>JANJGN010000741.1:0-2500 GCA_026770705.1 Isurus oxyrinchus | reverse complement strand
CACTCTCTCTTCCCAATCTCTCTGTCTCTCTCTCCCCCACTCTCTCTCCCCCTCTCTCTCTCCCTCACTCTCTCTCTCTCCCCCTACTCTCTCTCTCCCCTCACTCTCTCTCTCCCTCACTCTCTCTCTCTCCCCCTCTCTCTCTCTCACTCTCTCTCTCTCCCCCGACTCTCTCTCTCTCCCCCTCTCTCTCTCCCCTCACTCTCTCTCTCTCCCCTCACTCTCTCGCTCTCCCCCGACTCTCTCTCTCTCCCCCCTCTCTCTCTCTCCCCCTCTCTCTCTCCCTCACTCTCTCTCCCCCCCACTCTCTCCTCTCCCCTTCCCTCTCTCCCCTTCCCTCTCTTTCCCCCAGTCTCTCTCCCCCCACTCTCTCACCCCCACTCTCTCTCTCCCCCCCACTCTCTCTCTCTCCCACTCTATCTACACCCCCTCTCTCTCCCCCATTCTCTCTCTCCCCCACTCTCTCTCTTTTTCCCCCACTCTCTCTCTCTCCCCTTCTCTCTCTCACCCTCTCTCTCGCCCACTCTCTCTCTCCCCCCACTCTCTCTCTCTCCCCCACTCTCTCTCTCTCCCTCCCCCCCACTCTCTCTCTCCCCACTCTATCTACTACCCCCTCTCTCTCCCCCATTCTCTCTCCCCCACTCTCTCTCTTTTTCCCCCACTCTCTCTCTCTCCCCTTCTCTCTCCCCCTCTCTCTCCCCCTCTCTCTCCTCTCTCTCTCCCCCCACTCTCTCTCTCCCCCCTCCTCTCTCTCCCCCCACTCTCTCTCTCCACCCACTGTCACTCCCCCTCTCTCTTTCCCCCCACTCTCTCCTCCTCCCACTCTCTCTCTCTCCCCCACTCTCTCTCCTCTCCCCTCTCTCTCTCTCCCCCAATCTCTCTCCCCCAATCACTCTCTTCCCCTCACTCTCTCCCTCTCCCCGCTCTCTCTCTCCACCCACTCTCTCTCTCTCCACCCACTCTCTCCTCCACCCACTCTCTCTCCCCCTCTCTGTCTCTCCTCCCACTCTCTCTCTCCCCCACTCTCTCTCTCCCCCACTCTCTCTCTCCCCCACTCTCTCTCCCCCTCTCTCTCTCCCCCACTCTCTCTCCCCCCACTCTCTCTCTCTCTCTCCCCCACTATCTTGCCCCCTCTCTCTCTCCCCCACTCTCTCTCTCTCTCTCCTCTCTCTCTCCTCTCCCCCCCTCTTCCCTCTCTCTCTCTCCCCCGCTCTCTCTCTCTCTCCACCCACACTCCCTCTCTCCACCCACTCTCTATCTCTCCCCCACTCTCCCCTCTCCCCCCCCTGCTCTCTCTCTCCTGCCGCTCTCTCTCCCCCTTCTCCTCTCTCCCCCACTCTCTCTCTCTCCCCCACTCTCTCTCTTTCCCACACTCTCTCTCTCCGCCCCGCTCTCTCTTTCACCCCGCTCTCTGTCGCTCTCTCACACCCCTCTCCTTCTCCTTCTCTCTCTCCCCGAGGTTTGGCCTAGGTGGCAGGGTTAGTGGATTGGGATGCTCCCTCGGAGTAGGCCCAGGAGACTAGGCCAGACCCCATGCCACCTCCCACCTCCCGCCACTCCATTTGCCCCAAAGAGAGGCAAGGCATTGACCGAATTACCCTCCTACTTCCAGAGGGGCAGTGCCCACGAAATTGTGGCTGATGACTGGCGAGGGTGAGGGAGGCGTGGTTACTACAAGCTGAGGAGGGCAATCATAGGGGTAATTAATTGGCATTTCATTGCTGTGAGGTCCCCTTGCGGGAGAGAGGGAGAGGGAGTGAGAAAGAGGGAGAGAGAGAGAGGGAGCAAGAGAGAGGGAGAGAGAGAGAGGGCGCAAGGGAGAGGGAGCGCGGGAGAGGGAGCGAGGGAGAGGGGGGTGAGAGAGATGGAGAGAGAGAGGATGGAGAGAGAGGAGAAAGAAAGGGAGGGGAGAGAGAGTGATAGAGAGGGAGAGGGAGAGGAGCAAGAGAGAGGGAGAGAGAGGGAGGGAGAGGGAGGGAGAGGGAGGGAGGGGGAGCGAGGGAGAGGCAGAGGGAGTGAGAGAGATGGAGGGGGAGGGAGAGAGAGAGGGGGGAGAGAGAGGGAGGGAGAGAGATGGAGAGGGAGTGAGAGAGAGGGAGAGAGAAGGAGTGAGAGGGGAGAGAGAGAGAGGGTGAGGGAACAAGAGAGAGACAGACAGAAAGAAAGGGAGTGAGGGAGAGGGAGTGAGAGAGAGAGACAGATAGAAAGGGAGCGAGGGAGAGGGAGTAAGAGAGAGAAGAGAGAGAGAGATAGAAAGGGAGTGAGAGAAATGGAGAGAGAGAGACAGACAGAAAGGGAGTGAGGGAGAGGGAGTGAGAGAGACAGAGACAGATTGAAAGGGAGCGAGGGAGAGCGAGTTAGAGAGAAACAGATAGAAAGGGAGTGAGGGGACAGCGAGAGAGAGTGAGACAGATAGAAAGGGAGTGAGAGAGAGGGAGTGAGAGGGAAAGAGAGAAAGATAGAAAGCGTGCGAGGGAGAGGGAGTGAGAGAGAGAGAGAC
>JANJGN010000740.1:0-292265 GCA_026770705.1 Isurus oxyrinchus | reverse complement strand
GAGAGTGGGCAGAGGGAGAGGGAGGCAGAGGACAGCGAAGGAGGGCAGAGGGCAATGAGGGAGGGCAGAGGGTAGCGAGGGAGGGCAGAGGGCAGAGAGAGAGCGAGAGAGAGAGAGGCAGAGGGCAGAGAGAGAGAGAGGGAGGCAGAGGGCAGAGATAGAGAGGGTGGCAGAGGTCAGAGAGAGAGAGAGAGAGAGAGGCAGAGGGAACAGAGAAAGAGAGCGAGGGAGGGAGGCAGAGGGCAGAGAGAGAGAGAGGCAGCGGGCAGACAGAGAGAGGCAGAGGGCAGAGAGAGAGAAGGAGGCAGAGGGCAGAGAGAGAGAGAGACAGAGGGCAGAGCGAGAGAGAGAGATAGGCAGAGGGCAGGGAGATAGAGAGAGGGCAGAGAGAGAGGGAGGCAGAGGGCAGAGAGAGAGGGAGGGCAGAGGGCAGATGGGAGGGCAGAGGGCAGAGAGGGAGGGCAGAGAGCAGAGAGGGCAGAGGGCAAAGGGCAGAGAGGGCAGAGGGCAGAGCTGGCAAAGAGAAAGAGAGAGGGCAGAGAGAGAGAGAGACGCAGAGGGCAGAGATAGAGAGAGGAAGGGAGAGGGCAGAGAGAGAAAGAGGGAGGCAGAGGGCAGAGAGAGACACACACAGAGGGCAGAGAGAGAGAGAGGGAGGCAGAGGGCAGAGAGAGAGAGAGAGAGAGAGGGAGGCAGAGGGCAGAGAGAGAGAGGGAGAGAGAGGGAGAGAGAGGCAGAGGACAGAGAGAGAGCACGAGAGAGGGAGGCAGAGGACAGAGAGAGTGAGAGAGGCAGAGGGCAGAGAGAGAGAGAAGCAGAGGGCACAGAGAAAGAGAGAGAGGGAGGTAGTCAGAGGGCAGAGAGAGAGCAAGAGAGGCAAAGGGGACAGAGAGAGAGAGAGAGGCAGAGAGCAGAGAGAAAGAGAGGGAGAGATAGGCAGAGGGCAGAGGGGAGAGACAGGGCAGAGAGAAAGAGGGCAGAGAGGGAGGGCAGAGAGGGCAGAAGGCAGAGAGGGCAGAGAGAGTGAGAGGGCAGAAGGCAGAGAGGGCAGAGGGCAGAGAGGACAGAGAGAGTGAGAGGGCAGAGAGAGAGCGAGGGAGGCAAAGGGCAGAGAAAGACAGAGGCAGAGGGCAGAGAGAGAGCGAGAGAGAGGGGGAGGCAGAGGCCAGAGAGAGAGCGAGAGAGAGGGAGGGAGACAGAGGGCAGAGAGAGAGAGGGAGGCAGAGAGCAGAGAGAGCGAGGGTGGCAAAGGGCAGAGAGAGGGAGGCAGAGGGCAGAGAGAGAGAGAGAGAGGGAGGGAGACAAACGGCAGAGAGAGAGTGAGAGCGAGAGAGAAAGGGAGGCAGAGGGCAGAGAGAGAAGGAGGCAGAGGGCAGAGAGAGAGGGGGAAGGCAGAGGGCAGAGAGAGATCGAGGGAGGCAAAGGGCAGAGAGAGAGAGTCAGAGGGCAGAGAGAGACGGAGAGCAGAGGGCAGATGGGAGAGAAGAGGGCAGAGAGGGAGGGCAGGAAGCAGAGAGGGCAGAGGTAAAATGGCAGAGAGGGCAGAGGGCAGAGAGGGCAGAGAGAGGGAGGGCAGAGAGAGAGAGGTCAGAGAGAGAGAGGGAGGCAGAGGTCAGAGAGAGAGAGGCAGAGGGCAGACAGAGAGAGAGAGAGAGAGCGAGGCAGAGGGCAAATGGCAGAGAGAGAAAGAGAGGGAGAGGGAGGCAGAGGACAGAGAGAGAGTGAGAGAGAGAGTGGGGAGGCAGAGGGCAGAGAGAGAGAGAGAGGCAGAGGGCAGAGAGAGAGAGAGAGCGAGGCAGAGGGCAGAGAGCAGAGAGAGAAAGAGAGGGAGAGGGAGGCAGAGGGCAGAGAGAGAGATGGAGGCAGAGGGCAGAGGGAGAGTGAGAGAGAGAGGGGAAAGGCAGAGGGCAGGGAGAGAGGGAGGCAGAGGGCAGAGAGATAGGGAGGCAGCGGGCAGAGAGAGAGGGAGGCAGAGGGCAGAGAGAGAGGGAGGGAGAGGGCAGATGGGAGGGCAGAGAGGGCGGGCAGAGATCAGAGAGGGCAGAGGGCAAAGGGCAGAGAGGGCAGAGAGAGAGAGGGAGGGAGAGGGCAGAGAGAGAGAGAGAGAGAGGGGCAGAGAGAGAGAAAGAGAGAGGGAGGCAGAAGGCAGATGGGAGAGAAGAGGGCAGAGAGGGAGGGCAGAGAGCAGAGAGGGCAGAGGGCAGAGGTCAAATGGCAGAGAGGGCAGAGGGCAGAGAAGGCAGAGAGAGGGAGGGCAGAGAGAGACAGGTCAGAGAGAGAGAGGTCAGAGAGAGAGAGGGAGGCAGACGTCAGAGAGAGAGAGGCAGAGGGCAGAGAGAGAGAGAGAGAGCGAGGCAGAGGGCAGAGAGAGAGTGAGAGAGAGAGTGGGGAGGCAGAGGGCAGAGAGAGAGAGAAGGAGGCAGAGGGCAGAGAGAGAGAGGGAGGCAGAGGGCAGAGAGAGAGGGAGGCCAGAGTGCAGATGGGAGGGCAGAGAGGGGAGGGCAGAGATCAGAGATCAGAGAGGGCAGAGGACAGAGAGAGAGAGGGCAAAGAGAGAGAGGGAGGGCAGAGTGCAGAGAGAGAGAGAGAGGGTGGCAGAGGTCAGAGAGAGAGAGGCAGAAAGCAGAGAGAAAGAGGGAGAGGGAGGCAGAGGGCAGAGAGGGAGGCAGAGAGAGAGGGAGGCAGAGGGCAGATGGGAGGGCAGAGGGCAGAGAGGGCAGAGGGCAGAGTGCAGAGGGCAGACAGGGCAGAGAGAGAGAGGGGCAGAGAGAGAGGGAGGCAGAGGGCAGAGAGAGAGAGAGGCAGAGGGCACAGTGAAAAAGAGAGAGGGGGAGGCAGAGGGCAGAGAGAGAGGGAGGCAGAGGGCAGAGAGAGAGGGAGGCAGAGGGCAGAGGGAGAGCGAGAGAGAGAGGGGGAAGGCAGAGGGCAGAGAGAGAGAGAGACAGAGAGAGAGAGGCAGAGGGCAGAGGGGAGAGAGAGTGCAGAGAGAGAGGGAGGGCAGAGGGCAGATGGGAGGGAAGAGAGGGCGTGCAGAGATCAGAGAGGGCAGAGGGCAAAGGGCAGAGAGGGCAGAGGGCAGAGAGAGAGAGGGCAGAGAGAGAGAGGGAGGGAGAGGGCAGAGAGAGATCGAGAGAGAGAGGGGGAAGGCAGAGGGCAGGGAGAGATCGAGGGAGGCAAAGGGCAGAGAGAGAGGGAGGCAGAGTTCAGAGAGAGAGGGAGGGCAGAGGGCAGATGGGAGAGAAGAGGGCAGAGAGGGAGGGCAGACAGCAGAGCGGGCAGAGGGCAGAGGTCAAATGGCAGAGAGGGCAGAGGGCAGAGAGGGAGGGCAGAGAGAGAGAGGTCAGAGAGAGAGAGGGAGGCAGAGGTCAGAGAGAGCGAGGCAGAGGGCAGAGGGCAGAGAGAGAAAGAGAGGGAGAGGGAGGCAGAGGACAGAGAGAGAGTGAGAGAGGGAGTGGGGAGGCAGAGGGCAGAGAGAGAGAGAGAGGTTGGCAGAGGGCAGAGAGAGAGAGGGAGGCAGAGGGCAGAGGGAGAGTGAGAGAGAGAAAGGGAGGCAGAGGGCAGAGAGAGAGAGGGAGGCAGCGGGCAGAGAGAGAGGGAGGCCAGAGTGTAGATGGGAGGGCAGAGAGGGAGGGCAGAGATCAGAGGTCAAAGGGCAGAGAGGGCAGAGGACAGAGAGAGAGAGGGCAAAGAGAGAGAGGGAGGCAGAGGGCAGAGAGAGAGAGAGAGAGAGAGGGTGGCAGAGGTCAGAGAGAGAGAGGCAGAAAGCAGAGAGAGAGAGGGAGAGGGAGGCAGAGGGCAGAGAGAGAGGGAGGCAGAGAGAGAGGGAGGCAGAGAGAGAGGGAGGCAGAGGGCAGATGGGAGGGCACAGGGCAGAGAGAGAGGGTAGAGGGCAGAGAGGGCAGAGTGCAGAGGGCAGACAGGGCAGAGAGAGAGAGGGCAGAGAGAGAGGGAGGCAGAGGGCAGAGAGAGAGAGAGAGAGAGAGAGGCAGAGGGCACAGTGAAAAAGAGAGAGGGGGGAGGCAGAAGGCAGAAAGAGAGATGGAGGCAGAGGGCAGAGGGCAGAGAGAGAGGGAGGCAGAGGGCAGAGAGAGAGGGAGGCAGAGGGCAGAGAGAGATGGAGGGCAGAGGGCAGAGAGAGATGGAGGGCAGAGGGTAGATGGGGGGAAGAGGGCAGAGAGGGAGGGCAGAGAGCAGAGAGGGCAGAGGGCATAGAGAGAGAGGGCAGAGAGAGAGGGAGGCAGAGGGCAGAGAGAGGGAGGCAGAGGGCAGAGAGAGAGGGAGGCAGAGGGCAGAGGGAGAGCGAGAGAGAGAGGGGGAAGGCAGAGGGCAGAGAGAGAGAGGGAGGCAGAGGGCAGAGAGAGAGGGAGGCTGAGGGCAGAGAGAGAGGGCGGGCAGAGATCAGAGAGGGCAAAGGGCAGAGAGGGCAGAGAGAGAGAGGGCAGAGAGAGAGAGGGAGGGAGAGGGCAGAGAGAGAGAGAGAGAGAGAGAGGGAGGCAGAGGGCATAGAGAGATCGAGAGAGAGAGGGGGAAGGCAGAGGGCAGAGAGAGAGAGTCAGAGGGCAGAGAGAGAGGGAGGCAGAGTTCAGAGAGAGAGGGAGGGCAGAGGGCAGATAGGAGAGAAGAGGGCAGAGAGGGAGGGCAGAGAGCAGAGAGGTCAGAGAGAGAGAGGGAGGCAGAGGTCAGAGAGAGAGGCAGAGGGCAGAGAGAGAGAGAGAGAGCGAGGCAGAGGGCAGAGGGCAGAGAGAGAAAGAGAGGGAGAGGGAGGCAGAGGACAGAGAGAGAGTGAGAGAGAGAGTGGGGAGGCAGAGGGCAGAGAGAGAGAGAAGGAGGCAGAGGGCAGAGAGAGAGAGGGAGGCAGAGGGCAGAGAGAGAGAGGGAGGCAGAGGGCAGAGAGAGAGAGACAGAGGGCAGAGAGAGAGAGAGAGATAGGCAGAGGGCAGGGAGATAGAGAGAGGGCAGAGAGAGAGGGAGGCAGAGGGCAGAGAGAGAGGGAGGGCAGAGGGCAGATGGGAGAGCAGAGGGCAGAGAGGGAGGGCAGAGAGCAGAGAGGGCAGAGGGCAAAGGGCAGAGAGGGCAGAGGGCAGAGCTGGCAAAGAGAAAGAGAGAGGGCAGAGAGAGAGAGAGACGCAGAGGGCAGAGATAGAGAGAGGAAGGGAGAGGGCAGAGAGAGAAAGAGGGAGGCAGAGGGCAGAGAGAGACACACACAGAGGGCAGAGAGAGAGAGAGGGAGGCAGAGGGCATAGAGAGAGAGAGAGGGAGGCAGAGGGCAGAGAGAGAGAGAGAGAGAGATAGGCAGAGGGCAGAGAGAGAGAGAGAGATATGCAGAGGGCAGAGAGAGAGAGAGAGATAGGCAGAAGGCAGAGAGAGAGAGATAGGCAGAGGGCAGAAGGGAGAGAGAGGGGAGAGAGAGGACAGAGAGAGGGAGAGGGCAGAGTTGAGGGAGGCAGAGGGCAGAGAGAGGCAGGGCAGAGGGCAGATGGGAGGGCAGAGGGCAGAGAGTGAGGGCAGAGAGACAGGGTGGCAGAGGTCAGAGAGAGAGAGGCAGAGGGCAGAGAGAGACAGAGGCAGAGGGTACAGAGAAAGAGAGAGAGGGAGAGAGGAAAAGGGCAGAGAGAGAGAGAGACACACAGAGGGCAGAGAGAGAGCGAAGGAGGCAAAGGGCAGAGAGAGACAGAGGCAGAGGGCAGAGAGAGAGCTAGAGAGAGGGGGTGAGGCAGAGGGCAGAGAGAGAGAGGGAGGCAGCGGGCAGAGAGAGAGCGAGAGAGAGGGGGTGAGGCAGAGGGCAGAGAGAGAGAGGGAGGCAGAGGGCAGAGAGAGAACGAGGGAGGCAAAGGGCAGAGAGAGAGAGGCAGGGGGCAGAGAGAGAGAGAAGCAGAGGGCAGAGAGAGAGAGAGAGAAGGAGAGAGAGGCACAGGACAGAGAGAGAGCGCGAGAGAGAAAGGGAGGCAGAGGACAGAGAGAGAGACAGGCAGAGGGCAGAGAGAGAGCGAAGGAGGCAAAGGGCAGAGAGAGACAGAGGCAGAGGGCAGAGAGAGTGCTAGAGAGAGGGGGTGAGGCAGAGGGCAGAGAGAGAGAGGGAGGCAGCGGGCAGAGAGAGAGAGGCAGGGGGCAGAGAGAGAGAGAAGCAGAGGGCAGAGAGAGAGAGAGAGAAGGAGAGAGAGGCAGAGGGCAGAGAGAGAGCTAGAGAGAGGGGGTGAGGCAGAGGGCAGAGAGAGAGAGGGAGGCAGCGGGCAGAGAGAGAGCGAGAGAGAGGGGGTGAGGCAGAGGGCAGAGAGAGAGAGGGAGGCAGAGGGCAGAGAGAGAACGAGGGAGGCAAAGGGCAGAGAGAGAGAGGCAGGGGGCAGAGAGAGAGAGAAGCAGAGGGCAGAGAGAGAGAGAGAGAAGGAGAGAGAGGCACAGGACAGAGAGAGAGCGCGAGAGAGAAAGGGAGGCAGAGGACAGAGAGAGAGACAGGCAGAGGGCAGAGAGAGAGCGAAGGAGGCAAAGGGCAGAGAGAGACAGAGGCAGAGGGCAGAGAGAGTGCTAGAGAGAGGGGGTGAGGCAGAGGGCAGAGAGAGAGAGGGAGGCAGCGGGCAGAGAGAGAGCGAGAGAGAGGGGGTGAGGCAGAGGGCAGAGAGAGAGAGGGAGGCAGAGGGCAGAGAGAGAATGAGGGAGGCAAAGGGCAGAGAGAGAGAAGCAGAGGGCAGAGAGAGAGAGAGAGGAGAGAGAGGCACAGGACAGAGAGAGAGCGCGAGAGAGAAAGGGAGGCAGAGGACAGAGAGAGAGACAGGCAGAGGGCAGAGAGAGAGAGAGAGAGGCAGAGGGCAGAGAGAGAGTGTTAGGCAGAGGGCAGAGGGGAGAGAGAGAGATGGGGAGGCAGAGGGCAGAGAGAGAGAGAGTTAGGCAGAGGGCAGAGGGGAGAGAGAGACACAAAGGGCAAAGGGAGAGAGAGGGAGGCAGAGGGCAGAGAGAGAGCGAAAGAGGCAAAGGGCAGAGAGAGACAGAGGCAGAGGGCAGAGAGAGAGCTAGAGAGAGGGGGGGAGGCAGAGGGCGGAGAGAGTGAGGGAGGTCAGAGGGCAGAGGGCAGAGGGCATAGAGGACAGAGCGAGAGAGGGCAGAGAGAGAGAGAGGCAGAGGGCAGAGAGAGAGAGAGTGAGAGAGGCAGAGGGCACAATGAAAGAGAGAGGGGAAGGGAGTCAGAGGGCAGAGAGAGAGCGAAGGAGGCAAAGGGCAGAGAGACAGAGGCAGAGGGCAGAGAGGGAGCTAGAGAGAGGGGGTGAGGCAGAGGGCAGAGAGAGAGAGAGACAGAGAGAGAGAGGCAGAGGGCAGAGGGGAGAGAGAGTGCAGAGAGAGAGGGAGGGCAGAGGGCAGATGGGAGGGAAGAGAGGGCGGGCAGAGATCAGAGAGGGCAGAGGGCAAAGGGCAGAGAGGGCAGAGGGCAGAGAGAGAGAGGGCAGAGAGAGAGAGGGAGGGAGAGGGCAGAGAGAGATCGAGAGAGAGAGGGGGAAGGCAGAGGGCAGAGAGAGATCGAGGGAGGCAAAGGGCAGAGAGAGAGGGAGGCAGAGTTCAGAGAGAGAGGGAGGGCAGAGGGCAGATGGGAGAGAAGAGGGCAGAGAGGGAGGGCAGACAGCAGAGCGGGCAGAGGGCAGAGGTCAAATGGCAGAGAGGGCAGAGGGCAGAGAGGGAGGGCAGAGAGAGAGGGAGGCAGAGGGCAGAGAGAGAGAGGGAGGCAGAGGGCAGAGAGAGAGAGGGAGGCAGAGGGCAGAGAGAGAGGGAGGCAGGTAGAGAGAGAGGGAGGGCAGAGGGCAGATGGGAGGGCAGAGAGGGAGGGCAGAGAGCAGAGAGGGCAAAGGGCAGAGAGCGCAGTGGGCAGAGAGGGCAGAGAGGGCAGAGAGAGAGAGAGAGAGAGAGAGAGAGAGGGGGAAGGCAGAGGGCAGAGAGAGATCGAGGGAGGCAAAGGGCAGAGAGAAAGAGTCAGAGGGCAGAGAGAGAGGGAGGGCAGAGGCAGATGGGAGAGAAGAGGGCAGAGAGGGAGGGCAGAGAGCAGAGAGGGCAGAGGGCAGAGGTCAAACGGCAGAGAGGGCAGAGGGCAGAGAGAGGTCAGAGAGAGAGAGGGAGGCAGAGCACAGAGAGAGAGAGGGTGGCAGAGGGCAGAGAGAGAGAGAGAGAGAGAAGGAGGCAGAGGGCAGAGAGAGAGAGGGAGGCAGAGGGCAGAGAGAGAGGGAGGCAGAGAGAGAGGGAGGCAGAGGGCAGAGAGAGAGGGAGGCAGAGGGCAGAGAGAAGAGAGTGAGAGGGGGGAGGCAGAAGGCAGAGAGAGAGGGAGGCAGAGGGTAGATGGGAGGGAAGAGGGCAGGGAGGGCAGAGGGCAGAGGTCAAACGGCAGAGAGGGCAGAGACGGCAGAGAGAGAGAGGGCAGAGAGAGAGGGAGGCAGAGGGCAGAGAGAGAGAGAGAGAGAGAGTGGGCAGAGGGCAGAGAGAGTGAGAGGCAGAGGGCACAGAGAAAGAGAGAGAGGGAAGGATTCAGAGGGCAGAGAGAGCGAGGGTGGCAAAGGGCAGACAGAGAGAGGCAGAGGGCAGAGAGAGAGAGACTGAGGCAGAGGGCAGAGAGAGAGAGAGAGGGAGGAAGTCAGAGGGCAGAGAGAGCGAGGGAGGCAAAGGGCAGAGAGAGCGTGAGAGAGAGAGAGAGAAAGGGAGGCTAATGGCAGAGAGAGAGGGAGGAGGAGAGAGAGAGAGAGAGGGAGGCAAAGGGCAGAGAGACAGCACGAGAGAGGGAGGCCAGAGAGAAGAGAGAGAGGGAGGAGGAGGGCAGAGGGCAGATTGAAAGAGGCAGAGGGCAGAGGGCAGAGAGAGGCCAGAGAGAGAGAGGGCAGAGAGAGAGGGAGGCAGAGGGCAGAGGGAGAGTGAGAGAAAGAAAGGGAGGCAGAGGGCAGAGAGAGAGAGGGAGGCAGCGGGCAGAGAGAGAGGGAGGCCAGAGTGCAGATGGGAGGGCAGAAAGGGAGGGCAGAGATCAGAGGTCAAAGGGCAGAGAGGGCAGAGGACAGAGAGAGAGAGGGCAAAGAGAGAGAGGGAGGCAGAGGGCAGAGAGAGAGAGAGAGACGGTGGCAGAGGTCAGAGAGAGAGGCAGAAAGCAGAGAGAGAGAGGGAGAGGGAGGCAGAGGGCAGAGAGGGAGGCAGAGAGAGAGGGAGGCACATGGCAGATGGGAGGGCAGAGGGCAGAGAGAGAGGGTAGAGGGCAGACAGGGCAGAGAGGGAGGCAGAGAGAGAGGGAGGCAGAGGGCAGAGAGAGGGAGGCAGAGGGCAGAGAGAGAGGGAGGCAGAGGGCAGAGGGAGAGCGAGAGAGAGAGGGGGAAGGCAGAGGGCAGAGAGAGAGAGAGGGAGGCAGAGGGCAGAGAGAGAGAGGGAGGCAGAGGGCAGAGAGAGAGGGAGAGGCAGAGGGCAGAGAGAGAGGGAGGCAGAGGGCAGAGAGAGAGCGAGGGAGGCAAAGGGCAGAGAGAGAGAAGCAGAGGGCAGAGAGAGAGAGAGAGGAGAGAGAGGCACAGGACAGAGAGAGAGCGCGAGAGAGAAAGGGAGGCAGAGGACAGAGAGAGAGACAGGCAGAGGGCAGAGAGAGAGAGAGAGAGGCAGAGGGCAGAGAGAGAGTGTTAGGCAGAGGGCAGAGGGGAGAGAGAGACACAAAGGGCAAAGGGAGAGAGAGGGAGGCAGAGGGCAGAGAGAGGGTGGCAGAGGACAGAGAGAGAGAGTCAGAGGGAACAGAGAAACAGAGAAAGGGAGGGAGGCAGAGGGCAGAGAGAGAGGCAGAGGGCAGACAGAGAGAGGCAGAGGGCAGAGAGAGAGAGAGAGAGACAGAGGACAGAGATAGAGAGGGGGAGGCAGAGGGCAGAGAGAGAGAGGGGGAGGCAGAAGACAGAGAGAGAGAGAGGCAGAGGGCAGAGAGAGAGAGAGAGAGAGAGAGGCAGAGGGCAGAGGGCAGAGAGAGAGAGAGATAGGCAGAGGGCAGAGGGGAGAGAGTGGGGAGAGAGAGGACAGAGAGAGGGAGAGGGCAGAGAGAGAGGGAGGCAGAGGGCAGGGAGAGAGAGAGGGCAGAGAGAGAGAGGGAGGCAGAGGCAAGAGAGAGAGATAGAGGGTGGCAGAGGTCAGAGAGAGAGAGGCAGCGGGCAGAGGGAGAGAGAGACAGAGGGAGCAAGAGGGCAGAGAGAGAGAGAGGCAGAGGGCAGAGAGAGAGAGGGAGAGGGAGAGGGAGAGAGAGAGGGGCAGAGGGCAGAGAGAGAACGAGAGAGAGAGGGGGAGGCAGAGGGCAGAGAGAGAGAGAGAGGGCAGAGAGAGAACGAGAGAGAGAGAGAGAGGCAGAGGGCAGAGAGAGAGAGAGGCAGAGGGCACAATGAAAGAGAGAGGGGGAGGGAGTCAGAGGGCAGAGAGAGAGCGAAAGAGGCAAAGGGCAGAGAGAGACAGAGGCAGAGGGCAGAGAGAGAGCTAGAGAGAGGGGGGGAGGCAGAGGGCGGAGAGAGAGAGGGAGGTCAGAGGGCAGAGGGCAGAGGGCATAGAGGACAGAGCGAGAGAGGGCAGAGAGAGAGAGAGGCAGAGGGCACAATGAAAGAGAGAGGGGAAGGGAGTCAGAGGGCAGAGAGAGAGCGAAGGAGGCAAAGGGCAGAGAGACAGAGGCAGAGGGCAGAGAGGGAGCTAGAGAGAGGGGGTGAGGCAGAGGGCAGAGAGAGAGAGAGACAGAGAGAGAGAGGCAGAGGGCAGAGGGGAGAGAGAGTGCAGAGAGAGAGGGAGGGCAGAGGGCAGATGGGAGGGAAGAGAGGGCGGGCAGAGATCAGAGAGGGCAGAGGGCAAAGGGCAGAGAGGGCAGAGGGCAGAGAGAGAGAGGGCAGAGAGAGAGAGGGAGGGAGAGGGCAGAGAGAGATCGAGAGAGAGAGGGGGAAGGCAGAGGGCAGAGAGAGATCGAGGGAGGCAAAGGGCAGAGAGAGAGGGAGGCAGAGTTCAGAGAGAGAGGGAGGGCAGAGGGCAGATGGGAGAGAAGAGGGCAGAGAGGGAGGGCAGACAGCAGTGCGGGCAGAGGGCAGAGGTCAAATGGCAGAGAGGGCAGAGGGCAGAGAGGGAGGGCAGAGAGAGAGGGAGGCAGAGGGCAGAGAGAGAGAGGGAGGCAGAGGGCAGAGAGAGAGAGGGAGGCAGAGGGCAGAGAGAGAGGGAGGCAGGTAGAGAGAGAGGGAGGGCAGAGGGCAGATGGGAGGGCAGAGAGGGAGGGCAGAGAGCAGAGAGGGCAAAGGGCAGAGAGCGCAGTGGGCAGAGAGGGCAGAGGGCAGAGAGAGAGAGAGAGAGAGAGAGAGGGGGAAGGCAGAGGGCAGAGAGAGATCGAGGGAGGCAAAGGGCAGAGAGAAAGAGTCAGAGGGCAGAGAGAGAGGGAGGGCAGAGGGCAGATGGGAGAGAAGAGGGCAGAGAGGGAGGGCAGAGAGCAGAGAGGGCAGAGGGCAGAGGTCAAACGGCAGAGAGGGCAGAGGGCAGAGAGAGGTCAGAGAGAGAGAGGGAGGCAGAGCACAGAGAGAGAGAGGGTGGCAGAGGGCAGAGAGAGAGAGAGAGAGAGAAGGAGGCAGAGGGCAGAGAGAGAGAGGGAGGCAGAGGGCAGAGAGAGAGGGAGGCAGAGAGAGAGGGAGGCAGAGGGCAGAGAGAGAGGGAGGCAGAGGGCAGAGAGAAGAGAGTGAGAGGGGGGAGGCAGAAGGCAGAGAGAGAGGGAGGCAGAGGGTAGATGGGAGGGAAGAGGGCAGGGAGGGCAGAGGGCAGAGGTCAAACGGCAGAGAGGGCAGAGACGGCAGAGAGAGAGAGGGCAGAGAGAGAGGGAGGCAGAGGGCAGAGAGAGGGAGGCAGAGAGAGAGGGAGGCAGAGGGCAGAGGGAGAGCGAGAGAGAGAGGGGGAAGGCAGAGGGCAGAGAGAGAGGGAGGCAGAGGGCAGAGAGAGAGAGAGGGAGGCAGAGGGCAGAGAGAGAGGGAGGCTGAGGGCAGAGAGAGAGGGCGGGCAGAGATCAGAGAGGGCAAAGGGCAGAGAGGGCAGAGAGAGAGAGGGCAGAGAGAGAGAGGGAGGGAGAGGGCAGAGAGAGAGAGAGAGAGAGAGAGAGGGAGGCAGAGGGCATAGAGAGATCGAGAGAGAGAGGGGGAAGGCAGAGGGCAGAGAGAGAGAGTCAGAGGGCAGAGAGAGAGGGAGGCAGAGTTCAGAGAGAGAGGGAGGGCAGAGGGCAGATGGGAGAGAAGAGAGCAGAGAGGGCAGAGGGCAGAGGTCAAATGGCAGAGAGGGCAGAGAGAGAGAGGTCAGAGAGAGAGAGGCAGAGGGCAGAGAGAGAGAGAGAGGTTGGCAGAGGTCAGAGAGAGAGAGGCAGAGGGCAGAGAGAGAGAGAAGGAGCAGAGGGCAGAGAGAGAGAGGGAGGCAGAGGGCAGAGAGAGAGGGAGGCAGAGGGTAGAGAGAGAGGGAGGGCAGAGGGCAGATGGGAGGGCAGAGAGGGAGGGCAGAGATCAGAGAGGGCAGAGGGCAAAGGGCAGAGAGCGCAGAGGGCAGAGAGAGAGAGAGAGAGAGGGGGGGAAGGCAAAGGGCAGAGAGAAAGAGTCAGAGGGCAGAGAGAGAGGGAGGCAGAGGGCAGAGAGAGAGGGAGGGCAGAGGGCAGATGGGAGAGAAGAGGGCAGAGAGGGAGGGCAGAGAGCAGAGAGGGCAGAGGGCAGAGGTCAAACGGCAGAGAGGGCAGAGGGCAGAGAGAGAGGTCAGAGAGAGAGAGGGAGGCAGAGCACAGAGAGAGAGAGGGTGGCAGAGGGCAGAGAGAGAGGGAGGGAGAGGGAGGCAGAGGACAGAGAGAGAGCGCGAGAGAGAGAGTGGGGAGGCAGAGGGCAGAGAGAGAGAGATGGAGGAAAAGGGCAGAGAGAGAGAGGGAGGCAGAGGGCAGAGAGAGAGGGAGGCAGAGGGCAGATGGGAGGGCAGAGGGCAGAGAGGGCAGAGGGCAGAGGGCAGAGGGCAGAGGGAGAGCGAGAGAGGGCAGAGAGAGAGGGAGGCATAGGGCAGAGAGAAGAGAGTGAGGGGTGGAGGCAGAAGGCAGAGAGAGAGAGGGAGGCAGAGGGCAGAGAGAGAGGGAGGCAGAGGGTAGATGGGAGGGAAGAGGGCAGGGAGGGCAGAGGGCAGAGGGCAGAGGTCAAACGGCAGAGAGAGAGAGGGCAGAGAGAGAGGGAGGCAGAGGGCAGAGAGAGAGAGAGAGAGAGAGGGTGGCAGAGGTCAGAGAGAGAGAGGCAGAAAGCAGAGAGAAAGAGGGAGAGGGAGGCAGAGGGCAGAGAGGGAGGCAGAGAGAGAGGGAGGCAGAGGGCAGATGGGAGGGCAGAGGGCAGAGAGGGCAGAGGGCAGAGTGCAGAGGGCAGACAGGGCAGAGAGAGAGAGGGCAGAGAGAGAGGGAGGCAGAGGGCAGAGAGAGAGAGAGAGAGAGGCAGAGGGCACAGTGAAAAAGAGAGAGGGGGGAGGCAGAAGGCAGGAAGAGAGATGGAGGCAGAGGGCAGAGGGCAGAGAGAGAGGGAGGCAGAGGGCAGAGAGAGAGGGAGGCAGAGGGCAGAGAGAGATGGAGGGCAGAGGGCAGAGAGAGATGGAGGGCAGAGGGTAGATGGGGGGTAGAGGGCAGAGAGGGAGGGCAGAGAGCAGAGAGGGCAGAGGGCATAGAGAGAGAGGGCAGAGAGAGAGGGAGGCAGAGGGCAGAGAGAGGGAGGCAGAGGGCAGAGAGAGAGGGAGGCAGAGGGCAGAGGGAGAGCGAGAGAGAGAGGGGGAAGGCAGAGGGCAGAGAGAGAGGGAGGCAGAGGGCAGAGAGAGAGAGAGGGAGGCAGAGGGCAGAGAGAGAGGGAGGCTGAGGGCAGAGAGAGAGGGCGGGCAGAGATCAGAGAGGGCAAAGGGCAGAGAGGGCAGAGAGAGAGAGGGCAGAGAGAGAGAGGGAGGGAGAGGGCAGAGAGAGAGAGAGAGAGAGAGAGAGGGAGGCAGAGGGCATAGAGAGATCGAGAGAGAGAGGGGGAAGACAGAGGGCAGAGAGAGAGAGTCAGAGGGCAGAGAGAGAGGGAGGCAGAGTTCAGAGAGAGAGGGAGGGCAGAGGGCAGATGGGAGAGAAGAGAGCAGAGAGGGCAGAGGGCAGAGGTCAAATGGCAGAGAGGGCAGAGAGAGAGAGGTCAGAGAGAGAGAGGCAGAGGGCAGAGAGAGAGAGAGAGGTTGGCAGAGGTCAGAGAGAGAGAGGCAGAGGGCAGAGAGAGAGAGAAGGAGCAGAGGGCAGAGAGAGAGAGGGAGGCAGAGGGCAGAGAGAGAGGGAGGCAGAGGGTAGAGAGAGAGGGAGGGCAGAGGGCAGATGCGAGGGCAGAGAGGGAGGGCAGAGATCAGAGAGGGCAGAGGGCAAAGGGCAGAGAGCGCAGAGGGCAGAGAGAGAGAGAGAGAGAGGGGGGGAAGGCAAAGGGCAGAGAGAAAGAGTCAGAGGGCAGAGAGAGAGGGAGGCAGAGGGCAGAGAGAGAGGGAGGGCAGAGGGCAGATGGGAGAGAAGAGGGCAGAGAGGGAGGGCAGAGAGCAGAGAGGGCAGAGGGCAGAGGTCAAACGGCAGAGAGGGCAGAGGGCAGAGAGAGAGGTCAGAGAGAGAGAGGGAGGCAGAGCACAGAGAGAGAGAGGGTGGCAGAGGGCAGAGAGAGAGGGAGGGAGAGGGAGGCAGAGGACAGAGAGAGAGCGCGAGAGAGAGAGTGGGGAGGCAGAGGGCAGAGAGAGAGAGATGGAGGAAAAGGGCAGAGAGAGAGAGGGAGGCAGAGGGCAGAGAGAGAGGGAGGCAGAGAGAGAGGGAGGCAGAGGGCAGATGGGAGGGCAGAGGGCAGAGAGGGCAGAGGGCAGAGGGCAGAGGGAGAGCGAGAGAGGGCAGAGAGAGAGGGAGGCATAGGGCAGAGAGAAGAGAGTGAGGGGTGGAGGCAGAAGGCAGAGAGAGAGAGGGAGGCAGAGGGCAGAGAGAGAGGGAGGCAGAGGGTAGATGGGAGGGAAGAGGGCAGGGAGGGCAGAGGGCAGAGGTCAAACGGCAGAGAGAGAGGGCAGAGAGAGAGGGAGGCAGAGGGCAGAGAGAGAAAGAGAGAGAGAGTGGGCAGAGGGCAGAGAGAGTGAGAGGCAGAGGGCAGAGAGAAAGAGAGAGAGGGAAGGATTCAGAGGGCAGAGAGAGCAAGGGTGGCAAAGAGCAGACAGAGAGAGGCAGAGGGCAGAGAGAGAGAGACTGAGGCAGAGGGCAGAGAGAGAGAGAGTGGGAGGAAGTCAGAGGGCAGAGAGAGCGAGGGAGGCAAAGGGCAGAGAGAGAGAGGCAGAGGGCAGAGAGAGCGAGGGAGGCAAAGGGCAGAGAGAGCGTGAGAGAGAGAGAGAGAAAGGGAGGCTGATGGCAGAGAGAGAGGGAGGAGGAGAGAGAGAGAGAGAGGAGGAGAGAGAGAGAGAGAGGGAGGCAAAGGGCAGAGAGAGAGGGAGGAGGAGGGCAGAGGGCAGAGAGAGAGAGGCAGAGGGCAGAGAGAGAGAAAGGGAGGCAGAGGGCAGAGAGAGAGAGGGAGGCAGCGGGCAGAGAGAGAGGGAGGCCAGAGCGCAGATGGGAGGGCAGAAAGGGAGGGCAGAGATCAGAGGTCAAAGGGCAGAGAGGGCAGAGACAGAGAGAGGGCAAAGAGAGAGAGGGAGGCAGAGGGCAGAGAGAGAGAGAGAGAGGGTGGCAGAGGTCAGAGAGAGAGAGGCAGAAAGCAGAGAGAGAGAGGGAGAGGGAGGCAGAGGGCAGAGAGGGAGGCAGAGAGAGAGGGAGGCAGAGGGCAGAGAGAGAGGGAGGCAGAGGGTAGAGAGAGAGGGAGGGCAGAGGGCAGATGGGAGGGCAGAGAGGGAGGGCAGAGATCAGAGAGGGCAGAGGGCAAAGGGCAGAGAGGGCAGAGAGAGAGAGAGAGAGAGAGGGGGAAGGCAGAGGGCAGAGAGAGATCGAGGGAGGCAAAGGGCAGAGAGAAAGAGTCAGAGGGCAGAGAGAGAGGGAGGCAGAGGGCAGAGAGAGAGGGAGGCAGAGGGTAGAGAGAGAGGGAGGGCAGAGGGCAGATGGGAGGGCAGAGAGGGAGGGCAGAGATCAGAGAGGGCAGAGGGCAAAGGGCAGAGAGGGCAGAGAGAGAGAGAGAGAGAGAGAGAGGGGGGAAGGCAGAGGGCAGAGAGAGATCGAGGGAGGCAAAGGGCAGAGAGAAAGAGTCAGAGGGCAGAGAGAGAGGGAGGACAGAGGGCAGATGGGAGAGAAGAGGGCAGAGAGGGAGGGCAGAGAGCAGAGAGGGCAGAGGGCAGAGGTCAAACGGCAGAGAGGGCAGAGGGCAGAGAGAGAGGTCAGAGAGAGAGAGGGAGGCAGAGCACAGAGAGAGAGAGGGTGGCAGAGGGCAGAGAGAGAGAGAGGGAGAGGGAGGCAGAGGGCAGAGAGAGAGGGAGGCAGAGAGAGAGGGAGGCAGAGGGCAGAGAGAGAGGGAGGCAGAGGGCAGATGGGAGGGCAGAGGGCAGAGAGGGCAGAGGGCAGAGGGCAGAGGGAGAGCGAGAGAGGGCAGAGAGAGAGGGAGGCATAGGGCAGAGAGAAGAGAGTGAGGGGGGGAGGCAGAAGGCAGAGAGAGAGAGGGAGGCAGAGGGCAGAGAGAGAGGGAGGCAGAGGGTAGATGGGAGTGAAGAGGGCAGGGAGGGCAGAGGGCAGAGGTCAAACAGCAGAGAGGGCGGAGACGGCAGAGAGAGAGAGGGCAGAGAGAGAGGGAGGCAGAGGGCAGAGAGAGAGAGAGAGAGAGTGGGCAGAGGGCAGAGAGAGAGAGAGAGAGTGGGCAGAGGGCAGAGAGAGAGAGAGGCAGAGGGCAGAGAGAAAGAGAGAGTGGGAAGGATTCAGAGGGCAGAGAGAGCGAGGGTGACAAAGGGCAGACAGAGAGAGGCAGAGGGCAGAGAGAGAGAGACTGAGGCAGAGGGCAGAGAGAGAGAGAGAGGGAGGAAGTCAGAGGGCAGAGAGAGCAAGGGAGGCAAAGGGCAGAGAGAGAGTGAGAGAGAGAGAGAGAAAGGGAGGCTGATGGCAGAGAGAGAGGGAGGAGGAGATAGAAGAGAGAGAGGGAGGCAGAGGGCAGAGAGAGAGGGAGGCAGAGGGCAGAGAGAGAGAGGGAGGCAGAGGGCAGAGGGAGAGTGAGAGAGAGAAAGGGAGGCAGAGGGCAGAGAGAGAGAGGGAGGCAGCGGGCAGAGAGAGAGGGAGGCCAGAGCGCAGATGGGAGGGCAGAAAGGGAAGGCAGAGATCAGAGGTCAAAGGGCAGAGAGGGCAGAGGACAGAGAGAGGGCAAAGAGCGAGAGGGAGGCAGAGGGCAGAGAGAGAGAGAGAGAGAGAGGGTGGCAGAGGTCAGAGAGAGAGAGGCAGAAAGCAGAGAGAGAGAGGGAGAGGGAGGCAGAGGGCAGAGAGGGAGGCAGAGAGAGAGGGAGGCAGAGGGCAGGTGGGAGGGCAGAGGGCAGAGAGAGAGGGTAGAGGGCAGAGAGGGCAGAGTGCAGAGGGCAGACAGGGCAGAGAGAGAGAGGGCTGAGAGAGAGAGGCAGAGGGCAGAGAGAGAGAGAGAGGGAGGCAGAGGGCACAGTGAAAAAGAGAGAGGGGGGAGGCAGAGGGCAGAGAGAGAGATGGAGGCAGAGGGAATAGAGAGAGGGAGGCAGAGGGCAGAGAGAGATGGAGGGCAGAGGGTAGATGGGGGGAAGAGGGCAGAGAGGGAGGGCAGAGAGCAGAGAGGGCAGAGGGCATAGAGAGAGAGGGCAGAGAGAGAGGGAGGCAGAGGGCAGAGAGAGGGAGGCAGAGGGCAGAGAGAGAGGGAGGCAGAGGGCAGAGAGAGAGAGAGGCAGAGGGCAGAGAGAGATCGAGGGAGGCAAAGGGCAGAGAGAGAGAGTCAGAGGGCAGAGAGAGAGGGAGGCAGAGTTCAGAGAGAGAGGGAGGGCAGAGGGCAGATGGGAGAGAAGAGGGCAGAGAGGGAGGGCAGAGAGCAGAGAGGGCAGAGGGCAGAGGTCAAATGGCAGAGAGGGCAGAGGGCAGAGAGGGCAGAGAGAGGGAGGGCAGAGAGAGAGAGGTCAGAGAGAGAGAGGGAGGCAGAGTTCAGAGAGAGAGGCAGAGGGCAGAGAGAGAAAGAGAGGGAGAGGGAGGCAGAGGTCAGAGAGAGAGAGGCAGAGGGCACAGAAAAAGAGAGAAAGGGAGGGAGTCAGAGGGCAGAGAGAGAGAGAGAGAGAGAGAGAGAGGCAGAGGGCAGAGAGAGAGAGAGAGAGAGAGAAAGAGGGAGAGAGGCAAAGGACAGCGAGAGAGTAAGGCAGAGGACAGAGAGAGATCGAGAGAGAGAGGGGAGGCAGAGGGCAGAGAGAGAGGGAGGCAGAGGGCAGAGAGAGAGAGAGAGAGAGGCAGAGGGCAGCGGGCAGAGAGAGAGAGATAGGCAAAGGGCAGGGGGGAGAGAGAGGGCAGAAATAGAGAGAGGGCAGACAGAGTGGGTGGCAGAGGGCATTGAGGGAGGGCAGAGGGAAGCGAGGGAGGGCAGAGAGAGAGAGGCAGAGGGCAGAGAGAGAGAGTGAGAGAGAGAGAGAGAGAAAGGGAGGGAGAGGGCAGAAAGTGAGGGAGAGAGAGGGAGAGAGAGGCAGAGGGCAGAGAGGGGGGAGGCAGAGGGCAGAGAGCAAGAGAGAGGCAGAGGGCAGAGAGTGAGAGGCAGAGCGCAGAGGGCAGAGAGAGAGGGAGGCAGAGGGCAGAGAGAGGCAGAGGGCAGAGAGAGAGAGAGTGGGCAGAGGGAGAGGGAGGCAGAGGACAGCGAAGGAGGGCAGAGGGCAATGAGGGAGGGCAGAGGGTAGCGAGGGAGGGCAGAGGGCAGAGAGAGAGCGAGAGAGAGAGAGGCAGAGGGCAGAGAGAGAGAGAGGGAGGCAGAGGGCAGAGATAGAGAGGGTGGCAGAGGTCAGAGAGAGAGAGAGAGAGAGAGGCAGAGGGAACAGAGAAAGAGAGCGAGGGAGGGAGGCAGAGGGCAGAGAGAGAGAGAGGCAGCGGGCAGACAGAGAGAGGCAGAGGGCAGAGAGAGAGAAGGAGGCAGAGGGCAGAGAGAGAGAGAGACAGAGGGCAGAGCGAGAGAGAGAGATAGGCAGAGGGCAGGGAGATAGAGAGAGGGCAGAGAGAGAGGGAGGCAGAGGGCAGAGAGAGAGGGAGGGCAGAGGGCAGATGGGAGGGCAGAGGGCAGAGAGGGAGGGCAGAGAGCAGAGAGGGCAGAGGGCAAAGGGCAGAGAGGGCAGAGGGCAGAGCTGGCAAAGAGAAAGAGAGAGGGCAGAGAGAGAGAGAGACGCAGAGGGCAGAGATAGAGAGAGGAAGGGAGAGGGCAGAGAGAGAAAGAGGGAGGCAGAGGGCAGAGAGAGACACACACAGAGGGCAGAGAGAGAGAGAGGGAGGCAGAGGGCAGAGAGAGAGAGAGAGAGAGAGGGAGGCAGAGGGCAGAGAGAGAGAGGGAGAGAGAGGGAGAGAGAGGCAGAGGACAGAGAGAGAGCACGAGAGAGGGAGGCAGAGGACAGAGAGTGAGAGAGGCAGAGGGCAGAGAGAGAGAGAAGCAGAGGGCACAGAGAAAGAGAGAGAGGGAGGTAGTCAGAGGGCAGAGAGAGAGCAAGAGAGGCAAAGGGGACAGAGAGAGAGAGAGAGGCAGAGAGCAGAGAGAAAGAGAGGGAGAGATAGGCAGAGGGCAGAGGGGAGAGACAGGGCAGAGAGAGAGAGGGCAGAGAGGGAGGGCAGAGAGGGCAGAAGGCAGAGAGGGCAGAGAGAGTGAGAGGGCAGAAGGCAGAGAGGGCAGAGGGCAGAGAGGACAGAGAGAGTGAGAGGGCAGAGAGAGAGCGAGGGAGGCAAAGGGCAGAGAAAGACAGAGGCAGAGGGCAGAGAGAGAGCGAGAGAGAGGGGGAGGCAGAGGCCAGAGAGAGAGCGAGAGAGAGGGAGGGAGACAGAGGGCAGAGAGAGAGAGGGAGGCAGAGAGCAGAGAGAGCGAGGGTGGCAAAGGGCAGAGAGAGGGAGGCAGAGGGCAGAGAGAGAGAGAGAGAGGGAGGGAGACAAACGGCAGAGAGAGAGTGAGAGCGAGAGAGAAAGGGAGGCAGAGGGCAGAGAGAGAAGGAGGCAGAGGGCAGAGAGAGAGGGGGAAGGCAGAGGGCAGAGAGAGATCGAGGGAGGCAAAGGGCAGAGAGAGAGAGTCAGAGGGCAGAGAGAGACGGAGAGCAGAGGGCAGATGGGAGAGAAGAGGGCAGAGAGGGAGGGCAGGGAGCAGAGAGGGCAGAGGTAAAATGGCAGAGAGGGCAGAGGGCAGAGAGGGCAGAGAGAGGGAGGGCAGAGAGAGAGAGGTCAGAGAGAGAGAGGGAGGCAGAGGTCAGAGAGAGAGAGGCAGAGGGCAGACAGAGAGAGAGAGAGAGAGCGAGGCAGAGGGCAAATGGCAGAGAGAGAAAGAGAGGGAGAGGGAGGCAGAGGACAGAGAGAGAGTGAGAGAGAGAGTGGGGAGGCAGAGGGCAGAGAGAGAGAGAGAGAGCGAGGCAGAGGGCAGAGAGCAGAGAGAGAAAGAGAGGGAGAGGGAGGCAGAGGGCAGAGAGAGAGATGGAGGCAGAGGGCAGAGGGAGAGTGAGAGAGAGAGGGGAAAGGCAGAGGGCAGGGAGAGAGGGAGGCAGAGGGCAGAGAGATAGGGAGGCAGCGGGCAGAGAGAGAGGGAGGCAGAGGGCAGAGAGAGAGGGAGGGAGAGGGCAGATGGGAGGGCAGAGAGGGCGGGCAGAGATCAGAGAGGGCAGAGGGCAAAGGGCAGAGAGGGCAGAGAGAGAGAGGGAGGGAGAGGGCAGAGAGAGAGAGAGAGAGAGGGGCAGAGAGAGAGAAAGAGAGAGGGAGGCAGAAGGCAGATGGGAGAGAAGAGGGCAGAGAGGGAGGGCAGAGAGCAGAGAGGGCAGAGGGCAGAGGTCAAATGGCAGAGAGGGCAGAGGGCAGAGAAGGCAGAGAGAGGGAGGGCAGAGAGAGACAGGTCAGAGAGAGAGAGGTCAGAGAGAGAGAGGGAGGCAGACGTCAGAGAGAGAGAGGCAGAGGGCAGAGAGAGAGAGAGAGAGCGAGGCAGAGGGCAGAGAGAGAGTGAGAGAGAGAGTGGGGAGGCAGAGGGCAGAGAGAGAGAGAAGGAGGCAGAGGGCAGAGAGAGAGAGGGAGGCAGAGGGCAGAGAGAGAGGGAGGCCAGAGTGCAGATGGGAGGGCAGAGAGGGAGGGCAGAGATCAGAGATCAGAGAGGGCAGAGGACAGAGAGAGAGAGGGCAAAGAGAGAGAGGGAGGCAGAGTGCAGAGAGAGAGAGAGAGGGTGGCAGAGGTCAGAGAGAGAGAGGCAGAAAGCAGAGAGAAAGAGGGAGAGGGAGGCAGAGGGCAGAGAGGGAGGCAGAGAGAGAGGGAGGCAGAGGGCAGATGGGAGGGCAGAGGGCAGAGAGGGCAGAGGGCAGAGTGCAGAGGGCAGACAGGGCAGAGAGAGAGAGGGCAGAGAGAGAGGGAGGCAGAGGGCAGAGAGAGAGAGAGGCAGAGGGCACAGTGAAAAAGAGAGAGGGGGAGGCAGAGGGCAGAGAGAGAGGGAGGCAGAGGGCAGAGAGAGAGGGAGGCAGAGGGCAGAGGGAGAGCGAGAGAGAGAGGGGGAAGGCAGAGGGCAGAGAGAGAGAGAGACAGAGAGAGAGAGGCAGAGGGCAGAGGGGAGAGAGAGTGCAGAGAGAGAGGGAGGGCAGAGGGCAGATGGGAGGGAAGAGAGGGCGTGCAGAGATCAGAGAGGGCAGAGGGCAAAGGGCAGAGAGGGCAGAGGGCAGAGAGAGAGAGGGCAGAGAGAGAGAGGGAGGGAGAGGGCAGAGAGAGATCGAGAGAGAGAGGGGGAAGGCAGAGGGCAGGGAGAGATCGAGGGAGGCAAAGGGCAGAGAGAGAGGGAGGCAGAGTTCAGAGAGAGAGGGAGGGCAGAGGGCAGATGGGAGAGAAGAGGGCAGAGAGGGAGGGCAGACAGCAGAGCGGGCAGAGGGCAGAGGTCAAATGGCAGAGAGGGCAGAGGGCAGAGAGGGAGGGCAGAGAGAGAGAGGTCAGAGAGAGAGAGGGAGGCAGAGGTCAGAGAGAGCGAGGCAGAGGGCAGAGGGCAGAGAGAGAAAGAGAGGGAGAGGGAGGCAGAGGACAGAGAGAGAGTGAGAGAGGGAGTGGGGAGGCAGAGGGCAGAGAGAGAGAGAGAGGTTGGCAGAGGGCAGAGAGAGAGAGGGAGGCAGAGGGCAGAGGGAGAGTGAGAGAGAGAAAGGGAGACAGAGGGCAGAGAGAGAGAGGGAGGCAGCGGGCAGAGAGAGAGGGAGGCCAGGAGTGTAGATGGGAGGGCAGAGAGGGAGGGCAGAGATCAGAGGTCAAAGGGCAGAGAGGGCAGAGGACAGAGAGAGAGAGGGCAAAGAGAGAGAGGGAGGCAGAGGGCAGAGAGAGAGAGAGAGAGAGAGGGTGGCAGAGGTCAGAGAGAGAGAGGCAGAAAGCAGAGAGAGAGAGGGAGAGGGAGGCAGAGGGCAGAGAGAGAGGGAGGCAGAGAGAGAGGGAGGCAGAGAGAGAGGGAGGCAGAGGGCAGATGGGAGGGCACAGGGCAGAGAGAGAGGGTAGAGGGCAGAGAGGGCAGAGTGCAGAGGGCAGACAGGGCAGAGAGAGAGAGGGCAGAGAGAGAGGGAGGCAGAGGGCAGAGAGAGAGAGAGAGAGAGAGGCAGAGGGCACAGTGAAAAAGAGAGAGGGGGGAGGCAGAAGGCAGAAAGAGAGATGGAGGCAGAGGGCAGAGGGCAGAGAGAGAGGGAGGCAGAGGGCAGAGAGAGAGGGAGGCAGAGGGCAGAGAGAGATGGAGGGCAGAGGGCAGAGAGAGATGGAGGGCAGAGGGTAGATGGGGGGAAGAGGGCAGAGAGGGAGGGCAGAGAGCAGAGAGGGCAGAGGGCATAGAGAGAGAGGGCAGAGAGAGAGGGAGGCAGAGGGCAGAGAGAGGGAGGCATAGGGCAGAGAGAGAGGGAGGCAGAGGGCAGAGGGAGAGCGAGAGAGAGAGGGGGAAGGCAGAGGGCAGAGAGAGAGAGGGAGGCAGAGGGCAGAGAGAGAGGGAGGCTGAGGGCAGAGAGAGAGGGCGGGCAGAGATCAGAGAGGGCAAAGGGCAGAGAGGGCAGAGAGAGAGAGGGCAGAGAGAGAGAGGGAGGGAGAGGGCAGAGAGAGAGAGAGAGAGAGAGAGGGAGGCAGAGGGCATAGAGAGATCGAGAGAGAGAGGGGGAAGGCAGAGGGCAGAGAGAGAGAGTCAGAGGGCAGAGAGAGAGGGAGGCAGAGTTCAGAGAGAGAGGGAGGGCAGAGGGCAGATAGGAGAGAAGAGGGCAGAGAGGGAGGGCAGAGAGCAGAGAGGTCAGAGAGAGAGAGGGAGGCAGAGGTCAGAGAGAGAGGCAGAGGGCAGAGAGAGAGAGAGAGAGCGAGGCAGAGGGCAGAGGGCAGAGAGAGAAAGAGAGGGAGAGGGAGGCAGAGGACAGAGAGAGAGTGAGAGAGAGAGTGGGGAGGCAGAGGGCAGAGAGAGAGAGAAGGAGGCAGAGGGCAGAGAGAGAGAGGGAGGCAGAGGGCAGAGAGAGAGAGGGAGGCAGAGGGCAGAGAGAGAGAGACAGAGGGCAGAGAGAGAGAGAGAGATAGGCAGAGGGCAGGGAGATAGAGAGAGGGCAGAGAGAGAGGGAGGCAGAGGGCAGAGAGAGAGGGAGGGCAGAGGGCAGATGGGAGAGCAGAGGGCAGAGAGGGAGGGCAGAGAGCAGAGAGGGCAGAGGGCAAAGGGCAGAGAGGGCAGAGGGCAGAGCTGGCAAAGAGAAAGAGAGAGGGCAGAGAGAGAGAGAGACGCAGAGGGCAGAGATAGAGAGAGGAAGGGAGAGGGCAGAGAGAGAAAGAGGGAGGCAGAGGGCAGAGAGAGACACACACAGAGGGCAGAGAGAGAGAGAGGGAGGCAGAGGGCATAGAGAGAGAGAGAGGGAGGCAGAGGGCAGAGAGAGAGAGAGAGAGATAGGCAGAGGGCAGAGAGAGAGAGAGAGATATGCAGAGGGCAGAGAGAGAGAGAGAGATAGGCAGAAGGCAGAGAGAGAGAGATAGGCAGAGGGCAGAAGGGAGAGAGAGGGGAGAGAGAGGACAGAGAGAGGGAGAGGGCAGAGTTGAGGGAGGCAGAGGGCAGAGAGAGGCAGGGCAGAGGGCAGATGGGAGGGCAGAGGGCAGAGAGTGAGGGCAGAGAGACAGGGTGGCAGAGGTCAGAGAGAGAGAGGCAGAGGGCAGAGAGAGACAGAGGCAGAGGGTACAGAGAAAGAGAGAGAGGGAGAGAGGAAAAGGGCAGAGAGAGAGAGAGACACACAGAGGGCAGAGAGAGAGCGAAGGAGGCAAAGGGCAGAGAGAGACAGAGGCAGAGGGCAGAGAGAGAGCTAGAGAGAGGGGGTGAGGCAGAGGGCAGAGAGAGAGAGGGAGGCAGCGGGCAGAGAGAGAGCGAGAGAGAGGGGGTGAGGCAGAGGGCAGAGAGAGAGAGGGAGGCAGAGGGCAGAGAGAGAACGAGGGAGGCAAAGGGCAGAGAGAGAGAGGCAGGGGGCAGAGAGAGAGAGAAGCAGAGGGCAGAGAGAGAGAGAGAGAAGGAGAGAGAGGCACAGGACAGAGAGAGAGCGCGAGAGAGAAAGGGAGGCAGAGGACAGAGAGAGAGACAGGCAGAGGGCAGAGAGAGAGCGAAGGAGGCAAAGGGCAGAGAGAGACAGAGGCAGAGGGCAGAGAGAGTGCTAGAGAGAGGGGGTGAGGCAGAGGGCAGAGAGACAGAGGGAGGCAGCGGGCAGAGAGAGAGAGGCAGGGGGCAGAGAGAGAGAGAAGCAGAGGGCAGAGAGAGAGAGAGAGAAGGAGAGAGAGGCAGAGGGCAGAGAGAGAGCTAGAGAGAGGGGGTGAGGCAGAGGGCAGAGAGAGAGAGGGAGGCAGCGGGCAGAGAGAGAGCGAGAGAGAGGGGGTGAGGCAGAGGGCAGAGAGAGAGAGGGAGGCAGAGGGCAGAGAGAGAACGAGGGAGGCAAAGGGCAGAGAGAGAGAGGCAGGGGGCAGAGAGAGAGAGAAGCAGAGGGCAGAGAGAGAGAGAGAGAAGGAGAGAGAGGCACAGGACAGAGAGAGAGCGCGAGAGAGAAAGGGAGGCAGAGGACAGAGAGAGAGACAGGCAGAGGGCAGAGAGAGAGCGAAGGAGGCAAAGGGCAGAGAGAGACAGAGGCAGAGGGCAGAGAGAGTGCTAGAGAGAGGGGGTGAGGCAGAGGGCAGAGAGAGAGAGGGAGGCAGCGGGCAGAGAGAGAGCGAGAGAGAGGGGGTGAGGCAGAGGGCAGAGAGAGAGAGGGAGGCAGAGGGCAGAGAGAGAATGAGGGAGGCAAAGGGCAGAGAGAGAGAAGCAGAGGGCAGAGAGAGAGAGAGAGGAGAGAGAGGCACAGGACAGAGAGAGAGCGCGAGAGAGAAAGGGAGGCAGAGGACAGAGAGAGAGACAGGCAGAGGGCAGAGAGAGAGAGAGAGAGGCAGAGGGCAGAGAGAGAGTGTTAGGCAGAGGGCAGAGGGGAGAGAGAGAGATGGGGAGGCAGAGGGCAGAGAGAGAGAGAGAGAGGCAGAGGGCAGAGGGGAGAGAGAGACACAAAGGGCAAAGGGAGAGAGAGGGAGGCAGAGGGCAGAGAGAGGGTGGCAGAGGACAGAGAGAGAGAGTCAGAGGGAACAGAGAAACAGAGAAAGGGAGGGAGGCAGAGGGCAGAGAGAGAGGCAGAGGGCAGACAGAGAGAGGCAGAGGGCAGAGAGAGAGAGAGAGAGACAGAGGACAGAGATAGAGAGGGGGAGGCAGAGGGCAGAGAGAGAGAGGGGGAGGCAGAAGACAGAGAGAGAGAGAGGCAGAGGGCAGAGAGAGAGAGAGGCAGAGGGCAGAGAGAGAGAGAGAGAGAGAGAGGCAGAGGGCAGAGGGCAGAGAGAGAGAGAGATAGGCAGAGGGCAGAGGGGAGAGAGTGGGGAGAGAGAGGACAGAGAGAGGGAGAGGGCAGAGAGAGAGGGAGGCAGAGGGCAGGGAGAGAGAGAGGGCAGAGAGAGAGAGGGAGGCAGAGGCAAGAGAGAGAGATAGAGGGTGGCAGAGGTCAGAGAGAGAGAGGCAGCGGGCAGAGGGAGAGAGAGAGAGAGGGAGCAAGAGGGCAGAGAGAGAGAGAGGCAGAGGGCAGAGAGAGAGAGGGAGAGGGAGAGGGGCAGAGGGCAGAGAGAGAACGAGAGAGAGAGGGGGAGGCAGAGGGCAGAGAGAGAGAGAGAGGGGCAGAGAGAGAGAGGCTGAGGACAGAGGGCAGAGAGAGAGATGGGGAGGCAGAGGGCAGAGAGAGATGGAGGCAGAGGGCAGAGAGAGAGAGGCAGCGGTCAGAGGGAGAGAGAGAGAGAGAGAGAGAGGCAGAGGGCAGAGAGAGAGAGGCAGAGGGCAGAGAGAGTGCAGAGAGAGAGAGAGGCAGAGGGCACAATGAAAGAGAGAGGGGGAGGGAGTCAGAGGGCAGAGAGAGAGCGAAAGAGGCAAAGGGCAGAGAGAGACAGAGGCAGAGGGCAGAGAGAGAGCTAGAGAGAGGGGGGGAGGCAGAGGGCGGAGAGAGAGAGGGAGGTCAGAGGGCAGAGGGCAGAGGGCATAGAGGACAGAGCGAGAGAGGGCAGAGAGAGAGAGAGGCAGAGGGCAGAGAGAGAGAGAGTGAGAGAGGCAGAGGGCACAATGAAAGAGAGAGGGGAAGGGAGTCAGAGGGCAGAGAGAGAGCGAAGGAGGCAAAGGGCAGAGAGACAGAGGCAGAGGGCAGAGAGGGAGCTAGAGAGAGGGGGTGAGGCAGAGGGCAGAGAGAGAGAGAGACAGAGAGAGAGAGGCAGAGGGCAGAGGGGAGAGAGAGTGCAGAGAGAGAGGGAGGGCAGAGGGCAGATGGGAGGGAAGAGAGGGCGGGCAGAGATCAGAGAGGGCAGAGGGCAAAGGGCAGAGAGGGCAGAGGGCAGAGAGAGAGAGGGCAGAGAGAGAGAGGGAGGGAGAGGGCAGAGAGAGATCGAGAGAGAGAGGGGGAAGGCAGAGGGCAGAGAGAGATCGAGGGAGGCAAAGGGCAGAGAGAGAGGGAGGCAGAGTTCAGAGAGAGAGGGAGGGCAGAGGGCAGATGGGAGAGAAGAGGGCAGAGAGGGAGGGCAGACAGCAGAGCGGGCAGAGGTCAAATGGCAGAGAGGGCAGAGGGCAGAGAGGGAGGGCAGAGAGAGAGGGAGGCAGAGGGCAGAGAGAGAGAGGGAGGCAGAGGGCAGAGAGAGAGCGAGGCAGGTAGAGAGAGAGGGAGGGCAGAGGGCAGATGGGAGGGCAGAGAGGGAGGGCAGAGAGCAGAGAGGGCAAAGGGCAGAGAGCGCAGTGGGCAGAGAGGGCAGAGAGGGCAGAGAGAGAGAGAGAGAGAGAGAGAGAGGGGGAAGGCAGAGGGCAGAGAGAGATCGAGGGAGGCAAAGGGCAGAGAGAAAGAGTCAGAGGGCAGAGAGAGAGGGAGGGCAGAGGCAGATGGGAGAGAAGAGGGCAGAGAGGGAGGGCAGAGAGCAGAGAGGGCAGAGGGCAGAGGTCAAACGGCAGAGAGGGCAGAGAGAGGTCAGAGAGAGAGAGGGAGGCAGAGCACAGAGAGAGAGAGGGTGGCAGAGGGCAGAGAGAGAGAGAGAGAGAGAAGGAGGCAGAGGGCAGAGAGAGAGAGGGAGGCAGAGGGCAGAGAGAGAGGGAGGCAGAGAGAGAGGGAGGCAGAGGGCAGAGAGAGAGGGAGGCAGAGGGCAGAGAGAAGAGAGTGAGAGGGGGGAGGCAGAAGGCAGAGAGAGAGGGAGGCAGAGGGTAGATGGGAGGGAAGAGGGCAGGGAGGGCAGAGGGCAGAGGTCAAACGGCAGAGAGGGCAGAGACGGCAGAGAGAGAGAGGGCAGAGAGAGAGGGAGGCAGAGGGCAGAGAGAGAGAGAGAGAGAGAGTGGGCAGAGGGCAGAGAGAGTGAGAGGCAGAGGGCACAGAGAAAGAGAGAGAGGGAAGGATTCAGAGGGCAGAGAGAGCGAGGGTGGCAAAGGGCAGACAGAGAGAGGCAGAGGGCAGAGAGAGAGAGACTGAGGCAGAGGGCAGAGAGAGAGAGAGAGGGAGGAAGTCAGAGGGCAGAGAGAGCGAGGGAGGCAAAGGGCAGAGAGAGCGTGAGAGAGAGAGAGAGAAAGGGAGGCTAATGGCAGAGAGAGAGGGAGGAGGAGAGAGAGAGAGAGAGGGAGGCAAAGGGCAGAGAGACAGCACGAGAGAGGGAGGCCAGAGAGAAGAGAGAGAGGGAGGAGGAGGGCAGAGGGCAGATTGAAAGAGGCAGAGGGCAGAGGGCAGAGAGAGGCCAGAGAGAGAGAGGGGCAGAGAGAGAGGGAGGCAGAGGGCAGAGGGAGAGTGAGAGAAAGAAAGGGAGGCAGAGGGCAGAGAGAGAGAGGGAGGCAGCGGGCAGAGAGAGAGGGAGGCCAGAGTGCAGATGGGAGGGCAGAAAGGGAGGGCAGAGATCAGAGGTCAAAGGGCAGAGAGGGCAGAGGACAGAGAGAGAGAGGGCAAAGAGAGAGAGGGAGGCAGAGGGCAGAGAGAGAGAGAGAGACGGTGGCAGAGGTCAGAGAGAGAGGCAGAAAGCAGAGAGAGAGAGGGAGAGGGAGGCAGAGGGCAGAGAGGGAGGCAGAGAGAGAGGGAGGCACATGGCAGATGGGAGGGCAGAGGGCAGAGAGAGAGGGTAGAGGGCAGACAGGGCAGAGAGGGAGGCAGAGAGAGAGGGAGGCAGAGGGCAGAGAGAGGGAGGCAGAGGGCAGAGAGAGGGAGGCAGAGGGCAGAGGGAGAGCGAGAGAGAGAGGGGGAAGGCAGAGGGCAGAGAGAGAGAGAGGGAGGCAGAGGGCAGAGAGAGAGAGGGAGGCAGAGGGCAGAGAGAGAGGGAGAGGCAGAGGGCAGAGAGAGAGGGAGGCAGAGGGCAGAGAGAGAGCGAGGGAGGCAAAGGGCAGAGAGAGAGAAGCAGAGGGCAGAGAGAGAGAGAGAGGAGAGAGAGGCACAGGACAGAGAGAGAGCGCGAGAGAGAAAGGGAGGCAGAGGACAGAGAGAGAGACAGGCAGAGGGCAGAGAGAGAGAGAGAGAGGCAGAGGGCAGAGAGAGAGTGTTAGGCAGAGGGCAGAGGGGAGAGAGAGACACAAAGGGCAAAGGGAGAGAGAGGGAGGCAGAGGGCAGAGAGAGGGTGGCAGAGGACAGAGAGAGAGAGTCAGAGGGAACAGAGAAACAGAGAAAGGGAGGGAGGCAGAGGGCAGAGAGAGAGGCAGAGGGCAGACAGAGAGAGGCAGAGGGCAGACAGAGAGAGGCAGAGGGCAGAGAGAGAGAGACAGAGGACAGAGAGAGAGAGGGGGAGGCAGAAGACAGAGAGAGAGAGAGAGAGAGAGAGGCAGAGGGCAGAGGGCAGAGAGAGAGAGAGATAGGCAGAGGGCAGAGGGGAGAGAGTGGGGAGAGAGAGGACAGAGAGAGGGAGAGGGCAGAGAGAGAGGGAGGCAGAGGGCAGGGAGAGAGAGAGGGCAGAGAGAGAGAGGGAGGCAGAGGCAAGAGAGAGAGATAGAGGGTGGCAGAGGTCAGAGAGAGAGAGGCAGCGGGCAGAGGGAGAGAGAGAGAGAGGGAGCAAGAGGGCAGAGAGAGAGAGAGGCAGAGGGCAGAGAGAGAGAGGGAGAGGGAGAGGGAGAGAGAGAGGGGCAGAGGGCAGAGAGAGAACGAGAGAGAGAGGGGGAGGCAGAGGGCAGAGAGAGAGAGAGAGGGCAGAGAGAGAGAGGCTGAGGACAGAGGGCAGAGAGAGAGATGGGGAGGCAGAGGGCTGAGAGAGATGGAGGCAGAGGGCAGAGAGAGAGAGGCAGCGGTCAGAGGGAGAGAGAGAGAGAGAGGCAGAGGGCAGAGAGAGAGAGGCAGAGGGCAGAGAGAGTGCAGAGAGAGAGAGAGGCAGAGGGCACAATGAAAGAGAGAGGGGGAGGGAGTCAGAGGGCAGAGAGAGAGCGAAAGAGGCAAAGGGCAGAGAGAGACAGAGGCAGAGGGCAGAGAGAGAGCTAGAGAGAGGGGGGGAGGCAGAGGGCGGAGAGAGAGAGGGAGGTCAGAGGGCAGAGGGCAGAGGGCATAGAGGACAGAGCGAGAGAGGGCAGAGAGAGAGAGAGGCAGAGGGCAGAGAGAGAGAGAGGCAGAGGGCACAATGAAAGAGAGAGGGGAAGGGAGTCAGAGGGCAGAGAGAGAGCGAAGGAGGCAAAGGGCAGAGAGACAGAGGCAGAGGGCAGAGAGGGAGCTAGAGAGAGGGGGTGAGGCAGAGGGCAGAGAGAGAGAGAGACAGAGAGAGAGAGGCAGAGGGCAGAGGGGAGAGAGAGTGCAGAGAGAGAGGGAGGGCAGAGGGCAGATGGGAGGGAAGAGAGGGCGGGCAGAGATCAGAGAGGGCAGAGGGCAAAGGGCAGAGAGGGCAGAGGGCAGAGAGAGAGAGGGCAGAGAGAGAGAGGGAGGGAGAGGGCAGAGAGAGATCGAGAGAGAGAGGGGGAAGGCAGAGGGCAGAGAGAGATCGAGGGAGGCAAAGGGCAGAGAGAGAGGGAGGCAGAGTTCAGAGAGAGAGGGAGGGCAGAGGGCAGATGGGAGAGAAGAGGGCAGAGAGGGAGGGCAGACAGCAGAGCGGGCAGAGGGCAGAGGTCAAATGGCAGAGAGGGCAGAGGGCAGAGAGGGAGGGCAGAGAGAGAGGGAGGCAGAGGGCAGAGAGAGAGAGGGAGGCAGAGGGCAGAGAGAGAGAGGGAGGCAGAGGGCAGAGAGAGAGGGAGGCAGGTAGAGAGAGAGGGAGGGCAGAGGGCAGATGGGAGGGCAGAGAGGGAGGGCAGAGAGCAGAGAGGGCAAAGGGCAGAGAGCGCAGTGGGCAGAGAGGGCAGAGGGCAGAGAGAGAGAGAGAGAGAGAGAGGGGGAAGGCAGAGGGCAGAGAGAGATCGAGGGAGGCAAAGGGCAGAGAGAAAGAGTCAGAGGGCAGAGAGAGAGGGAGGGCAGAGGGCAGATGGGAGAGAAGAGGGCAGAGAGGGAGGGCAGAGAGCAGAGAGGGCAGAGGGCAGAGGTCAAACGGCAGAGAGGGCAGAGGGCAGAGAGAGGTCAGAGAGAGAGAGGGAGGCAGAGCACAGAGAGAGAGAGGGAGGCAGAGGGCAGAGAGAGAGGGAGGCAGAGAGAGAGGGAGGCAGAGGGCAGAGAGAGAGGGAGGCAGAGGGCAGAGAGAAGAGAGTGAGAGGGGGGAGGCAGAAGGCAGAGAGAGAGGGAGGCAGAGGGTAGATGGGAGGGAAGAGGGCAGGGAGGGCAGAGGGCAGAGGTCAAACGGCAGAGAGGGCAGAGACGGCAGAGAGAGAGAGGGCAGAGAGAGAGGGAGGCAGAGGGCAGAGAGAGAGAGAGAGAGAGAGTGGGCAGAGGGCAGAGAGAGTGAGAGGCAGAGGGCACAGAGAAAGAGAGAGAGGGAAGGATTCAGAGGGCAGAGAGAGCGAGGGTGGCAAAGGGCAGACAGAGAGAGGCAGAGGGCAGAGAGAGAGAGACTGAGGCAGAGGGCAGAGAGAGAGAGAGAGGGAGGAAGTCAGAGGGCAGAGAGAGCGAGGGAGGCAAAGGGCAGAGAGAGCGTGAGAGAGAGAGAGAGAAAGGGAGGCTAATGGCAGAGAGAGAGGGAGGAGGAGAGAGAGAGAGAGAGGGAGGCAAAGGGCAGAGAGACAGCACGAGAGAGGGAGGCCAGAGAGAAGAGAGAGAGGGAGGAGGAGGGCAGAGGGCAGATTGAAAGAGGCAGAGGGCAGAGGGCAGAGAGAGGCCAGAGAGAGAGAGGGCAGAGAGAGAGGGAGGCAGAGGGCAGAGGGAGAGTGAGAGAAAGAAAGGGAGGCAGAGGGCAGAGAGAGAGAGGGAGGCAGCGGGCAGAGAGAGAGGGAGGCCAGAGTGCAGATGGGAGGGCAGAAAGGGAGGGCAGAGATCAGAGGTCAAAGGGCAGAGAGGGCAGAGGACAGAAAGAGAGAGGGCAAAGAGAGACAGGGAGGCAGAGGGCAGAGAGAGAGAGAGAGACGGTGGCAGAGGTCAGAGAGAGAGGCAGAAAGCAGAGAGAGAGAGGGAGAGGGAGGCAGAGGGCAGAGAGGGAGGCAGAGAGAGAGGGAGGCACATGGCAGATGGGAGGGCAGAGGGCAGAGAGAGAGGGTAGAGGGCAGACAGGGCAGAGAGGGAGGCAGAGAGAGAGGGAGGCAGAGGGCAGAGAGAGGGAGGCAGAGGGCAGAGAGAGAGGGAGGCAGAGGGCAGAGGGAGAGCGAGAGAGAGAGGGGGAAGGCAGAGGGCAGAGAGAGAGAGAGGGAGGCAGAGGGCAGAGAGAGAGAGGGAGGCAGAGGGCAGAGAGAGAGGGAGAGGCAGAGGGCAGAGAGAGAGGGAGAGCAGAGGGCAGATGGGAGGGCAGAGAGGGTGGGCAGAGATCAGAGAGGGCAGAGGGCAAAGGGCAGAGAGGGCAGAGGGCAGAGAGGGCAGAGAGAGAGAGGGCAGAGAGAGAGAGGGAGGGAGAGGTAAGAGAGAGAGAGAGAGAGAGAGAGAGAGAGAGGGAAGGCAGAGGGCAAGAGAGATCGAGGGAGGCAAAGGGCAGAGAGAGAGAGGCAGAGGGCAGAGAGAGAGAGAGAGGGAGGCAGATGGCAGAGAGAGAGAGAGAAAGGGAGAAGGAGACAGAGGACAGAGAGAGAGAGAGGGGGAGGCAGAGGGTAGAGAGAGAGGGAGGGCAGAGGGCAGATGGGAAGGAAGAGGGCAGAGAGGGAGGGCAGAGGTCAAACGACAGAGAGGGCAGAGGGCAGAGAGGGCAGAGAGAGAGAGGGAGGCAGAAGGCAGTGAGAGAGAGAGGGTGGCAGAGGTCAGAGAGAGAGAGGCAGAGGGCAGAGAGAGAGAGAGAGAGAGGCAGAGGGCACAGAGAAAGAGAGAGAGGGAGGGTGTCAGAGGGCAGAGAGAGAGCAAGGGAGGCAAAGGGCAGAGAGAGAGAGAGAGAGAGAGGTAGAGGGCAGAAAGAAAGAGAGGGAGGCAGAGGGCAGAGAGAGAGGGAGAGAGAGGCAGAGGACAGAGAGAGCATGAGAGAGAGGGGGGAGGCAGAGGGCAGAGAGAAAGAGAGAGAGGTACGGAATCAGAGGGCAGAGAGAGAGAGAGAAAGAGAGGGGGAGGCAGAGGGCAGAGAGAGAGAGAGAGGGGAGAGGCAGAGGCCAGAGAGAGAGTGAGAGAGAGAGAGGGAGGCAGAGGGCAGAGAGAGAGGGAGGCAGAGGGCAGAGAAAGAGAGAGGCAGAGGGCAGAGAGAGAGAGAGAGAGGCAGAGCGCAGAGGGCAGAGAGAGGGAGAGAGATAGGCAAAGGGCAGGGGGGAGAGAAAGGGCAGAGAGAGAGAGAGAGGCAGAGAGAGAGAGTGAGAGAGAGAGAGAGAAAGGGAAGCAGAGGGCAGAGAGAGAGGGAGGAGGAAGGCAGAGAGAGAGAGGCAGAGGGCAGAGGGCAGAGAGAGAGTGGGAGGCAGAGGGCAGAGAGAGAGAGGCAGAGGGCAGAGAGAGAGAGAGAGAGAGAGAGTGGGCAGAGGGAGAGGGAGGCAGAGGACAGCGAGGGAGGGCAGAGGGCAATGAGGGAGGGCAGAGGGTAGCGAGGGAGGGCAGAGGGTAGAGAGAGAGCAAGAGAGAGAGAGAAGCAGAGGGCAGAGAGAGAGAGGGCAGAGAGAGGGAGGCCGAGGGCAGAAAGAGAGAGAGGGTGGCAGAGGTCAGAGTGAGAGAGGCAGAGGGCAGAGAGAGTGAGAGGCAGAGGGCACAGAGAAAGAGAGAGACGGAGGGAGTCAGAGGGCAGAGAGAGCGATGGGTGGCAAAGGGCAGAGAGAGAGAGGCAGAGAAAGAGAGAGGGAGGCAGAGGGCAGAGAGAGAGAGAGGGAGAGAGAGGGAGGGAGTCAGAGGGCAGAGAGAGCGAGGGGGGCAAAGGGCAGAGAGAGAGAGTGAGAGAGAGAGAAAGGGAGGCAGAGGGCAGAGAGAGAGGGAGAGAGAGAGGGGGGAGGCAGAGGGCAGAGAGAGAGAGAGGCAGAGGGCAGAGAGCGAGAGAGAGGCAGAGGGCAGAGAGAGGGAGAGAGATAGGCAAAGGGCAGGGGGGAGAGAAAGGGCAGAGAGAGAGAGGGCAGAGAGAGTGGGAGGCAGAGGGCAGTGAGGGAGGGCAGAGGGCAGAGGGCAGCGAGGGAGGACAGAGAGAGAGAGAGAGGCAGAGAGAGAGGGTGAGAGAGAGAGAGAGAAAGGGAAGCAGAGGGCAGAGAGAGAGGGAGGAGGAAGGCAGAGAGAAAGAGGCAGAGGGCATAGGGCAGAGGGGAGAGAGAGAAGGAGCAGAGGGCAGAGAGAGAGGGACGCAGAGGGCAGAGAGAGAGAGGGAGGCAGAGGGCAGAGAGAGAGAGGGAGGCAGAGGGCAGAGAGAGAGGGAGGCAGAGGGCAGAGAGAGAGGGAGGGCAGAGGGCCGATGGGAGGGCAGAGAGGGAGGGCAGAGATCAGAGAGGGCAGAGGGCAGAGGGCAGAGAGGGCAGAGAGAGAGAGGGCAGAGAGAGAGAGGGAGGCAGAGGGCAGAGAGAGAGGGAGGCAGAGGGCAGAGAGAGAGGGAGGCTGAGGGCAGAGAGAGAGGGAGGCTGAGGGCAGAGAGAGGGAGGCAGAGGGCAGAGAGAGAGGGAGGGCAGAGGGCAGATGGGAGAGAAGAGGGCAGAGAGGGAGAGCAGAGAGCAGAGAGGGCTGAGGGCAGAGGTCAAATGGCAGAGATGGCAGAGGGGGCAGAGAGAGAGGTCAGAGAGAGAGAGGGAGGCAGAGCGCAGAGAGAAAGAGAGAGAGGGAGGCAGAGCGCAGAGAGAGAGAGAGGGAGAGGGAGGCAGAGGGCAGAGAGAGAGAGAAGGAGCAGAGGGCAGAGAGAGAGAGGGAGGCAGAGGGCAGAGAGAGAGGGAGGCAGAGAGAGAGGGAGGCAGAGGGCAGAGAGAGAGAGGGAGGCAGAGGACAGAGAGCGAGCAAGAGAGAGAGGGGAGGCAGAGGGCAGAGAGAGAGGGAGGCAGAGGGCAGAGAGAGAGACAGAGAGGCAGAGGGCACAGAGAAAGAGAGAGGGGAGGGAGTCAAAGGGCAGAGAGAGAGAGAGAGAGGCAGAGGGCAGAGAGAGAGAGAGAGAGAGAGAGGCTGAGGGCAGAGAGATAGAGAGAGTGGGAGGCAGAGGGCAGAGAGAGAGAGGGAGGCAGAGGGCAGAGAGAGAGAGAGAGTGGGAGGCAGAGGGCAGAGAGAGAGAGGGAGGCAGAGGGCAGAGAAGGAGGGCAGAGGGCAGAGAGGGCAGAGGGCAGAGAGAGGGCAGAGAGAGAGGGAGGCAGAGGGCAGAGAGAGAGAGGCAGAGGGCAGAGAGAGAGAGTGGGCAGAGGGAGAGGGAGGCAGAGGACAGCGAGGGAGGGCAGAGGGCAATGAGGGAGGGCAGAGGGTAGAGAGAGAGCGAGAGAGAGAGAGAAGCAGAGGGCAGAGAGAGAGAGGGCAGAGAGAGGGTGGCAGAGGTCAGAGTGAGAGAGGCAGAGGGCAGAGAGAGAGTGAGAGGCAGAGGGCACAGAGAAAGAGAGACGGAGGGAGTCAGAGGGCAGAGAGAGCGATGGGTGGCAAAGGGCAGAGAGAGAGAGGCAGAGGGCAGAGAAAGAGAGAGGGAGGCAGAGGGCAGAGAGAGAGAGAGAGAGGGAGAGAGAGAGAGGGAGTCAGAGGGCAGAGAGAGCGAGGGGGGCAAAGGGCAGAGAGAGAGAGTGAGAGAGAGAGAAAGGGAGGCAGAGGGCAGAGAGAGAGGGAGGCAGAGGGCAGAGAGAGAGGGAGGGCAGAGGGCAGAGAGGGAGGGCAGTGAGCAGAGAGGGCAGAGGGCAGAGGGCAAAGGGCAGAGAGGGCAGAGGGCAGAGAGAGAGAGGGCAGAGAGAGAGAGGGCAGAGAGAGAGAGGGAGGCAGATCGCAGAGAGAGAGAGAGAGGCAGAGGGCACAGAGAAAGAGAGAGAGGTATGGAATCAGAGGGCAGAGAGAGAGAGAGAGAGAGAGGGAGGCAGAGGGCAGAGAGAGAGGGAGGCAGAGGGCCGATGGGAGGGCAGAGAGGGAGGGCAGAGATCAGAGAGGGCAGAGGGCAAAGGGCAGAGAGGGCAGAGGGCAGAGAGGGCAGAGAGAGAGGGCAGAGAGAGAGAGGGCAGAGAGAGAGGGAGGCTGAGGGCAGAGAGAGAGGGAGGCTGAGGGCAGAGAGAGAGGGAGGCAGAGAGAGAGGGAGGCAGAGGGCAGAGAGAGAGGGAGGCAGAGGGCAGAGAGAGAGAGGGAGGCAGAGGACAGAGAGAGAGGGAGGCAGAGGGCAGAGAGAGAGAGAGAGGCAGAGGGCACAGAGAAAGAGAGAGGGGAGGGAGTCAAAGGGCAGAGAGAGAGCGAGGGAGGCAAAGGGCAGAGAGAGAGAGAGAGGCAGAGGGCAGAGAGAGAGAGAGAGAGAGAGAGAGAGGCTGAGGGCAGAGAGATAGAGAGAAAGGGAGAGGGAGGCAGAGAGAGAGAGAGGGAGGCAGAGGACAGAGAGAGAGAGAGAGGGAGGCAGAGGGCAGAGAGAGAGTGGGAGGCAGAGGGCAGAGAGAGAGAGGGAGGCAGAGGGCAGAGAGGGAGGGCAGAGGGCAGAGAGGGAGGGCAGTGAGCAGAGAGGGCAGAGGGCAGAGGGCAAAGGGCAGAGAGGGCAGAGGGCAGAGAGGGCAGAGAGAGAGAGGGCAGAGAGAGAGAGGGCAGAGAGAGAGAGGGCAGAGAGAGAGAGGGTAGAGAGAGAGAGGGAGGCAGATCGCAGAGAGAGAGAGAGAGAGAGAGGGGGAGGCAGAGGGCAGAGAGAGAGGGAGGCAGAGGGCAGAGAGAGAGGGAGGCAGAGGGCCGATGGGAGGGCAGAGAGGGAGGGCAGAGATCAGAGAGGGCAGAGGGCAAAGGGCAGAGAGGGCAGAGGGCAGAGAGGGCAGAGAGAGAGAGGGCAGAGAGAGAGAGGGAGGCAGAGGGCAGAGAGAGAGGGAGGCAGAGGGCAGAGAGAGAGGGAGGCTGAGGGCAGAGAGAGAGGGAGGCTGAGGGCAGAGAGAGAGGGAGGCAGAGGGCAGAGAGAGAGGGAGGGCAGAGGGCAGATGGGAGAGAAGAGGGCAGAGAGGGAGAGCAGAGAGCAGAGAGGGCTGAGGGCAGAGGTCAAACGGCAGAGAGGGCAGAGGGGGCAGAGAGAGAGGTCAGAGAGAGAGAGGGAGGCAGAGCGCAGAGAGAGAGAGAGAGAGGGAGGCAGAGCGCAGAGAGAGAGAGGGAGAGGGAGGCAGAGGGCAGAGAGAGAGAGAAGGAGCAGACGGCAGAGAGAGAGAGGGAGGCAGAGAGAGAGGGAGGCAGAGGGCAGAGAGAGAGAGGGAGGCAGAGGGCAGAGAGAGAGGGAGGCAGAGGGCAGAGAGAGAGAGGGAGGCAGAGGGCAGAGAGAGGGGGAGGCAGAGGGCAGAGAGAGAGGGAGGCAGAGGGTAGAGAGAGAGGGAGGGCAGAGGGCAGATGGGAGGGCAGAGCGCAGAGGGCAGAGAGGGCAGAGAGAGAGAGAGAGAGAGAGAGGGGGAAGGCAGAGGGCAGAGAGAGATCGAGGGAGGCAAAGGGCAGAGAGAAAGAGTCAGAGGGCAGAGAGAGAGGGAGGGCAGAGGGCAGATGGGAGAGAAGAGGGCAGAGAGGGAGGGCAGAGAGCAGAGAGGGCAGAGGGCAGAGGTCAAACGGCAGAGAGGGCAGAGGGCAGAGAGAGAGAGGTCAGAGAGAGAGAGGGAGGCAGAGCACAGAGAGAGAGAGAGAGGGTGGCAGAGGGCAGAGAGAGAGAGAAGGAGGCAGAGGTCGGAGAGAGAGGGAGGCAGAGGGCAGAGAGAGAGAGAAGGAGGCAGAGGTCGGAGAGAGAGGGAGGCAGAGGGTAGATGGGAGGGAAGAGGGCAGGGAGGGCAGAGGGCAGAGGTCAAACGGCAGAGAGGGCAGAGACGGCAGAGAGAGAGAGGACAGAGAGAGAGGGCAGAGAGAGAGGGAGGCAGAGGGCAGAGAGAGAGAGAGAGAGAGGGCAGAGAGAGAGAGAGAGAGGGAAGGATTCAGAGGGCAGAGAGAGCGAGGGTGGCAAAGGGCAGAGAGAGCAAGGGTGGCAAAGGGCAGACAGAGAGAGGCAGAGGGCAGAGAGAGAGAGACTGAGGCAAAGGGCAGAGAGAGAGAGAGAGCCAAAGGGCAGAGAGAGAGCACGAAAGAGGGAGGCAGAGAGAAGAGAGAGAGGGAGGAGGAGGGCAGAGGGCAGAGAGAAAGAGGCAGAGGGCAGAGAGAAAGAGGCAGAGGGCAGAGAGAGAGAGAGGCCAGAGAGAGAGAGGCCAGAGAGAGAGAGGGCAGAGGGAGAGGGAGGCAGAGGGCAGAGAGAGAGGGAGGCAGAGGGCAGAGGGAGAGGGAGGCAGAGGGCAGAGAGAGAGGGAGGCAGAGGGCAGAGAGAGAGGGAGGCAGAGGGCAGAGAGAGAGGGAGGCAGAGGGCAGAGAGAGAGGGAGGCAGAGGGCAGAGGGAGAGTGAGAGAGAGAAAGGGAGGCAGAGGGCAGAGAGAGAGAGGGAGGCAGCGGGCAGAGAGAGAGGGAGGCCAGAGTGCAGATGGGAGGGCAGAAAGGGAGGGCAGAGATCAGAGGTCAAAGGGCAGAGAGGGCAGAGGACAGAGAGAGAGAGGGCAAAGAGAGAGAGGGAGGCAGAGGGCAGAGAGAGAGAGAGAGAGAGAGGGTGGCAGAGGTCAGAGAGAGAGAGGCAGAAAGCAGAGAGAGGGAGAGGGAGGCAGAGGGCAGAGAGGGAGGCAGAGAGAGAGGGAGGCAGAGGGCAGATGGGAGGGCAGAGGGCAGAGAGAGAGGGTAGAGGGCAGACAGGGCAGAGAGAGAGGGAGGCAGAGGGCAGAGAGAGAGAGAGAGAGGCAGAGGGCACAGTGAAAAATAGAGAGGGGGGAGGCAGAGGGCAGAGAGAGAGATGGAGGCAGAGGGCAGAGAGAGAGGGAGGCAGAGGGCAGAGAGAGAGGGAGGCAGAGGGCAGAGAGAGGGAGGCAGAGGGCAGAGAGAGAGGGAGGCAGAGGGCAGAGAGAGAGAGAGAGAGAGGCAGAGGGCACAGTGAAAAATAGAGAGGGGGGAGGCAGAGGGCAGAGAGAGAGATGGAGGCAGAGGGCAGAGGGCAGAGAGAGAGGGAGGCAGAGGGCAGAGAGAGAGGGAGGCAGAGGGCAGAGAGAGGGAGGCAGAGGGCAGAGAGAGAGGGAGGCAGAGGGCAGAGGGAGAGCGAGAGAGAGGGGGAAGGCAGAGGGCAGAGAGAGAGAGAGAGGCAGAGGGCAGAGAGAGAGGGAGAGCAGAGGGCAGATGGGAGGGCAGAGAGGGCGGGCAGAGATCAGAGAGGGCAGAGGGCAAAGGGCAGAGAGGGCAGAGGGCAGAGAGGGCAGAGAGGGATAGGGCAGAGAGAGAGGGAGGCCAGAGTGTAGATGGGAGGGCAGAGAGGGAGGGCAGAGATCAGAGGTCAAAGGGCAGAGAGGGCAGAGGACAGAGAGAGAGAGAGGGCAAAGAGAGAGAGGGAGGCAGAGGGAGAGAGAGAGAGAGAGAGAGAGAGGGTGGCAGAGGTCAGAGAGAGAGAGGCAGAAAGCAGAGAGAGAGAGGGAGAGGGAGGCAGAGGGCAGAGAGAGAGGGAGGCAGAGAGAGAGGGAGGCAGAGGGCAGATGGGAGGGCAGAGGGCAGAGAGAGAGGGTAGAGGGCAGAGAGGGCAGAGTGCAGAGGGCAGACAGGGCAGAGAGAGAGAGGGCAGAGAGAGAGGGAGGCAGAGGGCAGAGAGAGAGAGAGAGAGAGGCAGAGGGCACAGTGAAAAATAGAGAGGGGGGAGGCAGAGGGCAGAGAGAGAGATGGAGGCAGAGGGCAGAGAGAGAGGGAGGCAGAGGGCAGAGAGAGAGGGAGGCAGAGGGCAGAGAGAGGGAGGCAGAGGGCAGAGAGAGAGGGAGGCAGAGGGCAGAGAGAGAGAGAGAGAGAGGCAGAGGGCACAGTGAAAAATAGAGAGGGGGGAGGCAGAGGGCAGAGAGAGAGATGGAGGCAGAGGGCAGAGGGCAGAGAGAGAGGGAGGCAGAGGGCAGAGAGAGAGGGAGGCAGAGGGCAGAGAGAGGGAGGCAGAGGGCAGAGAGAGAGGGAGGCAGAGGGCAGAGGGAGAGCGAGAGAGAGGGGGAAGGCAGAGGGCAGAGAGAGAGAGAGAGGCAGAGGGCAGAGAGAGAGGGAGAGCAGAGGGTAGAGAGAGAGGGAGGCAGAGGGCAGAGAGAGAGGGAGAGCAGAGGGCAGATGGGAGGGCAGAGAGGGCGGGCAGAGATCAGAGAGGGCAGAGGGCAAAGGGCAGAGAGGGCAGAGGGCAGAGAGGGCAGAGAGGGATAGGGCAGAGAGAGAGGGAGGCCAGAGTGTAGATGGGAGGGCAGAGAGGGAGGGCAGAGATCAGAGGTCAAAGGGCAGAGAGGGCAGAGGACAGAGAGAGAGAGAGGGCAAAGAGAGAGAGGGAGGCAGAGGGAGAGAGAGAGAGAGAGAGAGAGAGAGGGTGGCAGAGGTCAGAGAGAGAGAGGCAGAAAGCAGAGAGAGAGAGGGAGAGGGAGGCAGAGGGCAGAGAGAGAGGGAGGCAGAGAGAGAGGGAGGCAGAGGGCAGATGGGAGGGCAGAGGGCAGAGAGAGAGGGTAGAGGGCAGAGAGGGCAGAGTGCAGAGGGCAGACAGGGCAGAGAGAGAGAGGGCAGAGAGAGAGGGAGGCAGAGGGCAGAGAGAGAGAGAGAGAGAGGCAGAGGGCACAGTGAAAAAGAGAGAGGGGGGAGGCAGAAGGCAGGAAGAGAGATGGAGGCAGAGGGCAGAGGGCAGAGAGAGAGGGAGGCAGAGGGCAGAGAGAGAGGGAGGCAGAGGGCAGAGAGAGATGGAGGGCAGAGGGCAGAGAGAGATGGAGGGCAGAGGGTAGATGGGGGGAAGAGGGCAGAGAGGGAGGGCAGAGAGCAGAGAGGGCAGAGGGCATAGAGAGAGAGGGCAGAGAGAGAGGGAGGCAGAGGGCAGAGAGAGGGAGGCAGAGGGCAGAGAGAGAGGGAGGCAGAGGGCAGAGGGAGAGCGAGAGAAAGAGGGGGAAGGCAGAGGGCAGAGAGAGAGGGAGGCAGAGGGCAGAGAGAGAGAGAGGGAGGCAGAGGGCAGAGAGAGAGGGAGGCTGAGGGCAGACAGAGAGGGCGGGCAGAGATCAGAGAGGGCAAAGGGCAGAGAGGGCAGAGAGAGAGAGGGCAGAGAGAGAGAGGGAGGGAGAGGGCAGAGAGAGAGAGAGAGAGAGAGAGAGGGAGGCAGAGGGCATAGAGAGATCGAGAGAGAGAGGGGGAAGGCAGAGGGCAGAGAGAGAGAGTCAGAGGGCAGAGAGAGAGGGAGGCAGAGTTCAGAGAGAGAGGGAGGGCAGAGGGCAGATGGGAGAGAAGAGAGCAGAGAGGGCAGAGGGCAGAGGTCAAATGGCAGAGAGGGCAGAGAGAGAGAGGTCAGAGAGAGAGAGGCAGAGGGCAGAGAGAGAGAGAGAGGTTGGCAGAGGTCAGAGAGAGAGAGGCAGAGGGCAGAGAGAGAGAGAAGGAGCAGAGGGCAGAGAGAGAGAGGGAGGCAGAGGGCAGAGAGAGAGGGAGGCAGAGGGTAGAGAGAGAGGGAGGGCAGAGGGCAGATGGGAGGGCAGAGAGGGAGGGCAGAGATCAGAGAGGGCAGAGGGCAAAGGGCAGAGAGCGCAGAGGGCAGAGAGAGAGAGAGAGAGAGGGGGGGAAGGCAAAGGGCAGAGAGAAAGAGTCAGAGGGCAGAGAGAGAGGGAGGCAGAGGGCAGAGAGAGAGGGAGGGCAGAGGGCAGATGGGAGAGAAGAGGGCAGAGAGGGAGGGCAGAGAGCAGAGAGGGCAGAGGGCAGAGGTCAAACGGCAGAGAGGGCAGAGGGCAGAGAGAGAGGTCAGAGAGAGAGAGGGAGGCAGAGCACAGAGAGAGAGAGGGTGGCAGAGGGCAGAGAGAGAGGGAGGGAGAGGGAGGCAGAGGACAGAGAGAGAACGCGAGAGAGAGAGTGGGGAGGCAGAGGGCAGAGAGAGAGAGATGGAGGAAAAGGGCAGAGAGAGAGAGGGAGGCAGAGGGCAGAGAGAGAGGGAGGCAGAGGGCAGATGGGAGGGCAGAGGGCAGAGAGGGCAGAGGGCAGAGGGCAGAGGGAGAGCGAGAGAGGGCAGAGAGAGAGGGAGGCATAGGGCAGAGAGAAGAGAGTGAGGGGTGGAGGCAGAAGGCAGAGAGAGAGAGGGAGGCAGAGGGCAGAGAGAGAGGGAGGCAGAGGGTAGATGGGAGGGAAGAGGGCAGGGAGGGCAGAGGGCAGAGGGCAGAGGTCAAACGGCAGAGAGAGAGAGGGCAGAGAGAGAGGGAGGCAGAGGGCAGAGAGAGAGAGAGAGAGAGGGTGGCAGAGGTCAGAGAGAGAGAGGCAGAAAGCAGAGAGAAAGAGGGAGAGGGAGGCAGAGGGCAGAGAGGGAGGCAGAGAGAGAGGGAGGCAGAGGGCAGATGGGAGGGCAGAGGGCAGAGAGGGCAGAGGGCAGAGTGCAGAGGGCAGACAGGGCAGAGAGAGAGAGGGCAGAGAGAGAGGGAGGCAGAGGGCAGAGAGAGAGAGAGAGAGAGAGGCAGAGGGCACAGTGAAAAAGAGAGAGGGGGGAGGCAGAAGGCAGGAGGAGAGATGGAGGCAGAGGGCAGAGGGCAGAGAGAGAGGGAGGCAGAGGGCAGAGAGAGAGGGAGGCAGAGGGCAGAGAGAGATGGAGGGCAGAGGGCAGAGAGAGATGGAGGGCAGAGGGTAGATGGGGGGTAGAGGGCAGAGAGGGAGGGCAGAGAGGGCAGAGGGCATAGAGAGAGAGGGCAGAGAGAGAGGGAGGCAGAGGGCAGAGAGAGGGAGGCAGAGGGCAGAGAGAGAGGGAGGCAGAGGGCAGAGGGAGAGCGAGAGAGAGAGGGGGAAGGCAGAGGGCAGAGAGAGAGGGAGGCAGAGGGCAGAGAGAGAGAGAGGGAGGCAGAGGGCAGAGAGAGAGGGAGGCTGAGGGCAGAGAGAGAGGGCGGGCAGAGATCAGAGAGGGCAAAGGGCAGAGAGGGCAGAGAGAGAGAGGGCAGAGAGAGAGAGGGAGGGAGAGGGCAGAGAGAGAGAGAGAGAGAGAGAGAGAGGGAGGCAGAGGGCATAGAGAGATCGAGAGAGAGAGGGGGAAGGCAGAGGGCAGAGAGAGAGAGTCAGAGGGCAGAGAGAGAGGGAGGCAGAGTTCAGAGAGAGAGGGAGGACAGAGGGCAGATGGGAGAGAAGAGAGCAGAGAGGGCAGAGGGCAGAGGTCAAATGGCAGAGAGGGCAGAGAGAGAGAGGTCAGAGAGAGAGAGGCAGAGGGCAGAGAGAGAGAGAGAGGTTGGCAGAGGTCAGAGAGAGAGAGGCAGAGGGCAGAGAGAGAGAGAAGGAGCAGAGGGCAGAGAGAGAGAGGGAGGCAGAGGGCAGAGAGAGAGGGAGGCAGAGGGTAGAGAGAGAGGGAGGGCAGAGGGCAGAGAGGGAGGGCAGAGATCAGAGAGGGCAGAGGGCAAAGGGCAGAGAGCGCAGAGGGCAGAGAGAGAGAGAGAGAGAGAGGGGGGGAAGGCAAAGGGCAGAGAGAAAGAGTCAGAGGGCAGAGAGAGAGGGAGGCAGAGGGCAGAGAGAGAGGGAGGGCAGAGGGCAGATGGGAGAGAAGAGGGCAGAGAGGGAGGGCAGAGAGCAGAGAGGGCAGAGGGCAGAGGTCAAACGGCAGAGAGGGCAGAGGGCAGAGAGAGAGGTCAGAGAGAGAGAGGGAGGCAGAGCACAGAGAGAGAGAGGGTGGCAGAGGGCAGAGAGAGAGGGAGGGAGAGGGAGGCAGAGGACAGAGAGAGAGCGCGAGAGAGAGAGTGGGGAGGCAGAGGGCAGAGAGAGAGAGATGGAGGAAAAGGGCAGAGAGAGAGAGGGAGGCAGAGGGCAGAGAGAGAGGGAGGCAGAGGGCAGATGGGAGGGCAGAGGGCAGAGAGGGCAGAGGGCAGAGGGCAGAGGGCAGAGGGAGAGCGAGAGAGGGCAGAGAGAGAGGGAGGCATAGGGCAGAGAGAAGAGAGTGAGGGGTGGAGGCAGAAGGCAGAGAGAGAGAGGGAGGCAGAGGGCAGAGAGAGAGGGAGGCAGAGGGTAGATGGGAGGGAAGAGGGCAGGGAGGGCAGAGGGCAGAGGGCAGAGGTCAAACGGCAGAGAGAGAGGGCAGAGAGAGAGGGAGGCAGAGGGCAGAGAGAGAGAGAGAGAGAGAGTGGGCAGAGGGCAGAGAGAGTGAGAGGCAGAGGGCAGAGAGAAAGAGAGAGAGGGAAGGATTCAGAGGGCAGAGAGAGCAAGGGTGGCAAAGGGCAGACAGAGAGAGGCAGAGGGCAGAGAGAGAGAGACTGAGGCAGAGGGCAGAGAGAGAGAGAGAGGGAGGAAGTCAGAGGGCAGAGAGAGCGAGGGAGGCAAAGGGCAGAGAGAGAGAGGCAGAGGGCAGAGAGAGCGAGGGAGGCAAAGGGCAGAGAGAGCGTGAGAGAGAGAGAGAGAAAGGGAGGCTGATGGCAGAGAGAGAGGGAGGAGGAGAGAGAGAGAGAGAGGAGGAGAGAGAGAGAGAGAGGGAGGCAAAGGGCAGAGAGAGAGGGAGGAGGAGGGCAGAGGGCAGAGAGAGAGGCAGAGGGCAGAGAGAGAGAGAGAGAGAGAAAGGGAGGCAGAGGGCAGAGAGAGAGAGGGAGGCAGCGGGCAGAGAGAGAGGGAGGCCAGAGCGCAGATGGGAGGGCAGAAAGGGAGGGCAGAGATCAGAGGTCAAAGGGCAGAGAGGGCAGAGACAGAGAGAGGGCAAAGAGAGAGAGGGAGGCAGAGGGCAGAGAGAGAGAGAGAGAGGGTGGCAGAGGTCAGAGAGAGAGAGGCAGAAAGCAGAGAGAGAGAGGGAGAGGGAGGCAGAGGGCAGAGAGGGAGGCAGAGAGAGAGGGAGGCAGAGGGCAGAGAGAGAGGGTAGAGGGCAGAGTGCAGACATGGCAGAGAGAGAGAGGGCAGAGAGAGAGGGAGGCAGAGGGTAGAGAGAGAGGGAGGGCAGAGGGCAGATGGGAGGGCAGAGAGGGAGGGCAGAGATCAGAGAGGGCAGAGGGCAAAGGGCAGAGAGCGCAGAGGGCAGAGAGGGCAGAGAGAGAGAGAGAGAGAGAGAGGGGGAAGGCAGAGGGCAGAGAGAGATCGAGGGAGGCAAAGGGCAGAGAGAAAGAGTCAGAGGGCAGAGAGAGAGGGAGGGCAGAGGGCAGATGGGAGAGAAGAGGGCAGAGAGGGAGGGCAGAGAGCAGGGAGGGCAGAGGGCAGAGGTCAAACGGCAGAGAGGGCAGAGGGCAGAGAGAGAGGTCAGAGAGAGAGAGGGAGGCAGAGCACAGAGAGAGAGAGGGTGGCAGAGGGCAGAGAGAGAGAGAGGGAGAGGGAGGCAGAGGGCAGAGAGAGAGGGAGGCAGAGAGAGAGGGAGGCAGAGGGCAGAGAGAGAGGGAGGCAGAGGGCAGATGGGAGGGCAGAGGGCAGAGAGGGCAGAGGGCAGAGGGCAGAGGGAGAGCGAGAGAGGGCAGAGAGAGAGGGAGGCATAGGGCAGAGAGAAGAGAGTGAGGGGGGGAGGCAGAAGGCAGAGAGAGAGAGGGAGGCAGAGGGCAGAGAGAGAGGGAGGCAGAGGGTAGATGGGAGGGAAGAGGGCAGGGAGGGCAGAGGGCAGAGGTCAAACAGCAGAGAGGGCGGAGACGGCAGAGAGAGAGAGGGCAGAGAGAGAGGGAGGCAGAGGGCAGAGAGAGAGAGAGAGAGTGGGCAGAGGGCAGAGAGAGAGAGAGAGAGAGTGGGCAGAGGGCAGAGAGAGAGAGAGGCAGAGGGCACAGAGAAAGAGAGAGAGGGAAGGATTCAGAGGGCAGAGAGAGCGAGGGTGACAAAGGGCAGACAGAGAGAGGCAGAGGGCAGAGAGAGAGAGACTGAGGCAGAGGGCAGAGAGAGAGAGAGGGAGGAAGTCAGAGGGCAGAGAGAGCAAGGGAGGCAAAGGGCAGAGAGAGAGTGAGAGAGAGAGAGAGAAAGGGAGGCTGATGGCAGAGAGAGAGGGAGGAGGAGATAGAAGAGAGAGAGGGAGGCAGAGGGCAGAGGGAAGAGAGAGGCCAGAGAGAGAGAGAGAGGGAGGCAGAGGGCAGAGAGAGAGGGAGGCAGAGGGCAGAGAGAGAGAGGGAGGCAGAGGGCAGAGGGAGAGTGAGAGAGAGAAAGGGAGGCAGAGGGCAGAGAGAGAGAGGGAGGCAGCGGGCAGAGAGAGAGGGAGGCCAGAGCGCAGATGGGAGGGCAGAAAGGGAGGGCAGAGATCAGAGGTCAAAGGGCAGAGAGGGCAGAGGACAGAGAGAGGGCAAAGAGAGAGAGGGAGGCAGAGGGCAGAGAGAGAGAGAGAGAGAGAGGGTGGCAGAGGTCAGAGCGAGAGAGGCAGAAAGCAGAGAGAGAGAGGGAGAGGGAGGCAGAGGGCAGAGAGGGAGGCAGAGAGAGAGGGAGGCAGAGGGCAGGTGGGAGGGCAGAGGGCAGAGAGAGAGGGTAGAGGGCAGAGAGGGCAGAGTGCAGAGGGCAGACAGGGCAGAGAGAGAGAGGGCTGAGAGAGAGAGGCAGAGGGCAGAGAGAGAGAGAGAGGGAGGCAGAGGGCACAGTGAAAAAGAGAGAGGGGGGAGGCAGAGGGCAGAGAGAGAGATGGAGGCAGAGGGAATAGAGAGAGGGAGGCAGAGGGCAGAGAGAGATGGAGGGCAGAGGGTAGATGGGGGAAGAGGGCAGAGAGGGAGGGCAGAGAGCAGAGAGGGCAGAGGGCATAGAGAGAGAGGGCAGAGAGAGAGGGAGGCAGAGGGCAGAGAGAGGGAGGCAGAGGGCAGAGAGAGAGGGAGGCAGAGGGCAGAGAGAGAGAGGCAGAGGGCAGAGAGAGATCGAGGGAGGCAAAGGGCAGAGAGAGAGAGTCAGAGGGCAGAGAGAGAGGGAGGCAGAGTTCAGAGAGAGAGGGAGGGCAGAGGGCAGATGGGAGAGAAGAGGGCAGAGAGGGAGGGCAGAGAGCAGAGAGGGCAGAGGGCAGAGGTCAAACGGCAGAGAGGGCAGAGGGGGCAGAGAGAGAGAGAGGGGGAAGGCAGAGGGCAGAGAGAGAGAGAGGGAGGCAGAGGGCAGAGAGAGAGAGGGAGGCAGAGGGCAGAGAGAGAGGGAGAGGCAGAGGGCAGATCGGAGGGCAGAGAGGGCGGGCAGAGATCAGAGAGGGAAGAGGGCAAAGGGCAGAGAGGGCAGAGGGCAGAGAGGGCAGAGAGAGATAGGGCAGAGAGAGAGAGAGGGAGGGAGAGGTAAGAGAGAGAGAGAGAGAGGGAGGCAGAGGGCAGAGAGAGATCGAGGGAGGCAAAGGGCAGAGAGAGAGAGTCAGAGGGCAGAGAGAGAGGGAGGCAGAGTTCAGAGAGAGAGGGAGGGCAGAGGGCAGATGGGAGAGAAGAGGGCAGAGAGGGAGGGCAGAGAGCAGAGAGGGCAGAGGGCAGAGGTCAAATGGCAGAGAGGGCAGAGGGCAGAGAGGGCAGAGAGAGGGAGGGCAGAGAGAGAGAGGTCAGAGAGAGAGAGGGAGGCAGAGTTCAGAGAGAGAGGCAGAGGGCAGAGAGAGAAAGAGAGGGAGAGGGAGGCAGAGGTCAGAGAGAGAGAGGCAGAGGGCACAGAAAAAGAGAGAAAGGGAGGGAGTCAGAGGGCAGAGAGAGAGAGAGAGAGAGAGAGAGGGAGGCAGAGGGCAGAGAGAGAGAGAGAGAGAGAAAGAGGGAGAGAGGCAGAGGACAGCGAGAGAGTAAGGCAGAGGACAGAGAGAGATCGAGAGAGAGAGGGGAGGCAGAGGGCAGAGAGAGAGGGAGGCAGAGGGCAGAGAGAGAGAGAGAGAGAGGCAGAGGGCAGCGGGCAGAGAGAGAGAGATAGGCAAAGGGCAGGGGGGAGAGAGAGGGCAGAAATAGAGAGAGGGCAGACAGAGTGGGTGGCAGAGGGCATTGAGGGAGGGCAGAGGGAAGCGAGGGAGGGCAGAGATAGAGAGGGTGGCAGAGGTCAGAGAGAGAGAGAGAGAGGCAGAGGGAACAGAGAAAGAGAGCGAGGGAGGGAGGCAGAGGGCAGAGAGAGAGAGAGGCAGCGGGCAGACAGAGAGAGGCAGAGGGCAGAGAGAGAGAAGGAGGCAAAGGGCAGAGAGAGAGAGAGACAGAGGGCAGAGCGAGAGAGAGAGATAGGCAGAGGGCAGGGAGATAGAGAGAGGGCAGAGAGAGAGGGAGGCAGAGGGCAGAGAGAGAGGGAGGGCAGAGGGCAGATGGGAGGGCAGAGGGCAGAGAGGGAGGGCAGAGAGCAGAGAGGGCAGAGGGCAAAGGGCAGAGAGGGCAGAGGGCAGAGCTGGCAAAGAGAAAGAGAGAGGGCAGAGAGAGAGAGAGACGCGGAGGGCAGAGATAGAGAGAGGAAGGGAGAGGGCAGAGAGAGAAAGAGGGAGGCAGAGGGCAGAGAGAGACACACACAGAGGGCAGAGAGAGAGAGAGGGAGGCAGAGGGCAGAGAGAGAGAGAGAGAGAGAGGGAGGCAGAGGGCAGAGAGAGGGAGAGAGAGGGAGAGAGAGGCAGAGGACAGAGAGAGAGCACGAGAGAGGGAGGCAGAGGACAGAGAGAGTGAGAGAGGCAGAGGGCAGAGAGAGAGAGAAGCAGAGGGCACAGAGAAAGAGAGAGAGGGAGGTAGTCAGAGGGCAGAGAGAGAGCAAGAGAGGCAAAGGGGACAGAGAGAGAGAGAGAGGCAGAGAGCAGAGAGAAAGAGAGGGAGAGATAGGCAGAGGGCAGAGGGGAGAGACAGGGCAGAGAGAAAGAGGGCAGAGAGGGAGGGCAGAGAGGGCAGAAGGCAGAGAGGGCAGAGAGAGTGAGAGGGCAGAAGGCAGAGAGGGCAGAGGGCAGAGAGGACAGAGAGAGTGAGAGGGCAGAGAGAGAGCGAGGGAGGCAAAGGGCAGAGAAAGACAGAGGCAGAGGGCAGAGAGAGAGCGAGAGAGAGGGGGAGGCAGAGGCCAGAGAGAGAGCGAGAGAGAGGGAGGGAGACAGAGGGCAGAGAGAGAGAGGGAGGCAGAGAGCAGAGAGAGCGAGGGTGGCAAAGGGCAGAGAGAGGGAGGCAGAGTGCAGAGAGAGAGAGAGAGAGGGAGGGAGACAAACGGCAGAGAGAGAGTGAGAGCGAGAGAGAAAGGGAGGCAGAGGGCAGAGAGAGAAGGAGGCAGAGGGCAGAGAGAGAGGGGGAAGGCAGAGGGCAGAGAGAGATCGAGGGAGGCAAAGGGCAGAGAGAGAGAGTCAGAGGGCAGAGAGAGACGGAGAGCAGAGGGCAGATGGGAGAGAAGAGGGCAGAGAGGGAGGGCAGGAAGCAGAGAGGGCAGAGGTAAAATGGCAGAGAGGGCAGAGGGCAGAGAGGGCAGAGAGAGGGAGGGCAGAGAGAGAGAGGTCAGAGAGAGAGAGGGAGGCAGAGGTCAGAGAGAGAGAGGCAGAGGGCAGACAGAGAGAGAGAGAGAGAGAGCGAGGCAGAGGGCAGAGGGCAGAGAGAGAAAGAGAGGGAGAGGGAGGCAGAGGGCAGAGAGAGAGTGAGAGAGAGAGTGGGGAGGCAGAGGGCAGAGAGAGAGAGAGAGGCAGAGGGCAGAGAGAGAGAGAGAGAGCGAGGCAGAGGGCAGAGAGCAGAGAGAGAAAGAAAGGGAGAGGGAGGCAGAGAGAGAGATGGAGGCAGAGGGCAGAGGGAGAGTGAGAGAGAGAGGGGAAAGGCAGAGGGCAGGGAGAGAGGGAGGCAGAGGGCAGAGAGATAGGGAGGCAGCGGGCAGAGAGAGAGGGAGGCAGAGGGCAGAGAGAGAGGGAGGGAGAGGGCAGATGGGAGGGCAGAGAGGGCGGGCAGAGATCAGAGAGGGCAGAGGGCAAAGGGCAGAGAGGGCAGAGAGAGAGAGGGAGGGAGAGGGCAGAGAGAGAGAGAGAGAGAGGGCAGAGAGAGAGAAAGAGAGAGGGAGGCAGAAGGCAGATGGGAGAGAAGAGGGCAGAGAGGGAGGGCAGAGAGCAGAGAGGGCAGAGGGCAGAGGTCAAATGGCAGAGAGGGCAGAGGGCAGAGAAGGCAGAGAGAGGGAGGGCAGAGAGAGACAGGTCAGAGAGAGAGAGGTCAGAGAGAGAGAGGGAGGCAGACGTCAGAGAGAGAGAGGCAGAGGGCAGAGAGAGAGAGAGAGAGCGAGGCAGAGGGCAGAGAGAGAGTGAGAGAGAGAGAGGGAGGCAGAGGGCAGAGAGAGAGTGAGAGAGAGAAAGGGAGGCAGAGGGCAGAGAGAGAGAGGGAGGCAGCGGGCAGAGAGAGAGGGAGGCCAGAGTGTAGATGGGAGGGCAGAGAGGGAGGGCAGAGATCAGAGGTCAAAGGGCAGAGAGGGCAGAGGACAGAGAGAGAGAGGGCAAAGAGAGAGAGGGAGGCAGAGGGCAGAGAGAGAGAGAGAGAGAGAGGGTGGCAGAGGTCAGAGAGAGAGAGGCAGAAAGCAGAGAGAGAGAGGGAGAGGGAGGCAGAGGGCAGAGAGAGAGGGAGGCAGAGAGAGAGGGAGGCAGAGAGAGAGGGAGGCAGAGGGCAGATGGGAGGGCAGAGGGCAGAGAGAGAGGGTAGAGGGCAGAGAGGGCAGAGTGCAGAGGGCAGACAGGGCAGAGAGGGAGAGGGCAGAGAGAGAGGGAGGCAGAGGGCAGAGAGAGAGAGAGAGAGAGAGAGGCAGAGGGCACAGTGAAAAAGAGAGAGGGGGGAGGCAGAAGGCAGAAAGAGAGATGGAGGCAGAGGGCAGAGCGCAGAGAGAGAGGGAGGCAGAGGGCAGAGAGAGAGGGAGGCAGAGGGCAGAGAGAGATGGAGGGCAGAGGGCAGAGAGAGATGGAGGGCAGAGGGTAGATGGGGGGAAGAGGGCAGAGAGGGAGGGCAGAGAGCAGAGAGGGCAGAGGGCATAGAGAGAGAGGGCAGAGAGGGAGGGAGGCAGAGGGCAGAGAGAGGGAGGCAGAGGGCAGAGAGAGAGGGAGGCAGAGGGCAGAGGGAGAGCGAGAGAGAGAGGGGGAAGGCAGAGGGCAGAGAGAGAGAGGGAGGCAGAGGGCAGAGAGAGAGGGAGGCTGAGGGCAGAGAGAGAGGGCGGGCAGAGATCAGAGAGGGCAAAGGGCAGAGAGGGCAGAGAGAGAGAGGGCAGAGAGAGAGAGGGAGGGAGAGGGCAGAGAGAGAGAGAGAGAGAGAGAGGGAGGCAGAGGGCATAGAGAGATCGAGAGAGAGAGGGGGAAGGCAGAGGGCAGAGAGAGAGAGTCAGAGGGCAGAGAGAGAGGGAGGCAGAGTTCAGAGAGAGAGGGAGGGCAGAGGGCAGATAGGAGAGAAGAGGGCAGAGAGGGAGGGCAGAGAGCAGAGAGGTCAGAGAGAGAGAGGGAGGCAGAGGTCAGAGAGAGAGGCAGAGGGCAGAGAGAGAGAGAGAGAGCGAGGCAGAGGGCAGAGGGCAGAGAGAGAAAGAGAGGGAGAGGGAGGCAGAGGACAGAGAGAGAGTGAGAGAGAGAGTGGGGAGGCAGAGGGCAGAGAGAGAGAGAAGGAGGCAGAGGGCAGAGAGAGAGAGGGAGGCAGAGGGCAGAGAGAGAGAGGGAGGCAGAGGGCAGAGAGAGAGAGACAGAGGGCAGAGAGCGAGAGAGAGATAGGCAGAGGGCAGGGAGATAGAGAGAGGGCAGAGAGAGAGGGAGGCAGAGGGCAGATGGGAGAGCAGAGGGCAGAGAGGGAGGGCAGAGAGCAGAGAGGGCAGAGGGCAAAGGGCAGAGAGGGCAGAGGGCAGAGCTGGCAAAGAGAAAGAGAGAGGGCAGAGAGAGAGAGAGACGCAGAGGGCAGAGATAGAGAGAGGAAGGGAGAGGGCAGAGAGAGAAAGAGGGAGGCAGAGGGCAGAGAGAGACACACACAGAGGGCAGAGAGAGAGAGAGGGAGGCAGAGGGCATAGAGAGAGAGAGAGAGGGAGGCAGAGGGCAGAGAGAGAGAGAGAGAGAGGGAGAGAGAGGCAGAGGGCAGAGAGAGAGAGATGGGGTCAGAGGGCAGAGAGAGAGAGAATGAGGGAGGCAGAGGGCAGAGAGAGAGAGAGAGAGATAGGCAGAGGGCAGAGAGAGAGAGATATGCAGAGGGCAGAGAGAGAGAGAGAGATAGGCAGAAGGCAGAGAGAGAGAGATAGGCAGAGGGCAGAAGGGAGAGAGAGGGGAGAGAGAGGACAGAGAGAGGGAGAGGGCAGAGTTGAGGGAGGCAGAGGGCAGAGAGAGGCAGGGCAGAGGGCAGATGGGAGGGCAGAGGGCAGAGAGTGAGGGCAGAGAGACAGGGTGGCAGAGGTCAGAGAGAGAGAGGCAGAGGGCAGAGAGAGACAGAGGCAGAGGGTACAGAGAAAGAGAGAGAGGGAGAGAGGAAAAGGGCAGAGAGAGAGAGAGACACACAGAGGGCAGAGAGAGAGCGAAGGAGGCAAAGGGCAGAGAGAGACAGAGGCAGAGGGCAGAGAGAGAGCTAGAGAGAGGGGGTGAGGCAGAGGGCAGAGAGAGAGAGGGAGGCAGCGGGCAGAGAGAGAGCGAGAGAGAGGGGGTGAGGCAGAGGGCAGAGAGAGAGAGGGAGGCAGAGGGCAGAGAGAGAACAAGGGAGGCAAAGGGCAGAGAGAGAGAGGCAGGGGGCAGAGAGAGAGAGAAGCAGAGGGCAGAGAGAGAGAGAGAGAAGGAGAGAGAGGCACAGGACAGAGAGAGAGCGCGAGAGAGAAAGGGAGGCAGAGGACAGAGAGAGGGACAGGCAGAGGGCAGAGAGAGAGCGAAGGAGGCAAAGGGCAGAGAGAGACAGAGGCAGAGGGCAGAGAGAGTGCTAGAGAGAGGGGGTGAGGCAGAGGGCAGAGAGAGAGAGGGAGGCAGCGGGCAGAGAGAGAGCGAGAGAGAGGGGGTGAGGCAGAGGGCAGAGAGAGAGAGAGACAGAGAGAGAGAGGCAGAGGGCAGAGGGGAGAGAGAGTGCAGAGAGAGAGGGAGGGCAGAGGGCAGATGGGAGGGAAGAGAGGGCGGGCAGAGATCAGAGAGGGCAGAGGGCAAAGGGCAGAGAGGGCAGAGGGCAGAGAGAGAGAGGGCAGAGAGAGAGAGGGAGGGAGAGGGCAGAGAGAGATCGAGAGAGAGAGGGGGAAGGCAGAGGGCAGAGAGAGATCGAGGGAGGCAAAGGGCAGAGAGAGAGGGAGGCAGAGTTCAGAGAGAGAGGGAGGGCAGAGGGCAGATGGGAGAGAAGAGGGCAGAGAGGGAGGGCAGACAGCAGAGCGGGCAGAGGGCAGAGGTCAAATGGCAGAGAGGGCAGAGGGCAGAGAGGGAGGGCAGAGAGAGAGAGGTCAGAGAGAGAGGGAGGCAGAGGTCAGAGAGAGCGAGGCAGAGGGCAGAGGGCAGAGAGAGAAAGAGAGGGAGAGGGAGGCAGAGGACAGAGAGAGAGTGAGAGAGAGAGTGGGGAGGCAGAGGGCAGAGAGAGAGAAGGAGGCAGAGGGCAGAGAGAGAGAGGGAGAGAGAGCGAGGCAGAGGGCAGAGGGCAGAGAGAGAAAGAGAGGGAGAGGGAGGCAGAGGACAGAGAGAGAGTGAGAGAGAGAGTGGGGAGGCAGAGGGCCGAGAGAGAGAGGGAGGCAGAGGGCAGAGGGAGAGTGAGAGAGAGAAAGGGAGGCAGAGTGCAGAGAGAGAGAGGGAGGCAGCGGGCAGAGAGAGAGGGAGGCCAGAGTGTAGATGGGAGGGCAGAGAGGGAGGGCAGAGATCAGAGGTCAAAGGGCAGAGAGGGCAGAGGACAGAGAGAGAGAGGGCAAAGAGAGAGAGGGAGGCAGAGGGCAGAGAGAGAGAGAGAGAGAGAGAGGGTGGCAGAGGTCAGAGAGAGAGAGGCAGAAAGCAGAGAGAGAGAGGGAGAGGGAGGCAGAGGGCAGAGAGAGAGGGAGGCAGAGGGCAGAGGGAGAGCGAGAGAGAGAGGGGGAAGGCAGAGGGCAGAGAGAGAGAGGGAGGCAGAGGGCAGAGAGAGAGGGAGGCTGAGGGCAGAGAGAGAGGGCGGGCAGAGATCAGAGAGGGCAAAGGGCAGAGAGGGCAGAGAGAGAGAGGGCAGAGAGAGAGAGGGAGAGAGAGGGCAGAGAGAGAGAGAGAGAGAGAGAGGGAGGCAGAGGGCATAGAGAGATCGAGAGAGAGAGGGGGAAGGCAGAGGGCAGAGAGAGAGAGTCAGAGGGCAGAGAGAGAGGGAGGCAGAGTTCAGAGAGAGAGGGAGGGCAGAGGGCAGATAGGAGAGAAGAGGGCAGAGAGGGAGGGCAGAGAGCAGAGAGGTCAGAGAGAGAGAGGGAGGCAGAGGTCAGAGAGAGAGGCAGAGGGCAGAGAGAGAGAGAGAGAGCGAGGCAGAGGGCAGAGGGCAGAGAGAGAAAGAGAGGGAGAGGGAGGCAGAGGACAGAGAGAGAGTGAGAGAGAGAGTGGGGAGGCAGAGGGCAGAGAGAGAGAGAAGGAGGCAGAGGGCAGAGAGAGAGAGGGAGGCAGAGGGCAGAGAGAGAGAGGGAGGCAGAGGGCAGAGAGAGAGAGACAGAGGGCAGAGAGAGAGAGAGAGATAGGCAGAGGGCAGGGAGATAGAGAGAGGGCAGAGAGAGAGGGAGGCAGAGGGCAGAGAGAGAGGGAGGGCAGAGGGCAGATGGGAGAGCAGAGGGCAGAGAGGGAGGGCAGAGAGCAGAGAGGGCAGAGGGCAAAGGGCAGAGAGGGCAGAGGGCAGAGCTGGCAAAGAGAAAGAGAGAGGGCAGAGAGAGAGAGAGACGCAGAGGGCAGAGATAGAGAGAGGAAGGGAGAGGGCAGAGAGAGAAAGAGGGAGGCAGAGGGCAGAGAGAGACACACACAGAGGGCAGAGAGAGAGAGAGGGAGGCAGAGGGCATAGAGAGAGAGAGAGGGAGGCAGAGGGCAGAGAGAGAGAGAGAGAGATAGGCAGAGGGCAGAGAGAGAGAGAGAGATATGCAGAGGGCAGAGAGAGAGAGAGAGATAGGCAGAAGGCAGAGAGAGAGAGATAGGCAGAGGGCAGAAGGGAGAGAGAGGGGAGAGAGAGGACAGAGAGAGGGAGAGGGCAGAGTTGAGGGAGGCAGAGGGCAGAGAGAGGCAGGGCAGAGGGCAGATGGGAGGGCAGAGGGCAGAGAGTGAGGGCAGAGAGACAGGGTGGCAGAGGTCAGAGAGAGAGAGGCAGAGGGCAGAGAGAGACAGAGGCAGAGGGTACAGAGAAAGAGAGAGAGGGAGAGAGGAAAAGGGCAGAGAGAGAGAGAGACACACAGAGGGCAGAGAGAGAGCGAAGGAGGCAAAGGGCAGAGAGAGACAGAGGCAGAGGGCAGAGAGAGAGCTAGAGAGAGGGGGTGAGGCAGAGGGCAGAGAGAGAGAGGGAGGCAGCGGGCAGAGAGAGAGCGAGAGAGAGGGGGTGAGGCAGAGGGCAGAGAGAGAGAGGGAGGCAGAGGGCAGAGAGAGAACGAGGGAGGCAAAGGGCAGAGAGAGAGAGGCAGGGGGCAGAGAGAGAGAGAAGCAGAGGGCAGAGAGAGAGAGAGAGAAGGAGAGAGAGGCACAGGACAGAGAGAGAGCGCGAGAGAGAAAGGGAGGCAGAGGACAGAGAGAGAGACAGGCAGAGGGCAGAGAGAGAGCGAAGGAGGCAAAGGGCAGAGAGAGACAGAGGCAGAGGGCAGAGAGAGTGCTAGAGAGAGGGGGTGAGGCAGAGGGCAGAGAGAGAGAGGGAGGCAGCGGGCAGAGAGAGAGAGGCAGGGGGCAGAGAGAGAGAGAAGCAGAGGGCAGAGAGAGAGAGAGAGAAGGAGAGAGAGGCAGAGGGCAGAGAGAGAGCTAGAGAGAGGGGGTGAGGCAGAGGGCAGAGAGAGAGAGGGAGGCAGCGGGCAGAGAGAGAGCGAGAGAGAGGGGGTGAGGCAGAGGGCAGAGAGAGAGAGGGAGGCAGAGGGCAGAGAGAGAACGAGGGAGGCAAAGGGCAGAGAGAGAGAGGCAGGGGGCAGAGAGAGAGAGAAGCAGAGGGCAGAGAGAGAGAGAGAGAAGGAGAGAGAGGCACAGGACAGAGAGAGAGCGCGAGAGAGAAAGGGAGGCAGAGGACAGAGAGAGAGACAGGCAGAGGGCAGAGAGAGAGCGAAGGAGGCAAAGGGCAGAGAGAGACAGAGGCAGAGGGCAGAGAGAGTGCTAGAGAGAGGGGGTGAGGCAGAGGGCAGAGAGAGAGAGGGAGGCTGAGGGCAGAGAGAGAACGAGGGAGGCAAAGGGCAGAGAGAGAGAGGCAGGGGGCAGAGAGAGAGAGAAGCAGAGGGCAGAGAGAGAGAGAGAGAAGGAGAGAGAGGCACAGGACAGAGAGAGAGCGCGAGAGAGAAAGGGAGGCAGAGGACAGAGAGAGAGACAGGCAGAGGGCAGAGAGAGAGCGAAGGAGGCAAAGGGCAGAGAGAGACAGAGGCAGAGGGCAGAGAGAGTGCTAGAGAGAGGGGGTGAGGCAGAGGGCAGAGAGAGAGAGGGAGGCAGCGGGCAGAGAGAGAGAGGCAGGGGGCAGAGAGAGAGAGAAGCAGAGGGCAGAGAGAGAGAGAGAGAAGGAGAGAGAGGCAGAGGGCAGAGAGAGAGCTAGAGAGAGGGGGTGAGGCAGAGGGCAGAGAGAGAGAGGGAGGCAGCGGGCAGAGAGAGAGCGAGAGAGAGGGGGTGAGGCAGAGGGCAGAGAGAGAGAGGGAGGCAGAGGGCAGAGAGAGAACGAGGGAGGCAAAGGGCAGAGAGAGAGAAGCAGAGGGCAGAGAGAGAGAGAGAGGAGAGAGAGGCACAGGACAGAGAGAGAGCGCGAGAGAGAAAGGGAGGCAGAGGACAGAGAGAGAGACAGGCAGAGGGCAGAGAGAGAGAGAGAGAGGCAGAGGGCAGAGAGAGAGTGTTAGGCAGAGGGCAGAGGGGAGAGAGAGAGATGGGGAGGCAGAGGGCAGAGAGAGAGAGAGTTAGGCAGAGGGCAGAGGGGAGAGAGAGACACAAAGGGCAAAGGGAGAGAGAGGGAGGCAGAGGGCAGAGAGAGGGTGGCAGAGGACAGAGAGAGAGAGTCAGAGGGAACAGAGAAACAGAGAAAGGGAGGGAGGCAGAGGGCAGAGAGAGAGGCAGAGGGCAGACAGAGAGAGGCAGAGGGCAGAGAGAGAGAGAGAGAGACAGAGGACAGAGATAGAGAGGGGGAGGCAGAGGGCAGAGAGAGAGAGGGGGAGGCAGAAGACAGAGAGAGAGAGAGGCAGAGGGCAGAGAGAGAGAGAGGCAGAGGGCAGAGAGAGAGAGAGAGAGAGAGAGGCAGAGGGCAGAGGGCAGAGAGAGAGAGAGATAGGCAGAGGGCAGAGGGGAGAGAGTGGGGAGAGAGAGGACAGAGAGAGGGAGAGGGCAGAGAGAGAGGGAGGCAGAGGGCAGGGAGAGAGAGAGGGCAGAGAGAGAGAGGGAGGCAGAGGCAAGAGAGAGAGATAGAGGGTGGCAGAGGTCAGAGAGAGAGAGGCAGCGGGCAGAGGGAGAGAGAGAGAGAGGGAGCAAGAGGGCAGAGAGAGAGAGAGGCAGAGGGCAGAGAGAGAGAGGGAGAGGGAGAGGGGCAGAGGGCAGAGAGAGAACGAGAGAGAGAGGGGGAGGCAGAGGGCAGAGAGAGAGAGAGAGGGCAGAGAGAGAGAGGCTGAGGACAGAGGGCAGAGAGAGAGATGGGGAGGCAGAGGGCTGAGAGAGATGGAGGCAGAGGGCAGAGAGAGAGAGGCAGCGGTCAGAGGGAGAGAGAGAGAGAGAGAGAGAGGCAGAGGGCAGAGAGAGTGCAGAGAGAGAGAGAGGCAGAGGGCACAATGAAAGAGAGAGGGGGAGGGAGTCAGAGGGCAGAGAGAGAGCGAAAGAGGCAAAGGGCAGAGAGAGACAGAGGCAGAGGGCAGAGAGAGAGCTAGAGAAAGGGGGGGAGGCAGAGGGCGGAGAGAGAGAGGGAGGTCAGAGGGCAGAGGGCAGAGGGCATAGAGGACAGAGCGAGAGAGGGCAGAGAGAGAGAGAGGCAGAGGGCAGAGAGAGAGAGAGTGAGAGAGGCAGAGGGCACAATGAAAGAGAGAGGGGAAGGGAGTCAGAGGGCAGAGAGAGAGCGAAGGAGGCAAAGGGCAGAGAGACAGAGGCAGAGGGCAGAGAGGGAGCTAGAGAGAGGGGGTGAGGCAGAGGGCAGAGAGAGAGAGAGACAGAGAGAGAGAGGCAGAGGGCAGAGGGGAGAGAGAGTGCAGAGAGAGAGGGAGGGCAGAGGGCAGATGGGAGGGAAGAGAGGGCGGGCAGAGATCAGAGAGGGCAGAGGGCAAAGGGCAGAGAGGGCAGAGGGCAGAGAGAGAGAGGGCAGAGAGAGAGAGGGAGGGAGAGGGCAGAGAGAGATCGAGAGAGAGAGGGGGAAGGCAGAGGGCAGAGAGAGATCGAGGGAGGCAAAGGGCAGAGAGAGAGGGAGGCAGAGTTCAGAGAGAGAGGGAGGGCAGAGGGCAGATGGGAGAGAAGAGGGCAGAGAGGGAGGGCAGACAGCAGAGCGGGCAGAGGGCAGAGGTCAAATGGCAGAGAGGGCAGAGGGCAGAGAGGGAGGGCAGAGAGAGAGAGGTCAGAGAGAGAGGGAGGCAGAGGTCAGAGAGAGCGAGGCAGAGGGCAGAGGGCAGAGAGAGAAAGAGAGGGAGAGGGAGGCAGAGGACAGAGAGAGAGTGAGAGAGAGAGTGGGGAGGCAGAGGGCAGAGAGAGAGAAGGAGGCAGAGGGCAGAGAGAGAGAGGGAGAGAGAGCGAGGCAGAGGGCAGAGGGCAGAGAGAGAAAGAGAGGGAGAGGGAGGCAGAGGACAGAGAGAGAGTGAGAGAGAGAGTGGGGAGGCAGAGGGCCGAGAGAGAGAGGGAGGCAGAGGGCAGAGGGAGAGTGAGAGAGAGAAAGGGAGGCAGAGTGCAGAGAGAGAGAGGGAGGCAGCGGGCAGAGAGAGAGGGAGGCCAGAGTGTAGATGGGAGGGCAGAGAGGGAGGGCAGAGATCAGAGGTCAAAGGGCAGAGAGGGCAGAGGACAGAGAGAGAGAGGGCAAAGAGAGAGAGGGAGGCAGAGGGCAGAGAGAGAGAGAGAGAGAGAGAGGGTGGCAGAGGTCAGAGAGAGAGAGGCAGAAAGCAGAGAGAGAGAGGGAGAGGGAGGCAGAGGGCAGAGAGAGAGGGAGGCAGAGAGAGAGGGAGGCAGAGGGCAGATGGGAGGGCAGAGGGCAGAGAGAGAGGGTAGAGGGCAGAGAGGGCAGAGTGCAGAGGGCAGACAGGGCAGAGAGAGAGAGGGCAGAGAGAGAGGGAGGCAGAGGGCAGAGAGAGAGAGAGAGAGGCAGAGGGCACAGTGAAAAAGAGAGAGGGGGGAGGCAGAAGGCAGGAAGAGAGATGGAGGCAGAGGGCAGAGGGCAGAGAGAGAGGGAGGCAGAGGGCAGAGAGAGAGGGAGGCAGAGGGCAGAGAGAGATGGAGGGCAGAGGGTAGATGGGGGGGAAAAGGGCAGAGAGGGAGGGCAGAGAGCAGAGAGGGCAGAGGGCATAGAGAGAGAGGGCAGAGAGAGAGGGAGGCAGAGGGCAGAGAGAGGGAGGCAGAGGGCAGAGAGAGAGGGAGGCAGAGGGCAGAGGGAGAGCGAGAGAGAGAGGGGGAAGGCAGAGGGCAGAGAGAGAGGGAGGCAGAGGGCAGAGAGAGAGAGAGGGAGGCAGAGGGCAGAGAGAGAGGGAGGCTGAGGGCAGAGAGAGAGGGCGGGCAGAGATCAGAGAGGGCAAAGGGCAGAGAGGGCAGAGAGAGAGAGGGCAGAGAGAGAGAGGGAGGGAGAGGGCAGAGAGAGAGAGAGAGAGAGGGAGGCAGAGGGCAGAGAGAGATCGAGAGAGAGAGGGGGAAGGCAGAGGGCAGAGAGAGAGAGTCAGAGGGCAGAGAGAGAGGGAGGCAGAGTTCAGAGAGAGAGGGAGGGCAGAGGGCAGATAGGAGAGAAGAGGGCAGAGAGGGAGGGCAGAGAGCAGAGAGGTCAGAGAGAGAGAGGGAGGCAGAGGTCAGAGAGAGAGGCAGAGGGCAGAGAGAGAGCGAGAGCGAGGCAGAGGGCAGAGGGCAGAGAGAGAAAGAGAGGGAGAGGGAGGCAGAGGACAGAGAGAGAGTGAGAGAGAGAGTGGGGAGGCAGAGGGCAGAGAGAGAGAGAAGGAGGCAGAGGGCAGAGAGAGAGAGGGAGGCAGAGGGCAGAGAGAGAGAGGGAGGCAGAGGGCAGAGAGAGAGAGACAGAGGGCAGAGAGAGAGAGAGAGAGATAGGCAGAGGGCAGGGAGATAGAGAGAGGGCAGAGAGAGAGGGAGGCAGAGGGCAGAGAGAGAGGGAGGGCAGAGGGGAGAGCAGAGGGCAGAGAGGGAGGGCAGAGAGCAGAGAGGGCAGAGGGAAAAGGGCAGAGAGGGCAGAGGGCAGAGCTGGCAAAGAGAAAGAGAGAGGGCAGAGAGAGAGAGATACGCAGAGGGCAGAGATAGAGAGAGGAAGGGAGAGGGCAGAGAGAGAAAGAGGGAGGCAGAGGGCAGAGAGAGACACACACAGAGGGCAGAGAGAGAGAGAGGGAGGCAGAGGGCATAGAGAGAGAGAGAGAGGGAGGCAGAGGGCAGAGAAAGAGAGAGAGAGGGAGAGAGAGGCAGAGGGCAGAGAGAGAGAGATGGGGGCAGAGGGCAGAGAGAGAGAGAATGAGGGAGGCAGAGGGCAGAGAGAGAGAGAGAGATAGGCAGAGGGCAGAGAGAGAGAGAGAGATATGCAGAGGGCAGAGAGAGAGAGAGAGATAGGCAGAGGGCAGAGAGAGAGAGATAGGCAGAGGGCAGAAGGGAGAGAGAGGGGAGAGAGAGGACAGAGAGAGGGAGAGGGCAGAGAGAGAGACACACACACAGAGGGCAGAGAGAGAGAGAGGGAGGCAGCGGGAAGAGAGAGAGAGAGAGAGGCAGAGGGCACAATGAAAGAGAGAGGGGAAGGGAGTCAGAGGGCAGAGAGAGAGCGAAGGAGGCAAAGGGCAGAGAGAGACAGAGGCAGAGGGCAGAGAGAGAGCTAGAGAGAGGGGGTGAGGCAGAGGGCAGAGAGAGAGAGGGAGGCAGCGGGCAGAGAGAGAGCGAGAGAGAGGGGGTGAGGCAGAGGGCAGAGAGAGAGAGGGAGGCAGAGGGCAGAGAGAGAACGAGGGAGGCAAAGGGCAGAGAGAGAGAGGCAGGGGGCAGAGAGAGAGAGAAGCAGAGGGCAGAGAGAGAGAGAGAGAAGGAGAGAGAGGCACAGGACAGAGAGAGAGCGCGAGAGAGAAAGGGAGGCAGAGGACAGAGAGAGAGACAGGCAGAGGGCAGAGAGAGAGCGAAGGAGGCAAAGGGCAGAGAGAGACAGAGGCAGAGGGCAGAGAGAGAGCTAGAGAGAGGGGGTGAGGCAGAGGGCAGAGAGAGAGAGGGAGGCAGCGGGCAGAGAGAGAGCGAGAGAGAGGGGGTGAGGCAGAGGGCAGAGAGAGAGAGGGAGGCAGAGGGCAGAGAGAGAACGAGGGAGGCAAAGGGCAGAGAGAGAGAGGCAGGGGGCAGAGAGAGAGAAGCAGAGGGCAGAGAGAGAGAGAGAGAAGGAGAGAGAGGCACAGGACAGAGAGAGAGCGCGAGAGAGAAAGGGAGGCAGAGGACAGAGAGAGAGACAGGCAGAGGGCAGAGAGAGAGAGAGAGAGGCAGAGGGCAGAGAGAGAGAGTTAGGCAGAGGGCAGAGGGGAGAGAGAGAGATGGGGGAGGCAGAGGGCAGAGAGAGAGAGAGAGAGGCAGAGGGCAGAGAGAGAGAGTTAGGCAGAGGGCAGAGGGGAGAGAGAGACACAAAGGGCAAAGGGAGAGAGAGGGAGGCAGAGGGCAGAAAGAGGGTGGCAGAGGACAGAGAGAGAGAGTCAGAGGGAACAGAGAAACAGAGAAAGGGAGGGAGGCAGAGGGCAGAGAGAGAGGCAGAGGGCAGACAGAGAAAGGCAGAGGGCAGAGAGAGAGAGGGGGAGGCAGAAGACAGAGAGAGAGAGAGGCAGAGGGCAGAGAGAGAGAGAGAGAGAGAGGCAGAGGGCAGAGGGCAGAGAGAGAGAGAGATAGGCAGAGGGCAGAGGGGAGAGAGTGGGGAGAGAGAGGACAGAGAGAGGGAGAGGCAGAGAGACAGGGAGGCAGAGGGCAGAGGGGAGAGAGAGGGCAGAGAGAGAGAGGGAGGCAGAGGCAAGAGAGAGATTTAGAGGGTGGCAGAGGTCAGAGAGAGAGAGGCAGCGGGCAGAGGGAGAGAGAGAGAGAGGGTGCAAGAGGGCAGAGAGAGAGAGAGGCAGCGGGCAGAGAGAGAGAGGGAGAGGGAGAGAGAGAGAGAGGGGCAGAGGGCAGAGAGAGAACGAGAGAGAGAGGGGGAGGCAGAGGGCAGAGAGAGAGAGAGAGGGGCAGAGAGAGAGAGGCTGAGGACAGAGGGCAGAGAGAGAGATGGGGAGGCAGAGGGCTGAGAGAGATGGAGGCAGAGGGCAGAGAGAGAGAGGCAGCGGTCAGAGGGAGAGAGAGAGAGAGAGAGGGAGGCAGAGGGCAGAGAGAGAGAGAGGCAGACGGCAGAGAGAGAGAGGCAGAGGGCAGAGAGAGTGCAGAGAGAGAGAGAGGCAGAGGGCACAATGAAAGAGAGAGGGGGAGGGAGTCAGAGGGCAGAGAGAGAGCGAAAGAGGCAAAGGGCAGAGAGAGACAGAGGCAGAGGGCAGAGAGAGAGCTAGAGAGAGGGGGGGAGGCAGAGGGCGGAGAGAGAGAGGGAGGTCAGAGGGCAGAGGGCAGAGGGCATACAGGACAGAGCGAGAGAGGGCAGAGAGAGAGAGAGGCAGAGGGCAGAGAGAGAGAGAGTGAGAGAGGCAGAGGGCACAATGAAAGAGAGAGGGGAAGGGAGTCAGAGGGCAGAGAGAGAGCGAAGGAGGCAAAGGGCAGAGAGACAGAGGCAGAGGGCAGAGAGAGAGCTAGAGAGAGGGGGTGAGGCAGAGGGCAGAGAGAGAGAGGGAGGCAGAGGGCAGAGAGAGAGCGAGGGAGGCAAAAGGCAGAGAGAGAGAGATAGGCAGAGGGCAGAGAGAGAGAGAGAGAGAGAGGCAGAGGGCAGAGGGCAGAGAGAGAGAGATAGGCAGAGGGCAGGGGGGAGAGAGAGGGGAGAGAGAGGACAGAGAGAGGGAAAGGGCAGAGAGAGAGGGAGGCAGAGGGCAGAGAGAGAGAGAGGGCAGAGAGAGAGAGGGAGGCAGAGGGAAGAGAGAGAGATAGAGGGTGGCAGAGGTCAGAGAGAGAGAGGCAGAGGGCAGAGAGAGAGAGAGCGAGGCAGAGGGCACAGAGAAAGAGAGAGAGGGAGGGAGTCAGGGGCAGAGAGTGAGCGAGGGAGGGAAAGGGCAGAGAGAGAGAGGGAGGCAGAAGGCAGAGGGCAGAGAGAGAGGGAGAGGGAGAGAGAGAGGGGGAGGCAGAGGGCAGAGAGAGAGAGAGGGCAGAGAGAGAGAGGCTGAGGACAGAAGGCAGAGAGAGATGGGGAGGCAGAGGGCTGAGAGAGATGGAGGCAGAGGGCACAGAGAGAGAGAGAGAATGAGGGAGGCAGAGGGCAGAGAGAGAGAGGCAGCGGGCAGAGGGAGAGAGAGAGAGAGAGAGAGGCAGAGGGCAGAGAGAGAGAGAGGGAGGCAGCGGGAAGAGAAAGAGAGAGAGAGAGGCAGAGGGCAGAGAGAGAGAGAGAGAGAGGCAGAGGGCAGAGAGAGAGAGTTAGGCAGAGGGCAGAGGGGAGAGAGAGACACAAAGGGCAAAGGGAGAGAGAGGGAGGCAGAGGGCAGAGAGAGAGAGGGTGGCAGAGGACAGAGAGAGAGAGTCAGAGGGAACAGAGAAACAGAGAAAGGGAGGGAGGCAGAGGGCAGAGACAGAGGCAGAGGGCAGACAGAGAGAGGCAGAGGGCAGAGAGAGAGAGAGAGACAGAGGACAGAGATAGAGAGGGGGAGGCAGAGGGCAGAGAGAGAGAGGGAGCCAGAAGACAGAGAGAGAGAGAGGCAGAGGGCAGAGAGAGAGGCAGAGGGCAGAGGGCAGAGAGAGAGAGAGATAGGCAGAGGGCAGAGGGCAGAGGGGAGAGAGAGGACAGAGAGAGGGAGAGGGCAGAGAGAGGGAGGCAGAGGTCAGAGAGAGAGAGAGGGCAGAGAGAGAGAGAGGGAGGCAGAGGCAAGAGAGAGAGATAGAGGGTGGCAGAGGTCAGAGAGAGGGAGAGGCAGAGGGCAGAGAGAGAGAGAGCGAGGCAGAGGGCACAGAGAAAGAGAGAGAGGGAGGGAGTCAGGGGCAGAGAGTGAGCGAGGGAGGGAAAGGGCAGAGAGAGAGAGGGAGGCAGAAGGCAGAGGGCAGAGAGAGAGGGAGAGGGAGAGAGAGAGGGGGAGGCAGAGGGCAGAGAGAGAGAGAGGGGCAGAGAGAGAGAGGCTGAGGACAGAAGGCAGAGAGAGATGGGGAGGCAGAGGGCTGAGAGAGATGGAGGCAGAGGGCACAGAGAGAGAGAGAGAATGAGGGAGGCAGAGGGCAGAGAGAGAGAGGCAGCGGGCAGAGGGAGAGAGAGAGAGAGAGAGAGGCAGAGGGCAGAGAGAGAGAGAGGGAGGCAGCGGGAAGAGAAAGAGAGAGAGAGAGGCAGAGGGCGGAGAGAGAGAGAGAGAGAGGCAGAGGGCAGAGAGAGAGAGAGGCAGAGGGCAGAGGGGAGAGAGAGACACAAAGGGCAAGGGGAGAGAGAGGGAGGCAGAGGGCAGAGAGAGAGAGTCAGAGGGAACAGAGAAACAGAGAAAGGGAGGGAGGCAGAGGACAGAGAGAGAGGCAGAGGGCAGACAGAGAGAGGCAGAGGGCAGAGAGAGAGAGAGAGACAGAGGACAGAGATAGAGAGGGGGAGGCAGAGGGCAGAGAGAGAGAGGGAGGCAGAAGACAGAGAGAGAGAGAGGCAGAGGGCAGAGAGAGAGAGAGGCAGAGGGCAGAGGGCAGAGAGAGAGAGAGATAGGCAGAGGGCAGAGGGCAGAGGGGAGAGAGAGGGGAGAGAGAGGACAGAGAGAGGGAGAGGGCAGAGAGAGGGAGGCAGAGGTCAGAGAGAGAGAGAGGGCAGAGAGAGAGAGAGGGAGGCAGAGGCAAGAGAGAGAGATAGAGGGTGGCAGAGGTCAGAGAGAGAGAGAGGCAGAGGGCAGAGAGATAGAGAGAGCGAGGCAGAGGGCACAGAGAAAGGGAGAGAGGGAGGGAGTCAGGGGCAGAGAGTGAGCGAGGGACGGAAAGGGCAGAGAGAGAGAGAGGCAGAGGGCAGAGAGAGAGATGGGGAGGCAGAGGGCTGAGAGAGATGGGGGCAGAGGGCAGAGAGAGAGAGAATGAGGGAGGCAGAGGGCTGAGAGAGAGAGGCAGCGGGCAGAGGGAGAGAGAGAGAGAGGGAGGCAGAGGGCAGAGAGAGAGAGAGGCAGAGGGCAGAGAGAGAAAGAGGCAGAGGGCAGAGGGCAGAGAGAGAGAGGGAGGCAGAGGGCAGAGGGCAGAGAGAGAGGGAGAGGGAAAGGGAGAGAGAGGAGCAGAGGGCAGAGAGAGAACGAAGAGAGAGGGGGAGGCAGAGGGCAGAGAGAGAGAGAGAGGGCAGAGGGCAGAGAGCGAGAGGGAAAGAAGGAGAGAGAGGCACAGGACAGAGAGAGAGTGCGAGAGAGACAGGGAGGCAGAGGACAGAGAGAGAGAGAGGCAGAGGGCAGAGAGAGAGAGAGAGGCAGAGGGCAGAGAGAGAGAGAGAGGCAGAGGGCAGAGAGAGACAGTTAGGCAGAGGGCAGAGGGGAGAGAGAGACACAGAGGGCAAAGAGAGAGAGAGGGAGGCAGAGGGCAGAGAGAGAGGGTGGCAGAGGACAGAGAGAGAGTCAGAGGGAACAGAGAAACAGAGAAAGGGAGGGAGGCAGAGGGCAGAGAGAGAGGCAGAGGGCAGAAGAGAGGCAGAGGGCAGAGAGAGAGAGAGAGAGAGACAGAGGACAGAGATAGAGAGAGGGAGGCAGAAGACAGAGAGAGAGAGAGGCAGAGGGCAGAGAGAGAGAGAGAGAGAGAGAGAGGCAGAGGGCAGAGGGCAGAGAGAGAGAGAGAGATAGGCAGAGGGCAGAGGGGAGAGAGAGGGGAGAGAGGACAGAGAGAGGGAGAGGGCAGAGAGAGAGGGAGGCAGAGGTCAGAGAGAGAGAGAGGGCAGAGAGAGAGGGAGGCAGAGGCAAGAGAGAGAGATAGAGGGTGGCAGAGGTCAGAGAGAGAGAGAGGCAGAGGGCAGAGAGAGAGAGTGAGCGAGGCAGAGGGCACAGAGAAAGAGAGAGAGGGAGGGAGTCAGGGGCAGAGAGTGAGCGAGGGAAGGAAAGGGCAGAGAGAGAGAGGCAGGGGGCAAAGAGAGACAGAGAGGCAGAGGGCAGAGAGAGAGAGAGAGAGAGAGGCAGAGGGCAGAGAGAGAGAGGGAGGGAGAGAGAGGCAGAGGACATAGAGAGTGCGAGAGAGAGAGGGAGGCAGAGGACAGAGAGAGAGAGAGGCAGAGGTCAGAGAGCGAGAGAGAGATAGAGTGAGGCAGAGGGCAGAGAGAGAGAGAGAGAGATAGGCAGAGGGCAGAGAGAGAGAGAGAGAGATATGCAGAGGGCAGAGAGAGAGAGAGAGAGAGATAGGCAGAGGGCAGAGAGAGAAATAGGCAGAGGGCAGAAGGGAGAGAGAGGGGAGAGAGAGGACAGAGAGAGGGAGAGGGCAGAGATAGAGGGAGGCAGAGGGCAGAGAGAGGCAGGGCAGAGGGCAGATGGGAGGGCAGAGGGCAGAGAGTGAGGGCAGAGAGACAGGGTGGCATAGGTCAGAGAGAGAGAGGCAGAGGGCAGAGAGAGACAGAGGCAGAGGGTACAGAGAAAGAGAGAGAGGGAGAGAGGAAAAGGGCAGAGAGAGAGAGACACACACAGAGGGCAGAGAGAGAGAGAGAGGGAGGCAGCGGGAAGAGAGAGAGAGAGAGAGACAGAGGCAGAGGACACAATGAAAGAGAGAGGGGAAGGGAGTCAGAGGGCAGAGAGAGCGAAGGAGGCAAAGGGCAGAGAGAGACAGAGGCAGAGGGCAGAGAGAGAGCTAGAGAGAGGGGGTGAGGCAGAGGGCAGAGAGAGAGAGGGAGGCAGAGGGCAGAGAGAGAGCGAGGGAGGCAAAGGGCAGAGAGAGAGGCAGGGGGCAGAGAGAGAGAGAAGCAGAGGGCAGAGAGAGAGAGAGAGAAGGAGAGAGAGGCACAGGACAGAGAGAGAGCGCGAGAGAGACAGGGAGGCAGAGGACAGAGAGAGAGACAGGCAGAGGGCAGAGAGAGAGAGAGAGAGGCAGAGGGCAGAGGGAGAGAGTTAGGCAGAGGGCAGAGGGGAGAGAGAGACACACAAAGGGCAAAGGGAGAGAGAGGGAGGCAGAGGGCAGAGAGACGGTGGCAGAGGACAGAGAGAGAGAGTCAGAGGGAACAGAGAAACAGAGAAAGGGAGGGAGGCAGAGGGCAGAGAGAGAGGCAGAGGGCAGACAGAGAGAGGCAGAGGGCAGAGAGAGAGAGAGAGAGACAGAGGACAGAGATAGAGAGGGGGAGGCAGAGGGCAGAGAGAGAGAGAGGGAGGCAGAAGACAGAGAGAGAGAGAGGCAGAGGGCAGAGAGAGAGAGAGGCAGAGGGCAGAGAGAGAGAGAGGCAGAGGGCAGAGAGAGAGAGAGATTGGCAGAGGGGAGAGAGTGGGGAGAGAGAGGACAGAGAGAGGGAGAGGGCAGAGAGAGAGGGAGGCAGAGGGCAGGGAGAGAGAGAGGGCAGAGAGAGAGAGGGAGGCAGAGGCAAGAGAGAGAGATAGAGGGTGGCAGAGGTCAGAGAGAGAGAGGCAGCGGGCAGAGGGAGAGAGAGAGAGAGGGAGGCAGAGGGCAGAGAGAGAGAGAGGCAGAGGGCAGAGAGAGAGAGGGAGAGGGAGAGAGAGAGAGGGGCAGAGGGCAGAGAGAGAACGAGAGAGAGAGGGGGAGGCAGAGGGCAGAGAGAGAGAGAGAGAGGGCAGAGAGAGAGAGGCTGAGGACAGAGGGCAGAGAGAGAGATGTGGAGGCAGAGGGCAGAGAGAGATGGAGGCAGAGGGCAGAGAGAGAGAGGCAGCGGTCAGAGGGAGAGAGAGAGAGAGAGGGAGGCAGAGGGCAGAGAGGGAGGGCAGAGGGCAGAGGGCAGACAGGACAGAGAGAGAGAGGGCAGAGAGAGTGCAGAGAGAGAGAGAGGCAGAGGGCAGGGCGGAGAGAGAGGGGAGAGAGAAGACAGAGAGAGGGAGAGGGCAGAGAGAGAGGGAGGCAGAGGGCAGAGAGAGAGAGAGAGGGCAGGGAGAGAGAGGGAGGCAGAGGCAAGAGAGAGAGATAGAGGGTGGCAGAGGTCAGAGAGAGAGAGGCAGAGGGCACAGAGAAAGAGAGAGAGGGAGGGAGAAAGGGGCAGAGAGTGAGCGAGGGAGGGAAAGGGCAGAGAGAGAGAGGCAGAGGGCAGAGAAAGAGAGAGAGGCAGAGGGCAGAGAGAGAGAGAGAGAGAGAGGAAGAGGACATAGAGAGAGCGCAAGAGAGAGAGGGAGGCAGAGGACAGAGAGAGAGAGAGAGAGGCAGAGGGCAGAGAGAGAGAGGCAGAGGGCAGAGAGAGAGAGGCAGAGGGCAGAGAGAGAGAGAGTGAGAGAGGCAGAGGGCACAATGAAAGAGAGAGGGGAAGGGAGTCAGAGGGGAGAGAGAGAGCGAAGGAGGCAAAGGGCAGAGAGAGACAGAGGCAGAGGGCAGAGAGAGAGAGAGAGGCAGAGGGCAGAGAGAGAGAGAGAGAGATATGCAGAGGGCAGAGAGAGAGAGAGAGAGATAGGCAGAGGGCAGAGAGAGAGATTTGCAGAGGGAAGAGGGGAGAGAGAGGACAGAGAGAGGGAGAGGGCAGAGACAGAGGGAGGCAGAGGGCAGAGAGAGGCAGGGCAGAGGGCAGATGGGAGGGCAGAGGGCAGAGAGTGAGGGCGGAGAGAGAGGCAGAGGGCAGAGGGCAGAGAGAGAGAGAGATAGGCAGAGGGCAGAAGGGAGAGAGAGGGGAGAGAGAGGACAGAGAGAGGGAGAGGGCAGAGAGAGAGGGAGGCAGAGGGCAGAGAGAGAGAGAGGGCAGAGAGAGAGAGGGAGGCAGAGGCAAGAGAGAGAGATAGAGGGTGGCAGAGGTCAGAGAGAGAGAGGCAGAGGGCAGAGAGAGAGAGAGAGCGAGGCAGAGGGCACAGAGAAAGAGAGAGAAGGGGGGAGTCAGGGGCAGAGAGTGAGCGAGGGAGGGAACGGGCAGAGAGAGAGAGGGAGGCAGAGGGCTGAGGGCAGAGAGAGAGGGAGTGGGAGATAGAGAGAGGGGCAGAGGGCAGAGAGAGAACGAGAGAGAGAGGGGGAGGCAGAGGGCAGAGAGAGAGAGAGGGCAGAGAGAGAGAGGCTGAGGACAGAGGGCAGAGAGAGATAGGGAGGCAGAGGGCTGAGAGAGATGGAGGCAGAGGGCAGAGAGAGAGAGAGAATGAGGGAGGCAGAGGGCAGAGAGAGAGAGAGGCAGCGGGCAGAGGGAGAGAGAGAGAGAGAGGCAGAAGGCAGAGAGAGAGAGTTAGGTAGAGGGCAGAGGGGAGAGAGAGACACAAAGGGCAAAGGGAGAGAGAGGGAGGCAGAGGGCAGAGAGAGAGAGGGTGGCAGAGGACAGAGAGAGAGAGTCAGAGGGAACAGAGAAACAGAGAAAGGGAGGGAGGCAGAGGACAGAGAGAGAGGCAGAGGGCAGACAGAGAGAGGCAGAGGGCAGAGAGAGAGAGAGAGAGACAGAGGACAGAGATAGAGAGGGGGAGGCAGAGGGCAGAGAGAGAGAGAGGGAGGCAGAAGACAGAGAGAGAGAGAGGCAGAGGGCAGAGAGAGAGAGAGGCAGAGGGCAGAGAGAGAGAGAGATTGGCAGAGGGGAGAGAGTGGGGAGAGAGAGGACAGAGAGAGGGAGAGGGCAGAGAGAGAGGGAGGCAGAGGGCAGGGAGAGAGAGAGGGCAGAGAGAGAGAGGGAGGCAGAGGCAAGAGAGAGAGATAGAGGGTGGCAGAGGTCAGAGAGAGAGAGGCAGCGGGCAGAGGGAGAGAGAGAGAGAGGGAGGCAGAGGCAGAGAGAGAGAGAGGCAGAGGGCAGAGAGAGAGGGAGAGGGAGACGAGAGAGAGGGGCAGAGGGCAGAGAGAGAACGAGAGAGAGAGGGGGAGGCAGAGGGCAGAGAGAGAGAGAGAGGGCAGAGAGAGAGAGGCTGAGGACAGAGGGCAGAGAGAGAGATGTGGAGGCAGAGGGCAGAGAGAGATGGAGGCAGAGGGCAGAGAGAGAGAGGCAGCGGTCAGAGGGAGAGAGAGAGAGGGAGGCAGAGGGCAGAGAGGGAGGGCAGAGGGCAGAGGGCAGACAGGACAGAGAGAGAGAGGGCAGAGAGAGTGCAGAGAGAGAGAGGCAGAGGGCAGGGCGGAGAGAGAGGGGAGAGAGAAGACAGAGAGAGGGAGAGGGCAGAGAGAGAGGGAGGCAGAGGGCAGAGAGAGAGAGAGAGGGCAGGGAGAGAGAGGGAGGCAGAGGCAAGAGAGAGAGATAGAGGGTGGCAGAGGGCAGAGAGAGAGAGAGCGAGGCAGAGGGCACAGATAAAGAGAGAGAGGGAGGGAGAAAGGGGCAGAGAGTGAGCGAGGGAGGGAAAGGGCAGAGAGAGAGAGGCAGAGGGCAGAGAAAGAGAGAGAGGCAGAGGGCAGAGAGAGAGAGAGAGAGAGGAAGAGGACATAGAGAGAGCGCAAGAGAGAGAGGGAGGCAGAGGACAGAGAGAGAGAGAGAGAGGCAGAGGGCAGAGAGAGAGAAAGTGAGAGAGGCAGAGGGCACAATGAAAGAGAGAAGGGAAGGGAGTCAGAGGGCAGAGAGAGAGAGAGAGAGACAGAGGACAGAGATAGAGATGGGGAGGCAGAGGGCAGAGAGAGAGAGTGGGAGGCAGAAGACAGAGAGAGAGAGAGGCAGAGGGCAGAGAGAGGCAGAGGGCAGAGGGCAGAGAGAGAGAGAGATAGGCAGAGGGGAGAGAGAGGGGAGAGAGAGGACAGAGAGAGGGAGAGGGCAGAGAGAGAGAGAGGGAGGCAGAGGCAAGAGAGAGAGATAGAGGGTGGCAGAGGTCAGAGAGAGAGAGGCAGAGGGCAGAGAGAGAGAGAGAGCGAGGCAGAGGGCACAGAGAAAGGGAGAGAGGGAGGGAGTCAGGGGCAGAGAGTGAGCGAGGGAGGGAAAGGGCAGAGAGAGAGAGGCAGAGGGCAGAGAGAGAGATGGGGAGGCAGAGGGCTGAGAGAGATGGGGGCAGAGGGCAGAGAGAGAGAGAATGAGGGAGGCAGAGGGCAGAGAGAGAGAGGCAGCGGGTAGAGGGAGAGAGAGAGAGAGGGAGGCAGAGGGCAGAGAGAGAGAGAGGCAGATGGCAGAGAGAGAGAGAGGCAGAGGGCAGAGGGCAGAGAGAGAGAGGGAGGCAGCGGGCAGAGGGCAGAGAGAGAGGGAGAGGGAGAGAGAGAGAGGGGCAGAGGGCAGAGACAGAACGAAGAGAGAGGGGGAGGCAGAGGGCAGAGAGAGAGAGAGGCACAGGACAGAGAGAGAGTGCGAGAGAGACAGGGAGGCAGAGGACAGAGAGAGAGAGGCAGAGGGCAGAGAGAGAGAGAGAGGCAGAGGGCAGAGAGAGACAGTTAGGCAGAGGGCAGAGGGGAGAGAGAGACACAGAGGGCAAAGAGAGAGAGAGGGTGGCAGAGGGCAGAGCGAGAGAGGGTGGCAGAGGACAGAGAGAGAGTCAGAGGGAACAGAGAAACAGAGAAAGGGAGGGAAGCAGAGGACAGAGAGAGAGGCAGAGGGCAGACAGAGAGAGGCAGAGGGCAGAGAGAGAGAGAGACAGAGGACAGAGATAGAGAGGGGGAGGCAGAGGGCAGAGAGAGAGAGAGAGACAGAGGACAGAGAGAGAGAGAGGGAGGCAGAAGACAGAGAGAGAGAGAGGCAGAGGGCAGAGGGCAGAGAGAGAGGGAGGCAGAGGGCAGAGAGAGAGAGAGGGCAGAGAGAGAGGGAGGCAGAGGCAATAGAGAGAGATAGAGGGTAGCAGAGGTCAGAGAGAGCGAGGCAGAGGGCAGAGAGAAAGAGAGAGAGGGAGGGAGTCAGGGGCAGAGAGTGAGCGAGGGAGGGAAAGGGCAGAGAGAGAGAGGCAGAGGGCAGAGAGAGAGAGAGGCAGAGGGCAGAGAGAGAGAGGGAGGCAGAGGACAGAGAGAGAGAGCGCAAGAGAGAGAGGGAGGCAGAGGGCAGAGAGAGAGAGAGAGGGAGAGAGAGGCAGAGGGCATAGAGAGCGAAAGAGAGAGAGGGAGGCAGAGGGCAGAGAGAGAGAGAGAGGGAGAGAGAGGCAGAGGACATAGAGAGTGCGAGAGAGAGAGAGGGAGGCAGAGGACAGAGAGAGAGAGAGGCAGAGGTCAGAGAGCGAGATACAGAGAGAGTGAGGCAGAGGGCAGAGAGAGAGAGAGAGAGAGAGAGTGAGGCAGAGGTCAGAGAGCGAGAGAGAGAGAGAGTGAGGCAGAGGGCAGAGAGAGAGAGAGAGAGATTCGGCAGAGGGCAGAGAGAGAGAGAGAGATATGCAGAGGGCAGAGAGAGAGAGATAGGCAGAGGGCAGAGAGAGAGATAGGCAGAGGGCAGAAGGGAGAGAGAGGGGAGAGAGAGGACAGAGAGAGGGAGAGGGCAGAGATAGAGGGAGGCAGAGGGCAGAGAGAGGCAGGGCAGAGGGCAGATGGGAGGGCAGAGGGCAGAGAGTGAGGGCAGAGAGACAGGGTGGCAGAGGTCAGAGAGAGAGAGGCAGAGGGCAGAGAGAGACAGAGGCAGAGGGTACAGAGAAAGAGAGAGAGGGAGAGAGGAAAAGGGCAGAGAGAGAGAGACACACACAGAGGGCAGAGAGAGAGAGAGAGGGAGGCAGCGGGAAGAGAGAGAGAGAGAGAGAGGCAGAGGGCACAATGAAAGAGAGAGGGGGAGGGAGTCAGAGGGCAGAGAGAGAGCAAAGGAGGCAAAGGGCAGAGAGAGACAGAGGCAGAGGGTAGAGAGAGCTAGAGAGAGGGGGTGAGGCAGAGGGCAGAGAGAGAGAGAGGGAGGCAGAGGGCAGAGAGAGAGCGAGGGAGGCAAAGGGCAGAGAGAGAGAGGCAGGGGACAGAGAGAGAGAGAGGCAGAGGGCAGAGAGAGAGAGAGAGAGAGAGAAGGAGAGAGAGGCACAGGACAGAGAGAGAGCACGAGAGAGACAGGGAGGCAGAGGACAGAGAGAGAGAGAGGCAGAGGGCAGAGAGAGAGAGAGGGAGAGAGAGGCAGAGGACAGAGAGAGAGCACGAGAGAGAGAGTGAGGCAGAGGACAGAGAGAAAGCGAGAAAGAGGGGGCAGGCAGAGGGCAGAGAGGGGGGAGGCAGAGGGCAGAGAGCAAGAGAGAGGCAGAGGGCAGAGAGTGAGAGGAAGAGCACAGAGGGCAGAGAGAGAGAGAGAGAGATAGACAGAGGGCAGAGGGGAGAGAGAGGGCAGAGAGAGTGAGAGAGAGGCAGAGGGCAGAGGGCAGAGAGAGAGAGAGGCAGATCGCAGAGGACAGAGAGAGAGAGAGATAGGCAGAGGGCAGAGGGGAGAGAGAGGGCAGAGAGAGAGAGAGAGAGGGCAGAGAGAGAGAGAGGCAGAGGGCAGAGAGAGAGAGAGTGAGAGAGGCAGAGGCCACAATGAAAGAGAGAGGGGAAGGGAGTCAGAGAGCAGAAAGAGAGCGAAGGAGGCAAAGGGCAGAGAGACAGAGGCAGAGGGCAGAGAGAGAGCTAGAGAGAGGGGGTGAGGCAGAGGGCAGAGAGAGAGGGAGCCAGAGGGCAGAGAGAGAGCGAGGGAGGCAAAAGGCAGAGAGAGAGAGAGAGATAGGCAGAGGGCAGAGAGAGAGAGAGAGAGAGGCAGAGGGCAGAGGGCAGAGAGAGAGAGATAGGCAGAGGGCAGGGGGGAGAGAGAGGACAGAGAGAGGACAGAGAGAGGGAGAGGGCAGAGAGAGAGGGAGGCAGAGGGCAGAGAGAGAGAGGCAGAGGCAAGAGAGAGAGATAGAGGGTGGCAGAGGTCAGAGAGAGAGGCAGAGGGCAGAGAGAGAGAGAGAGCGAGGCAGAGGGCACAGAGAAAGAGAGAGAGGGAGGGAGAAAGGGGCAGAGAGTGAGCGAGGGAGGGAAAGGGCAGAGAGAGAGAGGCAGAGGGCAGAGAGAGAGAGAGGCAGAGGGCAGAGAGAGAGAGAGAGGAAGAGGACATAGAGAGAGCGCAAGAGAGAGAGGGAGGCAGAGGACAGAGAGAGAGAGAGGCAGAGGGCAGAGAGAGAGAAAGGCAGAGGGCAGAGAGAGAGAGAGATAGGCAGAGGGCAGAGAGAGAGAGAGAGATATGCAGAGGGCAGAGAGAGAGAGAGAGATAGGCAGAGGGCAGAGAGAGAGAGAGATATGCAGAGGGGAGAGGGGAGAGAGAGGACAGAGAGAGGGAGAGGGCAGAGACAGAGGGAGGCAGAGGGCAGAGAGAGGCAGGGCAGAGGGCAGATGGGAGGGCAGAGGGCAGAGAGTGAGGGCAGAGAGACAGGGTGGCAGAGGTCAGAGAGAGAGAGGCAGAGGGCAGAGAGAGACAGAGGCAGAGGGTACAGAGAAAGAGAGAGAGGGAGAGAGGAAAAGGGCAGAGAGAGAGAGACACACACAGAGGGCAGAGAGAGAGAGAGAGAGAGAGAAGGAGAGAGAGGCACAGGACAGAGAGAGAGCGCGAGAGAGACAGGGAGGCAGAGGACAGAGAGAGAGAGGCAGAGGGCAGAGAGAGAGAGAGGCAGAGGGCAGAGGGGAGAGAGAGACACAACGGGCAAAGGGAGAGAGAGGGAGGCAGAGGGCAGAGAGAGAGAGGGTGGCAGAGGACAGAGAGAGAGAGTCAGAGGGAACAGAGAAACAGAGAAAGGGAGGGAGGCAGAGGGCAGAGAGAGAGGCAGAGGGCAGACAGAGAGAGGCAGAGGGCAGAGAGAGAGAGAGGGACAGAGGACAGAGATAGAGAGGGGGAGGCAGAGGGCAGAGAGAGAGAGAGGGAGGCAGAAGACAGAGAGAGAGAGAGGCAGAGGGCAGAGAGAGAGAGAGAGGCAGAAGGCAGAGGGCAGAGAGAGAGATAGGCAGAGGGCAGAGGGGAGAGAGAGGGGAGAGAGAGGACAGAGAGAGGGAGAGGGCAGAGAGAGAGGGAGGCAGAGGGCAGAGAGAGAGAGAGGGCAGAGAGAGAGAGGGAGGCAGAGGCAAGAGAGAGAGATAGAGGGTGGCAGAGGTCAGAGAGAGAGAGGCAGAGGGCAGAGAGAGAGAGAGAGCAAGGCAGAGGGCAGAGAGAGAGAGAGGGAGGCAGAGGGCGGAGAGCGAGAAAGAGGCAGAGGGCAGAGAGAGAGAGGCAGAGCGCAGAGGGCAGAGAGAGAGAGAGAGAGATAGGCAGAGGGCAGAGGAGAGAGAGAGGGCAGAGAGAGAGAGAGACACAGAGGGCAGAGAGAGAGAGGAGGCAGAGGGCAGAGAGTGAGAGAGAGATAGGCAGAGGGCAGAGGGCAGAGAGAGAGAGAGGGAGTAGTCAGAGGGCAGAGAGAGACCGAGGGAGGCAAATGGCAGAGAGAGAGAGGCAGAGGGCAGAGAGAGGGAGAGGGAGGCAGAGGACAGAGAGAGAGCGCGAGAGAGAGGGGGGAGGCAGAGGGCAGAGAGAGAGAGAGAGAGGCAGAGGGCAGAGAGAGAGAGAGAGGCAGATCGCAGAGGGCAGAGAGAGAGAGAGAGAGGGCAGAGAGAGAGAGAGGCAGAGGACAGAGAGAGAGAGCGCAAGAGAGAGAAGGAGGCAGAGGGCAGAGAGAGAGAGAGAGGGAGAGAGAGGCAGAGGACATAGAGAGCGCAAGAGAGAGAGAGAGGCAGAGGGCAGAGAGAGAGAGAGAGGGAGAGAGGCAGAGGACATAGAGAGTGCGAGAGAGAGAGAGGGAGGCAGAGGACAGAGAGAGAGAGAGGCAGAGGTCAGAGAGAGAGAGAGAGAGTGAGGCAGAGGGCAGAGAGAGAGAGAGAGAGATTCGGCAGAGGGCAGAGAGAGAGAGAGAGAGAGATATGCAGAGGGCAGAGAGAGAGAGATAGGCAGAGGGCAGAGAGAGAGATAGGCAGAGGGCAGAAGGGAGAGAGAGGGGAGAGAGAGGACAAAGAGAGGGAGAGGGCAGAGATAGAGGGAGGCAGAGGGCAGAGAGAGGCAGGGCAGAGGGCAGATGGGAGGGCAGAGGGCAGAGAGTGAGGGCAGAGGGCAGAGGGCAGACAGGATAGAGAGAGAGAGGGCAGAGAGAGTGCAGAGAGAGAGAGAGGCAGAGGGCAGAGAGAGAGAGAGAGTGAGAGAGGCAGAGGGCACAATGAAAGAGAGAGGGGGAGGGAGTCAGAGGGCAGAGAGAGAGCGAAAGAGGCAAAGGGCAGAGAGAGACAGAGGCAGAGGGCAGAGAGAGAGCTAGAGAGAGGGGGGGAGGCAGAGGGCGGAGAGAGAGAGGGAGGTCAGAGGGCAGAGGGCAGACAGGACAGAGGGAGAGAGGGCAGAGAGAGAGAGAGGCAGAGGGCAGAGAGAGAGAGAGTGAGAGAGGCAGAGGCCACAATGAAAGAGAGAGGGGAAGGGAGTCAGAGAGCAGAGAGAGAGCGAAGGAGGCAAAGGGCAGAGAGACAGAGGCAGAGGGCAGAGAGAGAGCTAGAGAGAGGGGGTGAGGCAGAGGGCAGAGAGAGAGAGGGAGCCAGAGGGCAGAGAGAGAGCGAGGGAGGCAAAAGGCAGAGAGAGAGAGAGAGATAGGCAGAGGGCAGAGAGAGAGAGAGAGAGAGGCAGAGGGCAGAGGGAGAGAGATAGGCAGAGGGCAGAGGGGAGAGAGAGGACAGAGAGAGGACAGAGAGAGGGAGAGGGCAGAGAGAGAGGGAGGCAGAGGGCAGAGAGAGAGAGGCAGAGGCAAGAGAGAGAGATAGAGGGTGGCAGAGGTCAGAGAGAGAGGCAGAGGGCAGAGAGAGAGAGAGAGCGAGGCAGAGGGCACAGAGAAAGAGAGAGAGGGAGGGAGAAAGGGGCAGAGAGTGAGCGAGGGAGGGAAAGGGCAGAGAGAGAGAGGCAGAGGGCAGAGAGAGAGAGAGAGGAAGAGGACATAGAGAGAGCGCAAGAGAGAGAGGGAGGCAGAGGACAGAGAGAGAGAGAGGCAGAGGGCAGAGAGAGAGAAAGGCAGAGGGCAGAGAGAGAGAGAGATAGGCAGAGGGCAGAGAGAGAGAGAGAGATATGCAGAGGGCAGAGAGAGAGAGAGAGATAGGCAGAGGGCAGAGAGAGAGAGAGATATGCAGAGGGGAGAGGGGAGAGAGAGGACAGAGAGAGGGAGAGGGCAGAGACAGAGGGAGGCAGAGGGCAGAGAGAGGCAGGGCAGAGGGCAGATGGGAGGGCAGAGGGCAGAGAGTGAGCGAGGGAGGGAAGGGGCAGAGAGAGAGAGGCAGAGGGCAGAGAGAGAGGGAGAGGCAGAGGACAGAGAGAGAGATGGGGAGGCAGAGGGCTGAGAGAGATGGAGGCAGAGGGCAGAGAGAGAGAGAATGAGGGAGGCAGAGGGCAGAGAGAGAGAGGCAGCGGGCAGAGGGAGAGAGAGAGTGAGGGAGGCAGAGGGCAGAGAGAGAGGGAGGCAGAGGGCAGAGAGAGAGAGAGAGAGGGAGAGAGAGAGAGAGGCAGAGGGCAGAGAGAGAGAGAGAGAGAGAGAGAGAGAGAGGAAGAGGACATAGAGAGAGCGCAAGAGAGAAAGGGAGGCAGAGGATAGAGAGAGAGAGGCAGAGGGCAGAGAGAGAGAGAGGCAGAGGGCAGAGAGAGAGAGAGGCAGAGGGCAGAGAGAGAGAGAGGCAGAGGGCAGAGAGAGAGTGAGAGAGAGAGGCAGAGGGCACAATGAAAGAGAGAGGGGAAGGGAGTCAGAGGGCAGAGAGAGAGCGAAGGAGGCAAAGGGCAGAGAGAGACAGAGGCAGAGGGCAGAGAGAGAGAGAGAGAGAGATAGGCAGAGGGCAGAGAGAGAGAGAGAGATATGCAGAGGGCAGAGGGGAGAGAGAGGACAGAGAGAGGGAGAGGGCAGAGACAGAGGGAGGCAGAGGGCAGAGAGAGGCAGGGCAGAGGGCAGATGGGGAGGGCAGAGGGCAGAGAGTGAGCGAGGGAGGGAAGGGGCAGAGAGAGAGAGGCAGAGGGCAGAGAGAGAGAGAGAGGCAGAGGACAGAGGGCAGAGAGAGAGATGGGGAGGCAGAGGGCTGAGAGAGATGGAGGCAGAGGGCAGAGAGAGAGAGAATGAGGGAGGCAGAGGGCAGAGAGAGAGAGGCAGCAGGCAGAGGGAGAGAGAGAGTGAGGGAGGCAGAGGGCAGAGAGAGAGGGAGGCAGAGGGCAGAGAGAGAGAGAGAGAGGGAGAGAGAGAGAGAGGCAGAGGGCAGAGAGAGAGAGAGAGAGAGAGAGAGAGAGAGGAAGAGGACATAGAGAGAGCGCAAGAGAGAAAGGGAGGCAGAGGATAGAGAGAGAGAGGCAGAGGGCAGAGAGAGAGAGAGGCAGAGGGCAGAGAGAGAGTGAGAGAGAGAGGCAGAGGGCACAATGAAAGAGAGAGGGGAAGGGAGTCAGAGGGCAGAGAGAGAGCGAAGGAGGCAAAGGGCAGAGAGAGACAGAGGCAGAGGGCAGAGAGAGAGAGAGAGAGAGATAGGCAGAGGGCAGAGAGAGAGAGAGAGATATGCAGAGGGCAGAGGGGAGAGAGAGGACAGAGAGAGGGAGAGGGCAGAGACAGAGGGAGGCAGAGGGCAGAGAGAGGCAGGGCAGAGGGCAGATGGGAGGGCAGAGGGCAGAGAGTGAGGGCAGAGAGACAGGGTGGCAGAGGTCAGAGAGAGAGAGGCAGAGGGCAGAGAGAGACAGAGGCAGAGGGTACAGAGAAAGAGAGAGAGGGAGAGAGGAAAAGGGCAGAGAGAGAGAGACACACAGAGGGCAGAGAGAGAGAGAGGGAGGCAGCGGGAAGAAAGAGAGAGAGAGAGAGGCAGAGGGCACAATGAAAGAGAGAGGGGGAGGGAGTCAGAGGGCAGAGAGAGAGCGAAGGAGGCAAAGGGCAGAGAGAGACAGAGGGCAGAGAGAGAGGGGGTGAGGCAGAGGGCAGAGAGAGAGAGGGAGGCAGCGGGCAGAGAGAGAGCGAGGGAGGCAAAGGGCAGAGAGAGAGAGGCAGGGGGCAGAGAGAGAGAGAGGCAGAGGGCAGAGAGAGAGAGTGAGAGAAGGAGAGAGAGGCACAGGACAGAGAGAGAGCGCGAGAGAGACAGGGAGGCAGAGGACAGAGAGAGAGAGAGGCAAAGGGCAGAGAGAGAGAGAGAGGCAGAGGGCAGAGAGAGAGAGTTAGGCAGAGGGCAGAGGGGAGAGAGAGACACAAAGGGCAAAGGGAGAGAGAGGGAGGCAGAGGGCAGAGAGAGAGAGAGTCAGAGGGAACAGAGAAACAGAGAAAGGGAGGGAGTCAGAGGGCAGAGAGAGAGGCAGAGGGCAGACAGAGAGAGGCAGAGGGCAGAGAGAGAGAGAGAGAGAGGGACAGAGGACAGAGATAGAGAAGGGGAGGCAGAGGGCAGAGAGAGAGAGAGGGAGGCAGAAGACAGAGAGAGAGAGGCAGAGGGCAGAGAGAGAGGGAGGCAGAGGGCAGAGAGAGAGAGAGATAGGCAGAGGGCAGAGGGGAGAGAGAGGGGAGAGAGAGGACAGAGAGAGGGAGAGGGCAGAGAGAGAGGGAGGCAGAGGGCAGAGAGAGAGCGAGGGCAGAGAGAGAGAGGGAGGCAGAGGCAAGAGAGAGAGATAGAGGGTGGCAGAGGTCAGAGAGAGAGAGGCAGAGGGCAGAGAGAGAGAGAGAGCGAGGCAGAGGGCACAGAGAAAGAGAGAGAGGGAGGGAGTCAGGGGCAGAGAGTGAGCGAGGGAGGGAAAGGGCAGAGAGAGAGAGGCAGAGGGCAGAGAGAGAGAGAGAGGCAGAGGACAGAGGGCAGAGAGAGAGATGGGGAGGCAGAGGGCTGAGAGAGATGGAGGCAGAGGGCAGAGAGAGAGAGAATGAGGGAGGCAGAGGGCAGAGAGAGAGAGGCAGCGGGCAGAGGGAGAGAGAGAGAGGGAGGCAGAGGGCAGAGAGAGAGAGGGAAAGGGAGAGAGAGAGAGGGGCAGAGGGCAGAGAGAGAACAAGAGAGAGAGGGGGAGGCAGAGGGCAGAGAGAGAGTGAGAGGGCAGAGAGAGAAAGGCTGAGGACAGAGGGCAGAGAGAGAGATGGGGAGGCAGAGGGCTGAGAGAGATGGAGGCAGAGGGCAGAGAGAGAGAGAATGAGGGAGGCAGAGGGCAGAGAGAGAGAGGCAGCGGGCAGAGGGAGAGAGAGAGAGAGAGAGGGAGGCAGAGGTCAGAGAGAGAGAGGCAGAGGGCAGAGAGGGAGGGCAGAGGGCAGAGGGCAGACAGGACAGAGAGAGAGAGGGCAGAGAGAGAGAGAGGCAGAGGGAGAGAGAGAGAGAGAGAGAGGCAGAGGGCAGAGAGGGAGGGCAGAGGGCAGAGGGCAGAGGGCAGACAGGACAGAGAGAGAGAGGGCAGAGAGAGGGCAGAGAGAGAGAGAGGCAGAGGGCAGAGAGAGAGAGAGAGTGAGAGAGGCAGAGGGCACAATGAAAGAGAGAGGGGGAGGGAGTCAGAGGGCAGAGAGAGAGCGAAAGAGGCAAAGGGCAGAGAGAGACAGAGGCAGAGGGCAGAGGGAGAGCTAGAGAGAGGGGGGGAGGCAGAGGGCAGAGAGAGAGAGGGAGGTCAGAGGTCAGAGGGCAGAGGGCAGACAGGACAGAGGGAGAGAGGGCAGAGAGAGAGAGAGGCAGAGGGCAGAGAGAGAGAGAGTGAGAGACGCAGAGGGCACAATGAAAGAGAGAGGGGAAGGGAGTCAGAGGGCAGAGAGAGAGCGAAGGAGGCAAAGGGCAGAGAGAGACAGAGGCAGAGGGCAGAGAGAGAGCTAGAGAGAGGGGGTGAGGCAGAGGGCAGAGAGAGAGAGGGAGGCTGAGGGCAGAGAGAGAGCGAGGGAGGCAAAAGGCAGAGAGAGAGAGGCAGAGGGCAGAGAGAGAGAGAGAGGCAGAGGGCAGAGAGAGAGAGAGGCAGAGGGCAGAGAGAGTGTGAGAGAGAGAGAGAGAGAAGGAGAGAGAGGCACAGGACAGAGAGAGAGCGCGAGAGAGACAGGGAGGCAGAGGACAGAGAGAGAGAGGCAGAGGGTGGAGAGAGAGAGAGAGAGAGAGATATGCAGAGGGCAGAGAGAGAGAGAGAGATAGGCAGAGGGCAGAGAGAGAGAGAGATATGCAGAGGGCAGAGGGGAGAGAGAGGACAGAGAGAGGGAGAGGGCAGAGATAGAGGGAGGCAGAGGGCAGAGAGAGGCAGGGCAGAGGGCAGATGGGAGGGCAGAGGGCAGAGAGTGAGGGCAGAGAGACAGGGTGGCAGAGGTCAGAGAGAGAGAGGCAGAGGGCAGAGAGAGACAGAGGCAGAGGGTACAGAGAAAGAGAGAGAGGGAGAGAGGAAAAGGGCAGAGAGAGAGAGACACACACAGAGGGCAGAGAGAGAGAGAGGGAGGCAGCGGGAAGAGAGAGAGAGAGAGAGGCAGAGGGCACAATGAAAGAGAGAGGGGGAGGGAGTCAGAGGGCAGAGAGAGAGCAAAGGAGGCAAAGGGCAGAGAGAGACAGAGGCAGAGGGCAGAGAGATCTAGAGAGAGGGGGTGAGGCAGAGGGCAGAGAGAGAGAGAGGGAGGCAGAGGGCAGAGAGAGAGCGAGGGAGGCAAAGGGCAGAGAGAGAGAGGCAGGGGACAGAGAGAGAGAGAGGCAGAGGGCAGAGAGAGAGAGAGAGAGAGAGAAGGAGAGAGAGGCACAGGACAGAGAGAGAGCACGAGAGAGACAGGGAGGCAGAGGACAGAGAGAGAGAGAGGCAGAGGGCAGAGAGAGAGAGAGAGAGAGGCAGAGGGCAGAGAGAGAGAGTTAGGCAGAGGGCAGAGGGGAGAGAGAGACACAAAGGGCAAAGGGAGAGAGAGGGAGGCAGAGGGCAGAGAGAGAGAGGGTGGCAGAGGACAGAGAGAGAGAGTCAGAGGGAACAGAGAAACAGAGAAAGGGAGGGAGGCAGAGGGCAGACAGAGAGAGGCAGAGGGCAGAGAGAGAGAGAGAGAGACAGAGGATAGAGATAGAGAGGGGGAGGCAGAGGGCAGAGAGAGAGAGAGGGAGGCAGAAGACAGAGAGAGAGAGGCAGAGGGCAGAGAGAGAGAGAGAGAGAGGCAGAGGGCAGAGGGCAGAGAGAGAGAGAGATAGGCAGAGGGCAGGGGGTAGAGAGAGGGGAGAGAGAGGTCAGAGAGAGGGAGAGGGCAGAGAGAGAGAGGAAGGCAGAGGCAAGAGAGAGAGATAGAGGGAGGGAGTCAGGGGCAGAGAGTGAGCGAGGCAGGGAAAGGGCAGAGAAAGAGAGGCAGAGGGCAGAGAGAGTGAGAGAGGCAGAGGGCAGAGTGAGAGAGAGAGAGAGGCAGAGGACAGAGAGAGAGCGCAAGAGAGAGAGAGAGAGGCAGAGGACAGAGAGAGAGAGAGAGGCAGAGGGCAGAGAGAGAGAGAGTGAGAGAGGCAGAGGGCACACTGAAAGAGAGAGGGGAAGGGAGTCACAGGTCAGAGAGAGATTGAAGGAGGCAAAGGGCAGAGAGAGACAGAGGCAGAGGGCAGAGACAGAGCCAGAGAGAGGGGGTGAGGCAGAGGGCAGAGAGAGAGAGGGAGGCAGAGGGCCGAGAGAGAGCGAGGGAGGCAAAGGGCAGAGAGAGAGAGGCAGAGGGCAGAGAGAGAGAGAGGCAGAGGGCAGAGAGAGAGATTGAGAGAGTGAGAGAGAGAGAGAGAGAGAAGGAGAGAGAGGCACAGGACAGAGAGAGAGCGCGAGAAAGACAGGGAGGCAGAGGACAGAAAGAGAGATAGGCAGAGGGCAGAGAGAGAGAGAGAGGCAGAGGGCAGAGGGGAGAGAGAGACACAGAGACAGAGGACAGAGAGAGAGAGAGGGAGGCAGAAGACAGAGAGAGAGAGAGGCAGAGGGCAGAGAGAGAGAGGCAGAGGGCAGAGGGCAGAGAGAGAGAGATAGGCAGAGGGCAGGGGGTAGAGAGAGAGGACAGAGAGAGGGAGAGGGCAGAGAGAGAGGGAGGCAGAGGCAAGAGAGAGAGATAGAGGGTGGCAGAGGTCAGAGAGAGAGAGGCAGAGGGCAGACAGAGAGAGAGAGCGAGGCAGAGGGCACAGAGAAAGAGAGAGAGGGAGGGAGTCCGGGGCAGAGAGTGAGCGAGGGAGGGAGAGGGCAGAGAGAGAGAGAGAGAGAGAGAGGCAGAGGAGAGAGAGAGAGCGCAAGAGAGAGAGGGGGGCAGAGAGAGAGAGAGAGGGAGAGAGAGGCAGAGGACATAGAGAGTGCAAGAGAGAGAGGGAGGCAGAGGACAGAGAGAGAGAGAGAGAGGCAGAGGTCAGAGAAAGAGAGAGTGAGGCAGAGGGCAGAGAGAGAGAGAGATAGGCAGAGGGCAGAGAGAGAGAGAGATAGGCAGAGGGCAGGGGGTAGAGAGAGGGGAGAGAGAGGTCAGAGAGAGGGAGAGGGCAGAGAGAGAGGGAGGCAGAGGGCAGAGAGAGAGAGAGGGCAGAGAGAGAGAGGAAGGCAGAGGCAAGAGAGAGAGATAGAGGGAGGGAGTCAGGGGCAGAGAGTGAGCGAGGCAGGGAAAGGGCAGAGAGAGAGAGGCAGAGGGCAGAGAGAGTGAGAGAGGCAGAGGGCAGAGTGAGAGAGAGAGAGAGGCAGAGGACAGAGAGAGAGCGCAAGAGAGAGAGAGAGGCAGAGGACATAGAGAGTGCGAGAGAGAGAGGGAGGCAGAGGACAGAGAGAGAGAGAGAGGCAGAGGGCAGAGAGAGAGAGAGTGAGAGAGGCAGAGGGCAGAGAGAGAGAGAGAGAGAGAGAAGGAGAGAGAGGCACAGGACAGAGAGAGAGCACGAGAGAGACAGGGAGGCAGAGGGCAGAGAGAGAGAGTTAGGCAGAGGGCAGAGGGGAGAGAGAGACACAAAGGGCAAAGGGAGAGAGAGGGAGGCAGAGGGCAGAGAGAGAGAGGGTGGCAGAGGACAGAGAGAGAGAGTCAGAGGGAACAGAGAAACAGAGAAAGGGAGGGAGGCAGAGGGCAGACAGAGAGAGGCAGAGGGCAGAGAGAGAGAGAGAGAGAGGCAGAGGGCAGAGGGCAGAGAGAGAGAGAGATAGGCAGAGGGCAGGGGGTAGAGAGAGGGGAGAGAGAGGTCAGAGAGAGGGAGAGGGCAGAGAGAGAGGGAGGCAGAGGGCAGAGAGAGAGAGAGGGCAGAGAGAGAGAGGAAGGCAGAGGCAAGAGAGAGAGATAGAGGGAGGGAGTCAGGGGCAGAGAGTGAGCGAGGCAGGGAAAGGGCAGAGAGAGAGAGGCAGAGGGCAGAGAGAGTGAGAGAGGCAGAGGGCAGAGTGAGAGAGAGAGAGAGGCAGAGGACAGAGAGAGAGCGCAAGAGAGAGAGAGAGAGGCAGAGGACATAGAGAGTGCGAGAGAGAGAGGGAGGCAGAGGACAGAGAGAGAGAGAGAGGCAGAGGGCAGAGAGAGAGAGAGTGAGAGAGGCAGAGGGCACAATGAAAGAGAGAGGGGAAGGGAGTCACAGGTCAGAGAGAGATTGAAGGAGGCAAAGGGCAGAGAGAGACAGAGGCAGAGGGCAGAGACAGAGCCAGAGAGAGGGGGGGAGGCAGAGGGCAGAGAGAGAGAGGGAGGTCAGAGGTCAGAGGGCAGAGGGCAGACAGGACAGAGGGAGAGAGGGCAGAGAGAGAGAGAGGCAGAGGGCAGAGAGAGAGAGAGTGAGAGACGCAGAGGGCACAATGAAAGAGAGAGGGGAAGGGAGTCAGAGGGCAGAGAGAGAGCGAAGGAGGCAAAGGGCAGAGAGAGACAGAGGCAGAGGGCAGAGAGAGAGCTAGAGAGAGGGGGTGAGGCAGAGGGCAGAGAGAGAGAGGGAGGCTGAGGGCAGAGAGAGAGCGAGGGAGGCAAAAAGCAGAGAGAGAGAGGCAGAGGGCAGAGAGAGAGAGAGAGGCAGAGGGCAGAGAGAGAGAGAGGCAGAGGGCAGAGAGAGTGTGAGAGAGAGAGAGAGAGAAGGAGAGAGAGGCACAGGACAGAGAGAGAGCGCGAGAGAGACAGGGAGGCAGAGGACAGAGAGAGAGAGGCAGAGGGTGGAGAGAGAGAGAGAGAGAGAGATATGCAGAGGGCAGAGAGAGAGAGAGAGATAGGCAGAGGGCAGAGAGAGAGAGAGATATGCAGAGGGCAGAGGGGAGAGAGAGGACAGAGAGAGGGAGAGGGCAGAGATAGAGGGAGGCAGAGGGCAGAGAGAGGCAGGGCAGAGGGCAGATGGGAGGGCAGAGGGCAGAGAGAGGGCAGAGAGACAGGGTGGCAGAGGTCAGAGAGAGAGAGGCAGAGGGCAGAGAGAGACAGAGGCAGAGGGTACAGAGAAAGAGAGAGAGGGAGAGAGGAAAAGGGCAGAGAGAGAGAGACACACACAGAGGGCAGAGAGAGAGAGAGGGAGGCAGCGGGAAGAGAGAGAGAGAGAGAGGCAGAGGGCACAATGAAAGAGAGAGGGGGAGGGAGTCAGAGGGCAGAGAGAGAGCAAAGGAGGCAAAGGGCAGAGAGAGACAGAGGCAGAGGGCAGAGAGATCTAGAGAGAGGTGGTGAGGCAGAGGGCAGAGAGAGAGAGAGGGAGGCAGAGGGCAGAGAGAGAGCGAGGGAGGCAAAGGGCAGAGAGAGAGAGGCAGGGGACAGAGAGAGAGAGAGGCAGAGGGCAGAGAGAGAGAGAGAGAGAGAGAAGGAGAGAGAGGCACAGGACAGAGAGAGAGCACGAGAGAGACAGGGAGGCAGAGGGCAGAGAGAGAGAGTTAGGCAGAGGGCAGAGGGGAGAGAGAGACACAAAGGGCAAAGGGAGAGAGAGGGAGGCAGAGGGCAGAGAGAGAGAGGGTGGCAGAGGACAGAGAGAGAGAGTCAGAGGGAACAGAGAAACAGAGAAAGGGAGGGAGGCAGAGGGCAGACAGAGAGAGGCAGAGGGCAGAGAGAGAGAGAGAGAGAGGCAGAGGGCAGAGGGCAGAGAGAGAGAGAGATAGGCAGAGGGCAGGGGGTAGAGAGAGGGGAGAGAGAGGTCAGAGAGAGGGAGAGGGCAGAGAGAGAGGGAGGCAGAGGGCAGAGAGAGAGAGAGGGCAGAGAGAGAGAGGAAGGCAGAGGCAAGAGAGAGAGATAGAGGGAGGGAGTCAGGGGCAGAGAGTGAGCGAGGCAGGGAAAGGGCAGAGAGAGAGAGGCAGAGGGCAGAGAGAGTGAGAGAGGCAGAGGGCAGAGTGAGAGAGAGAGAGAGGCAGAGGACAGAGAGAGAGCGCAAGAGAGAGAGAGAGAGGCAGAGGACATAGAGAGTGCGAGAGAGAGAGGGAGGCAGAGGACAGAGAGAGAGAGAGAGAGGCAGAGGGCAGAGAGAGAGAGAGTGAGAGAGGCAGAGGGCACAATGAAAGAGAGAGGGGAAGGGAGTCACAGGTCAGAGAGAGATTGAAGGAGGCAAAGGGCAGAGAGAGACAGAGGCAGAGGGCAGAGACAGAGCCAGAGAGAGGGGGTGAGGCAGAGGGCAGAGAGAGAGAGGGAGGCAGAGGGCAGAGAGAGAGCGAGGGAGGCAAAGGGCAGAGAGAGAGAGGCAGAGGGCAGAGAGAGAGAGAGGCAGAGGGCAGAGAGAGAGATTGAGAGAGTGAGAGAGAGAGAGAGAGAGAAGGAGAGAGAGGCACAGGACAGAGAGAGAGCGCGAGAAAGACAGGGAGGCAGAGGACAGAAAGAGAGATAGGCAGAGGGCAGAGAGAGAGAGAGAGGCAGAGGGCAGAGGGGAGAGAGAGACACAGAGGGCAGAGCGAGAGAGAGAGAGACAGAGACAGAGGACAGAGAGAGAGAGAGGGAGGCAGAAGACAGAGAGAGAGAGAGGCAGAGGGCAGAGAGAGAGAGGCAGAGGGCAGAGGGCAGAGAGAGAGAGATAGGCAGAGGGCAGGGGGTAGAGAGAGAGGACAGAGAGAGGGAGAGGGCAGAGAGAGAGGGAGGCAGAGGCAAGAGAGAGAGATAGAGGGTGGCAGAGGTCAGAGAGAGAGAGGCAGAGGGCAGACAGAGAGAGAGAGCGAGGCAGAGGGCACAGAGAAAGAGAGAGAGGGAGGGAGTCCGGGGCAGAGAGTGAGCGAGGGAGGGAGAGGGCAGAGAGAGAGAGAGAGAGAGAGAGGCAGAGGAGAGAGAGAGAGCGCAAGAGAGAGAGGGGGGCAGAGAGAGAGAGAGAGGGAGAGAGAGGCAGAGGACATAGAGAGTGCAAGAGAGAGAGGGAGGCAGAGGACAGAGAGAGAGAGAGAGAGGCAGAGGTCAGAGAGAGAGAGAGTGAGGCAGAGGGCAGAGAGAGAGAGAGATAGGCAGAGGGCAGAGAGAGAGAGAGATAGGCAGAGGGCAGGGGGTAGAGAGAGGGGAGAGAGAGGTCAGAGAGAGGGAGAGGGCAGAGAGAGAGGGAGGCAGAGGGCAGAGAGAGAGAGAGGGCAGAGAGAGAGAGGAAGGCAGAGGCAAGAGAGAGAGATAGAGGGAGGGAGTCAGGGGCAGAGAGTGAGCGAGGCAGGGAAAGGGCAGAGAGAGAGAGGCAGAGGGCAGAGAGAGTGAGAGAGGCAGAGGGCAGAGTGAGAGAGAGAGAGAGGCAGAGGACAGAGAGAGAGCGCAAGAGAGAGAGAGAGGCAGAGGACATAGAGAGTGCGAGAGAGAGAGGGAGGCAGAGGACAGAGAGAGAGAGAGAGGCAGAGGGCAGAGAGAGAGAGAGTGAGAGAGGCAGAGGGCACAATGAAAGAGAGAGGGGAAGGGAGTCACAGGTCAGAGAGAGATTGAAGGAGGCAAAGGGCAGAGAGAGACAGAGGCAGAGGGCAGAGACAGAGCCAGAGAGAGGGGGTGAGGCAGAGGGCAGAGAGAGAGAGGGAGGCAGAGGGCAGAGAGAGAGCGAGGGAGGCAAAGGGCAGAGAGAGAGAGAGGCAGAGGGCAGAGAGAGAGAGAGGCAGAGGGCAGAGAGAGAGATTGAGAGAGTGAGAGAGAGAGAGAGAGAGAAGGAGAGAGAGGCACAGGACAGAGAGAGAGCGCGAGAAAGACAGGGAGGCAGAGGACAGAGAGAGAGATAGGCAGAGGGCAGAGAGAGAGAGAGAGGCAGAGGGCAGAGGGGAGAGAGAGACACAGAGGGCAGAGCGAGAGAGAGAGAGACAGAGACAGAGGACAGAGAGAGAGAGAGGGAGGCAGAAGACAGAGAGAGAGAGAGGCAGAGGGCAGAGAGAGAGAGGCAGAGGGCAGAGGGCAGAGAGAGAGAGATAGGCAGAGGGCAGGGGGTAGAGAGAGAGGACAGAGAGAGGGAGAGGGCAGAGAGAGAGGGAGGCAGAGGCAAGAGAGAGAGATAGAGGGTGGCAGAGGTCAGAGAGAGAGAGGCAGAGGGCAGACAGAGAGAGAGAGCGAGGCAGAGGGCACAGAGAAAGAGAGAGAGGGAGGGAGTCCGGGGCAGAGAGTGAGCGAGGGAGGGAGAGGGCAGAGAGAGAGAGAGAGAGAGGCAGAGGAGAGAGAGAGAGCGCAAGAGAGAGAGGGGGGCAGAGAGAGAGAGAGAGGGAGAGAGAGGCAGAGGACATAGAGAGTGCAAGAGAGAGAGGGAGGCAGAGGACAGAGAGAGAGAGAGAGAGGCAGAGGTCAGAGAGAGAGAGAGTGAGGCAGAGGGCAGAGAGAGAGAGAGATAGGCAGAGGGCAGAGAGAGAGAGATATGCAGAGGGCAGAGGGGAGAGAGAGGACAGAGAGAGGGAGAGGGCAGAGATAGAGGGAGGCAGAGGGCAGAGAGAGGCAGGGCAGAGGGCAGATGGGAGGGCAGAGGGCAGAGAGTGAGGGCAGAGGTCAGAGAGAGAGACAGAGGGCAGAGAGAGACAGAGGCAGAGCGTACAGAGAAAGAGAGAGAGGGAGAGAGGAAAAGGGCAGAGAGAGAGAGGGAGGCAGCGGGAAGAGAGAGAGAGAGAGAGGGAGAGAGAGGCAGAGGACAGAGAGAGGGCGCATGAGAGATGGGGGCAGAGGACAGAGAGAGAGGGAGGGCAGACGGCAGAAGGGGAGAGAGGGCAGAGAGAGAGAGGGCAGAGAGAGGGGGTGGCAGAGGGCAGAGAGAGAGAGTGAGAGAGACACAGGACAGAGAGAGGGAGAGGGAGGCAGAGGGCACAGAGAGAGAGAGAGAGAGTGAGGCAGAGGGCAGAGAGAGAGAGAGAGAGAGACAGAGGGAGGCAGAGGACAGAGAGAGAGAGAGGCAGAGGGCAGAAAGGGAGAGAGAGGCAGAGGGCAGAGAGAGAGTTAGGCAGAGGGCAGAGGGGAGAGAGAGACAGAGGGCAGAGAGAGAGAGAGGGGGGGCAGAGGGCTGAGACAGAGAGAGGGAGAGGGAGAGAGAGAGCGGGGCATAGGGCAGAGAGAGATCGAAAAAGAGAGGGGGAGGCAGAGGGCAGCGAGGGAGGGCAGAGGGCAGTGAGGGAGGGCAGAGGGCAGAGAGAGAGGGAGGCAGAGGGCAGAGAGAGAGGGGAGGCAGAGGGCAGAGAGAGAGAGAGAGAGAGAGAGGGAGACACACAGGACAGAGAGAGGGAGAGAGAGGCAGAGGGCAGAGAGAGAGGGAGGCAGAGGGCAGAGAGAGAGGGAGGCAAAGGGCAGATGTGAGGGCAGAGGGCAGAGAAGGAGGGCAGAGGGCAGAGGGCAGACAGGGCAGAGAGAGAGGGCAGAGAGAGGGCAGAGAGAGAGAGAGGCAGAGGGCAGAGAGAGAGTGAGAGAGGCAGTGGGCACAGTGAAAGAGGGGAGGGAGGCAGAGGGCAGATGTGAGGGCAGAGGGCAGAGACGGAGGGCAGAGGGCAGAGGGCAGACAGGGCAGAGAGAGAGGGCAGAGAGAGAGAGAGAGAGGCAGAGGGCAGAGAGAGAGCGAGGGAGGCAAAGGGCAGAGAGAGACAGAGGCAGAGGGCAGACAGAGAGCGAGAGAGAGGGGGGAAGGCAGAGGGAAGAGAGAGAGAGGCAGAGGGCAGAGAGAGAGGGAGAGACAGGCAGAGGACACAGAGAGAGAGGCAGAGGGAGGCAGAGGGCAGAGAGAGATAGGCAGAGGGAGAGAGAGAGAGAGAGCGAGAGAGAGGGGGGAGGCAGAGGGCAGAGAGAGAGGGAGGCAGAGGGCTGAGAGAGGGAAAGGGAGGCAGAGGGCAGAGAGAGAGAGAGAGAGAGAGAGGCAGAGGACAGAGAGAGAGCACGAGAGAGAGAGTGAGGCAGAGGACAGAGAGAAAGCGAGAAAGAGGGGGCAGGCAGAGGGCAGAGAGGGGGGAGGCAGAGGGCAGAGAGCAAGAGAGAGGCAGAGGGCAGAGGGCAGAGAGTGAGAGGAAGAGCGCAGAGGGCAGAGAGAGAGAGAGAGAGATAGACAGAGGGCAGAGGGGAGAGAGAGGGCAGAGAGAGTGAGAGAGTGGCAGAGGGCAGAGGGCAGAGAGAGTGAGAGGCAGATCGCAGAGGACAGAGAGAGAGAGAGATAGGCAGAGGGCAGAGGGGAGAGAGAGGGCAGAGAGAGAGAGAGAGAGGGCAGAGAGAGAGAGAGGCAGAGGGCAGAGAGAGAGTGAGAGAGAGGCAGATTGCAGAGGGCAGAGAGAGAGAGATAGGCAAAGGGCAGAGGGGAGAGAGAGGGCAGAGAGAGAGAGTCAGAGAGAGAGGGAGGCAGAGGGCAGAGAGAGAGAGAGGGAGGCAGAGGGCGGAGAGCGAGAAAGAGGCAGAGGGCAGAGAGAGAGAGGCAGAGCGCAGAGGGCAGAGAGAGAGAGAGAGAGATAGGCAGAGGGCAGAGGAGAGAGAGAGGGCAGAGAGAGAGAGAGACACAGAGGGCAGAGAGAGAGAGGAGGCAGAGGGCAGAGAGTGAGAGAGAGATAGGCAGAGGGCAGAGGGCAGAGAGAGAGAGAGGGAGTAGTCAGAGGGCAGAGAGAGACCGAGGGAGGCAAATGGCAGAGAGAGAGAGGCAGAGGGCAGAGAGAGGGAGAGGGAGGCAGAGGACAGAGAGAGAGCGCGAGAGAGAGGGGGGAGGCAGAGGGCAGAGAGAGAGAGAGAGAGGCAGAGGGCAGAGAGAGAGAGAGAGGCAGATCGCAGAGGGCAGAGAGAGAGAGAGAGAGAGGGCAGAGAGAGAGAGAGGCAGAGGGTAGAGAGAGGGAGCGGGAGGCAGAGGGCAGAGAGAAAGAGAGAGAGGGAGGCAGAGGGCAGAGAGAGAGAGAGAGAGGCAGAGGACAGAGAGAGAGCCAGAGAGAGACGGGGAGGCAGAGGGCAGAGAGAGTGAGAGAGAGGCAGAGGGCAGAGAGAGAGAGAGGCAGAGGGCAGAGGGCAGAGAGAGAGGCAGATCGCAGAGGACAGAGAGAGAGAGAGATAGGCAGAGGGCAGAGGGGAGAGAGAGGGCAGAGAGAGAGAGGGCAGAGAGAGAGAGAGGCAGAGGGCAGAGAGAGAGGGAGGCAGAGGGCAGAGAGAGGGAAAGGGAGGCAGAGGGCAGAGAGAGAGAGAGAGAGAGAGGCAGAGGACAGAGAGAGAGCACGAGAGAGAGAGTGAGGCAGAGGACAGAGAGAAAGCGAGAAAGAGGGGGCAGGCAGAGGGCAGAGAGGGGGGAGGCAGAGGGCAGAGAGCAAGAGAGAGGCAGAGGGCAGAGGGCAGAGAGTGAGAGGAAGAGCGCAGAGGGCAGAGAGAGAGAGAGAGAGAGAGATAGACAGAGGGCAGAGGGGAGAGAGAGGGCAGAGAGAGTGAGAGAGAGGCAGAGGGCAGAGGGCAGAGAGAGAGAGAGGCAGATCGCAGAGGACAGAGAGAGAGAGAGATAGGCAGAGGGCAGAGGGGAGAGAGAGAGAGAGAGGGCAGAGAGAGAGAGGCAGAGGGCAGAGAGAGAGCGAGAGAGAGGCAGATTGCAGAGGGCAGAGAGAGAGAGAGATAGGCAAAGGGCAGAGGGGAGAGAGAGGGCAGAGAGAGAGAGTCAGAGAGAGAGGGAGGCAGAGGGCAGAGAGAGAGAGAGGGAGGCAGAGGGCGGAGAGCGAGAAAGAGGCAGAGGGCAGAGAGAGAGAGGCAGAGCGCAGAGGGCAGAGAGAGAGAGAGAGAGATAGGCAGAGGGCAGAGGAGAGAGAGAGGGCAGAGAGAGAGAGAGACACAGAGGGCAGAGAGAGAGAGGAGGCAGAGGGCAGAGAGTGAGAGAGAGATAGGCAGAGGGCAGAGGGCAGAGAGAGAGAGAGGGAGTAGTCAGAGGGCAGAGAGAGACCGAGTGAGGCAAATAGCAGAGAGAGAGAGGCAGAGGGCAGAGAGAGGGAGAGGGAGGCAGAGGACAGAGAGAGAGCGCGAGAGAGAGGGGGGAGGCAGAGGGCAGAGAGAGAGAGAGAGAGAGAGAGAGGCAGAGGGCAGAGAGAGAGAGAGAGGCAGATCGCAGAGGGCAGAGAGAGAGAGAGAGGGCAGAGAGAGAGAGAGGCAGAGGGTAGAGAGAGGGAGAGGGAGGCAGAGGGCAGAGAGAAAGAGAGAGAGGGAGGCAGAGGGCAGAGAGAGAGAGAGAGAGGCAGAGGACAGAGAGAGAGCGAGAGAGAGACGGGGAGGCAGAGGGCAGAGAGAGTGAGAGAGAGGCAGAGGGCAGAGAGAGAGAGAGAGAGGCAGAGGGCAGAGGGCAAAGAGAGAGAGAGGCAGATCGCAGAGGACAGAGAGAGAGAGAGATAGGCAGAGGGCAGAGGGGAGAGAGAGGGCAGAGAGAGAGAGGGCAGAGAGAGAGAGAGGCAGAGAGAGGGAGAGGGAGGCAGAGGGCAGAGAGAAAGAGAGAGGGAGTAGTCAGAGGGCAGAGAGAGACCGAGGGAGGCAAAGGGCAGAGGGAGAGAGGCAGAGGGCAGAGAGCGGGAGAGGGAGGCAGAGGACAGAGAGAGAGCGCGAGAGAGAGAGTGAGGCAGAGGACAGAGAGAGAGTGAGAGAGAGAGGGGGGTGGTAAAGGGCAGAGAGAGAGGGAGGCAGAGGGCAGAGAGAGAGAGAGAGAGGCAGAGGGCAGAGAGAGAGAGAGGCAGATCGCAGAGGGCAGAGAGAGAGAGAGAGAGGTAGATCGCAGATGGCAGAGAGAGAGAGGGGCAGAGAGAGAGAGAGGCAGATCGCAGAGGCTAGAGAGAGAGAGAGGCAGATCACAGAGGTTAGAGAAAGAGATGGGCAGAGGGGAGAGAGCGGGCAGAGAGAGAGAGAGGCAGAGGACAGAGAGAGAGAGCGCAAGAGAGAGAGGGAGGCAGAGGGCAGAGAGAGAGAGCGCAAGAGAGAGAGGGAGGCAGAGGGCAGAGAGAGAGAGAGAGGGAGAGAGAGGCAGAGGACATAGAGAGCGCAAGAGAGAGAGGGAGGCAGAGGGCAGAGAGAGAGAGAGAGAGGGAGGCAGAGGACAGAGAGAGAGAGAGGCAGAGGTCAGAGAGCGAGAGAGAGAGAGAGAGTGAGGCAGAGGGCAGAGAGAGAGAGAGAGAGATTCGGCAGAGGGCAGAGAGAGAGAGATAGGCAGAGGGCAGAGAGAGAGATAGGCAGAGGGCAGAAGGGAGAGAGAGGGGAGAGAGAGGACAGAGAGAGGGAGAGGGCAGAGATAGAGGGAGGCAGAGGGCAGAGAGAGGCAGGGCAGAGGGCAGATGGGAGGGCAGAGGGCAGAGAGTGAGGGCAGAGGGCAGAGGGCAGACAGGATAGAGAGAGAGAGGGCAGAGAGAGTGCAGAGAGAGAGAGAGGCAGAGGGCAGAGAGAGAGAGAGAGTGAGAGAGGCAGAGGGCACAATGAAAGAGAGAGGGGGAGGAAGTCAGAGGGCAGAGAGAGAGCGAAAGAGGCAAAGGGCAGAGAGAGACAGAGGCAGAGGGCAGAGAGAGAGCTAGAGAGAGCGGGGGAGGCAGAGGGCGGAGAGAGAGAGGGAGGTCAGAGGGCAGAGGGCAGACAGGACAGAGGGAGAGAGGGAGACAGAAGGCCGAGAGAGAGCGAGGGAGGCAAAAGGCAGAGAGAGAGAGAGAGATAGGCAGAGGGCAGAGAGAGAGAGAGAGAGAGGCAGAGGGCAGAGAGAGAGAGATAGGCAGAGGGCAGGGGGGAGAGAGAGGGGAGAGAGAGGACAGAGAGAGGGAGAGGGCAGAGAGAGAGGGAGGCAGAGGGCAGAGAGAGAGAGGCAGAGGCAAGAGAGAGAGATAGAGGGTGGCAGAGGTTAGAGAGAGAGGCAGAGGGCAGAGAGAGAGAGAGAGCGAGGCAGAGGGCACAGAGAAAGAGAGAGAGGGAGGGAGAAAGGGGCAGAGAGTGAGCGAGGGAGGGAAAGGGCAGAGAGAGAGAGGCAGAGGGCAGAGAGAGAGAGAGGCAGAGGGCAGAGAGAGAGAGGAAGAGGACATAGAGAGAGCGCAAGAGAGAGAGGGAGGCAGAGGACAGAGAGAGAGAGAGGCAGAGGGCAGAGAGAGAGAAAGGCAGAGGGCAGAGAGAGAGAGAGAGAGATAGGCAGAGGGCAGAGAGAGAGAGAGAGATATGCAGAGGGCAGAGAGAGAGAGAGAGAGATAGGCAGAGGGCAGAGAGAGAGAGATATGCAGAGGGGAGAGGGGAGAGAGAGGACAGAGAGAGGGAGAGGGCAGAGACAGAGGGAGGCAGAGGGCAGAGAGAGGCAGGGCAGAGGGCAGATGGAAGGGCAGAGGGCAGAGAGTGAGGGCAGAGAGACAGGGTGGCAGAGGTCAGAGAGAGAGAGGCAGAGGGCAGAGAGAGACAGAGGCAGAGGGTACAGAGAAAGAGAGAGAGGGAGAGAGGAAAAGGGCAGAGAGAGAGAGACACACACGGAGGGCAGAGAGAGAGAGAAGGAGAGAGAGGCACAGGACAGAGAGAGAGCGCGAGAGAGACAGGGAGGCAGAGGACAGAGAGAGAGAGGCAGCGGGCAGAGAGAGAGAGAGGCAGAGGGCAGAGGGGAGAGAGAGACACAAAGGGCAAAGGGAGAGAGAGGGAGGCAGAGGGCAGAGAGAGAGAGGGTGGCAGAGGACAGAGAGAGAGAGTCAGAGGGAACAGAGAAACAGAGAAAGGGAGGGAGGCAGAGGGCAGAGACAGAGGCAGAGGGCAGACAGAGAGAGGCAGAGGGCAGAGAGAGAGAGAGGGACAGAGGACAGAGATAGAGAGGGGGAGGCAGAGGGCAGAGAGAGAGAGAGGGAGGCAGAAGACAGAGAGAGAGAGGCAGAGGGCAGAGGGCAGAGAGAGAGATAGGCAGAGGGCAGAGGGGAGAGAGAGACACAAAGGGCAAAGGGAGAGAGAGGGAGGCAGAGGGCAGAGAGAGAGAGAGTCAGAGGGAACAGAGAAACAGAGAAAGGGAGGGAGTCAGAGGGCAGAGAGAGAGGCAGAGGGCAGACAGAGAGAGGCAGAGGGCAGAGAGAGAGAGAGGGACAGAGGACAGAGATAGAGAAGGGGAGGCAGAGGGCAGAGAGAGAGAGAGGGAGGCAGAAGACAGAGAGAGAGAGGCAGAGGGCAGAGAGAGAGGGAGGCAGAGGGCAGAGAGAGAGAGAGATAGGCAGAGGGCAGAGGGGAGAGAGAGGGGAGAGAGAGGACAGAGAGAGGGAGAGGGCAGAGAGAGAGGGAGGCAGAGGGCAGAGAGAGAGCGAAGGCAGAGAGAGAGAGGGAGGCAGAGGCAAGAGAGAGAGATAGAGGGTGGCAGAGGTCAGAGAGAGAGAGGCAGAGGGCAGAGAGAGAGAGAGAGCGAGGCAGAGGGCACAGAGAAAGAGAGAGAGGGAGGGAGTCAGGGGCAGAGAGTGAGCGAGGGAGGGAAAGGGCAGAGAGAGAGAGGCAGAGGGCAGAGAGAGAGAGAGAGGCAGAGGACAGAGGGCAGAGAGAGAGATGGGGAGGCAGAGGGCTGAGAGAGATGGAGGCAGAGGGCAGAGAGAGAGAGAATGAGGGAGGCAGAGGGCAGAGAGAGAGGGAGGCAGAGGGCAGAGAGAGAGAGAGAGAGAGAGAGAGGAAGAGGACATAGAGAGAGCGCAAGAGAGAAAGGGAGGCAGAGGATAGAGAGAGAGAGGCAGAGGGCAGAGAGAGAGAGAGGCAGAGGGCAGAGAGAGAGAGAGGCAGAGGGCAGAGAGAGAGAGAGGCAGAGGGCAGAGAGAGAGAGAGGCAGAGGGCAGAGAGAGAGTGAGAGAGAGAGGCAGAGGGCACAATGAAAGAGCGAGGGGAAGGGAGTCTGAGGGCAGAGAGAGAGCGAAGGAGGCAAAGGGCAGAGAGAGACAGAGGCAGAGGGCAGAGAGAGAGAGAGAGAGAGATAGGCAGAGGGCAGAGAGAGAGAGAGATATGCAGAGGGCAGAGAGAGAGAGAGAGATAGGCAGAGGGCAGAGAGAGAGAGATATGCGGAGGGCAGAGGGGAGAGAGAGGACAGAGAGAGGGAGAGAGCAGAGACAGAGGGAGGCAGAGGGCAGAGAGAGGCAGGGCAGAGGGCAGATGGGAGGGCAGAGGGCAGAGAGTGAGGGCAGAGAGACAGGGTGGCAGAGGTCAGAGAGAGAGAGGCAGAGGGCAGAGAGAGACAGAGGCAGAGGGTACAGAGAAAGAGAGAGAGGGAGAGAGGAAAAGGGCAGAGAGAGAGAGACACACAGAGGGCAGAGAGAGAGAGAGGGAGGCAGCGGGAAGAGAGAGAGAGAGAGAGAGGCAGAGGGCACAATGAAAGAGAGAGGGGGAGGGAGTCAGAGGGCAGAGAGAGAGCGAAGGAGGCAAAGGGCAGAGAGAGACAGAGGCAGAGGGCAGAGAGAGAGCTAGAGAGAGGGGGTGAGGCAGAGGGCAGAGAGAGAGAGGGAGGCAGCGGGCAGAGAGAGAGCGAGGGAGGCAAAGGGCAGAGAGAGAGAGGCAGGGGGCAGACAGAGAGAGAGGCAGAGGGCAGAGAGAGAGAGAGAGAGAAGGAGAGAGAGGCACAGGACAGAGAGAGAGCGCGAGAGAGACAGGGAGGCAGAGGACAGAGAGAGAGAGGCAGAGGGCAGAGAGAGAGAGAGAGGCAGAGGGCAGAGAGAGAGAGTTAGGCAGAGGGCAGAGGGGAGAGAGAGACACAAAGGGCAAAGGGAGAGAGAGGGAGGCAGAGGGCAGAGAGAGAGAGAGTCAGAGGGAACAGAGAAACAGAGAAAGGGAGGGAGTCAGAGGGCAGAGAGAGAGGCAGAGGGCAGACAGAGAGAGGCAGAGGGCAGAGAGAGAGAGAGAGGGACAGAGGACAGAGATAGAGAAGGGGAGGCAAAGGGCAGAGAGAGAGAGAGAGGCAGAGGGCAGAGAGAGAGAGTTAGGCAGAGGGGAGAGAGAGACACAAAGGGCAAAGGGAGAGAGAGGGAGGCAGAGGGCAGAGAGAGAGAGAGTCAGAGGGAACAGAGAAACAGAGAAAGGGAGGGAGTCAGAGGGCAGAGAGAGAGGCAGAGGGCAGACAGAGAGAGGCAGAGGGCAGAGAGAGAGAGAGAGGGACAGAGGACAGAGATAGAGAAGGGGAGGCAGAGGGCAGAGAGAGAGAGAGGGAGGCAGAAGACAGAGAGAGAGAGGCAAAGGGCAGAGAGAGAGAGAGGAAGAGGGCAGAGAGAGAGAGAGATAGGCAGAGGGCAGAGGGGAGAGAGAGGGGAGAGAGAGGACAGAGAAAGGGAGAGGGCAGAGAGAGAGGGAGGCAGAGGGCAGAGAGAGAGAGAGATAGGCAGAGGGCAGAGGGGAGAGAGAGGGGAGAGAGAGGACAGAGAGAGGGAGAGGGCAGAGAGAGAGGGAGGCAGAGGGCAGAGAGAGAGCGAGGGCAGAGAGAGAGAGGGAGGCAGAGGCAAGAGAGAGAGATAGAGGGTGGCAGAGGTCAGAGAGAGAGAGGCAGGGGACAGAGAGAGAGAGAGGCAGAGGGCAGAGAGAGAGAGAGAGAGAAGGAGAGAGAGGCACAGGACAGAGAGAGAGCACGAGAGAGACAGGGAGGCAGAGGACAGAGAGAGAGAGAGGCAGAGGGCAGAGAGAGAGAGAGAGAGAGGCAGAGGGCAGAGAGAGAGAGTTAGGCAGAGGGCAGAGGGGAGAGAGAGACACAAAGGGCAAAGGGAGAGAGAGGGAGGCAGAGGGCAGAGAGAGAGAGGGTGGCAGAGGACAGAGAGAGAGAGTCAGAGGGAACAGAGAAACAGAGAAAGGGAGGGAGGCAGAGGGCAGAGACAGAGGCAGAGGGCAGACAGAGAGAGGCAGAGGGCAGACAGAGAGAGAGAGAGACAGAGGACAGAGATAGAGAGGGGGAGGCAGAGGGCAGAGAGAGAGAGAGGGAGGCAGAAGACAGAGAGAGAGAGGCAGAGGGCAGAGAGAGAGAGAGAGAGGCAGAGGGCAGAGGGCAGAGAGAGAGAGAGATAGGCAGAGGGCAGGGGTAGAGAGAGGGGAGAGAGAGGTCAGAGAGAGGGAGAGGGCAGAGAGAGAGGGAGGCAGAGGGCAGAGAGAGAGAGAGGGCAGAGAGAGAGAGGAAGGCAGAGGCAAGAGAGAGAGATAGAGGGTGGCAGAGGTCAGAGAGAGAGAGGCAGAGGGCAGAGAGAGAGAGAGAGCGAGGCAGAGGGCACAGAGAAAGAGAGAGAGGGAGGGAGTCAGGGGCAGAGAGTGAGCGAGGCAGGGAAAGGGCAGAGAGAGAGAGGCAGAGGGCAGAGAGAGTGAGAGAGGCAGAGGGCAGAGTGAGAGAGAGAGAGAGGCAGAGGACAGAGAGAGAGCGCAAGAGAGAGAGAGAGGCAGAGGACATAGAGAGTGCGAGAGAGAGAGGGAGGCAGAGGACAGAGAGAGAGAGAGAGGCAGAGGGCAGAGAGAGAGAGAGTGAGAGAGGCAGAGGGCACAATGAAAGAGAGAGGGGAAGGGAGTCACAGGTCAGAGAGAGATTGAAGGAGGCAAAGGGCAGAGAGAGACAGAGGCAGAGGGCAGAGACAGAGCCAGAGAGAGGGGGTGAGGCAGAGGGCAGAGAGAGAGAGGGAGGCAGAGGGCAGAGAGAGAGCGAGGGAGGCAAAGGGCAGAGAGAGAGAGGCAGAGGGCAGAGAGAGAGAGAGGCAGAGGGCAGAGAGAGAGATTGAGAGAGTGAGAGAGAGAGAGAGAGAGAAGGAGAGAGAGGCACAGGACAGAGAGAGAGCGCGAGAAAGACAGGGAGGCAGAGGACAGAGAGAGAGATAGGCAGAGGGCAGAGAGAGAGAGAGAGAGGCAGAGGGCAGAGGGGAGAGAGAGACACAGAGGGCAGAGAGAGACAGAGACAGAGGACAGAGAGAGAGAGAGGGAGGCAGAAGACAGAGAGAGAGAGAGGCAGAGGGCAGAGAGAGAGAGGCAGAGGGCAGAGGGCAGAGAGAGAGAGACAGGCAGAGGGCAGGGGGTAGAGAGAGAGGACAGAGAGAGGGAGAGGGCAGAGAGAGAGGGAGGCAGAGGCAAGAGAGAGAGATAGAGGGTGGCAGAGGTCAGAGAGAGAGAGGCAGAGGGCAGACAGAGAGAGAGAGCGAGGCAGAGGGCACAGAGAAAGAGAGAGAGGGAGTCCGGGGCAGAGAGTGAGCGAGGGAGGGAGAGGGCAGAGAGAGAGAGAGAGAGAGAGGCAGAGGAGAGAGAGAGAGCGCAAGAGAGAGAGGGGGGCAGAGAGAGAGAGAGAGAGGGAGAGAGAGGCAGAGGACATAGAGAGTGCAAGAGAGAGAGGGAGGCAGAGGACAGAGAGAGAGAGAGAGGCAGAGGTCAGAGAGAGAGAGAGTGAGGCAGAGGGCAGAGAGAGAGAGAGAGAGATAGGCAGAGGGCAGAGAGAGAGAGATATGCAGAGGGCAGAGGGGAGAGAGAGGACAGAGAGAGGGAGAGGGCAGAGATAGAGGGAGGCAGAGGGCAGAGAGAGGCAGGGCAGAGGGCAGATGGGAGGGCAGAGGGCAGAGAGTGAGGGCAGAGGTCAGAGAGAGAGAGGCAGAGGGCAGAGAGAGACAGAGGCAGAGCGTACAGAGAAAGAGAGAGAGGGAGAGAGGAAAAGGGCAGAGAGAGAGAGGGAGGCAGCGGGAAGAGAGAGACAGAGAGGGAGAGAGAGGCAGAGGACAGAGAGAGAGCGCATGAGAGATGGGGGCAGAGGACAGAGAGAGAGGGAGGGCAGACGGCAGAAGGGGAGAGAGGGCAGAGAGAGAGAGGGCAGAGAGAGGGGGTGGCAGAAGGCAGAGAGAGAGAGAGAGAGAGACACAGGACAGAGAGAGGGAGAGGGAGACAGAGGGCACAGAGAGAGAGAGAGAGAGAGAGAGTGAGGCAGAGGGCAGAGAGAGAGAGAGAGAGAGACAGAGGGAGGCAGAGGACAGAGAGAGAGAGAGGCAGAGGGCAGAAAGGGAGAGAGAGGCAGAGGGCAGAGAGAGAGTTAGGCAGAGGGCAGAGGGGAGAGAGAGACAGAGGGCAGAGAGAGAGAGAGGGGGGGCAGAGGGCTGAGACAGAGAGAGGGAGAGGGAGAGAGAGAGCGGGGCATAGGGCAGAGAGAGATCGAAAAAGAGAGGGGGAGGCAGAGGGCAGCGAGGGAGGGCAGAGGGCAGTGAGGGAGGGCAGAGAGAGAGGGAGGCAGAGGGCAGAGAGAGAGGGGAGGCAGAGGGCAGAGAGAGAGAGAGAGAGAGAGAGAGAGGGAGACACACAGGACAGAGAGAGGGAGAGAGAGGCAGAGGGCAGAGAGAGAGGGAGGCAGAGGGCAGAGAGAGAGGGAGGCAAAGGGCAGATGTGAGGGCAGAAGTCAGAGAGGGAGGGCAGAGGGCAGAGGGCAGACAGGGCAGAGAGAGAGGGCAGAGAGAGGGCAGAGAGAGAGAGAGGCAGAGGGCAGAGAGAGAGTGAGAGAGGCAGTGGGCACAGTGAAAGAGAGGGGAGGGAGGCAGAGGGCAGATGTGAGGGCAGAGGGCAGAGACGGAGGGCAGAGGGCAGAGGGCAGACAGGGCAGAGAGAGAGAGAGAGAGAGAGAGAGGCAGAGGGCAGAGAGAGAGCGAGGGAGGCAAAGGGCAGAGAGAGACAGAGGCAGAGGGCAGACAGAGAGCGAGAGAGAGGGGGGAAGGCAGAGGGAAGAGAGAGAGAGGCAGAGGGCAGAGAGAGAGGGAGAGAGAGGCAGAGGACACAGAGAGAGAGAGGCAGAGGGAGGCAGAGGGCAGAGAGAGAGAGGCAGAGGGAGAGAGAGAGAGAGAGCGAGAGAGAGGGGGGAGGCAGAGGGCAGAGAGAGAGGGAGGCAGAGGGCAGAGAGAGGGAAAGGGAGGCAGAGGGCAGAGAGAGAGAGAGAAGCAGAGGACAGAGAGAGAGCACGAGAGAGAGAGTGAGGCAGAGGACAGAGAGAAAGCGAGAAAGAGGGGGCAGGCAGAGGGCAGAGAGGGGGGAGGCAGAGGGCAGAGAGCAAGAGAGAGGCAGAGGGCAGAGGGCAGAGAGTGAGAGGAAGAGCGCAGAGGGCAGAGAGAGAGAGAGATAGGCAGAGGGCAGAGGGGAGAGAGAGGGCAGAGAGAGAGAGGGCAGAGAGAGAGAGAGGCAGAGGGCAGAGAGAGGGAGAGGGAGGCAGAGGGCAGAGAGAAAGAGAGAGGGAGTAGTCAGAGGGCAGAGAGAGCGAGGGAGGCAAAGGGCAGAGGGAGAGAGGCAGAGGGCAGAGAGCGGGAGAGGGAGCCAGAGGACAGAGAGAGAGCGCGAGAGAGAGAGTGAGGCAGAGGACAGAGAGAGAGAGGGGGGTGGTAAAGGGCAGAGAGAGAGGGAGGCAGAGGGCAGAGAGAGAGTGAGAGAGAGAGAGGCAGAGGGCAGAGAGAGAGAGAGGCAGATCGCAGAGGGCAGAGAGAGAGAGAGAGATAGGCAGAGGGCAGAGGGGGAGAGAGACGGCAGAGAGAGAGAGAGGGGCAGAGAGAGAGAGGCAGAGGGCAGGGAGAGGGAGGCAGAGGGCAGAGAGAGAGGGAGGCAGAGGGCAGAGAGAGATGCAGAGGGCAGAGGACAGAGAGAGAGAGAGAGAGAGGTAGATCGCAGATGGCAGAGAGAGAGAGAGGGGCAGAGAGAGAGAGAGGCAGATCGCAGAGGTTAGAGAGAGAGAGAGGCAGATCACAGAGGTTAGAGAAAGAGATGGGCAGAGGGGAGAGAGCGGGCAGAGAGAGAGAGAGGGCAGAGAGAGAGGGAGGCAGAGGGCAGAGAGAGTGAGGCAGAGGGCAGAGAGAGAGAGGCAGAGGGCAGAGAGAGAGAGGGAAGCAGAGGGCAGAGAGAGAGAGAGAGAGAGAGAGGCAGAAGACATAGAGAGAGCGCAAGAGAGAGAGGGAGGGAGAGGACAGAGAGAGAGAGAGAGGCTCGGGCAGGGAGAGAGAGAGAGAGGCAGAGGGCAGGGAGAGAGAGAGAGAGAGGCAGTGGGCAGAGGGCAGAGAGAGAGAGAAAGATAGGCAGAGGGCAGAGGGGAGAGAGAGGGCAGAGAGAGAGAGGCCAGAGAGAGAGAGAGGGCAGAGAAAGAGAGGGAGGCAGAGGGCAGATAGAGAGGGAGGGCAGAGGGCAGATGGGAGGGCATTGGCAGAGAGGGAGGGCAGAGAGCAGAAAGGACAGAGGGCAGAGGGCAAAGGGCAGAGAGGACAAAGGGCAGAGAGGACAAAGGGCAGAGAGGGCACAGAGAGAGGGAGGGCAGAGGGCAGATGGGAGGGCAGAGGGCAGATGGGAGGGCAGAGAGTAGAGAGGGCAGAGGGCAAAGGGCAGAGAGAGCAGAGGGCAGAGAGAGAGGGAGGGCAGAGGGCAGATGGGAGGGCAAGGGCAGCGAGGGAGGGCAGAGAGCAGAGAGGGCAGAGGGCAAAGGGCAGAGTGGGTGAGGGCAGAGAGGGCAGAGAGAGAGAGGGAGGCAGAGGGCAGAGAGAGAGAGAGTGAGAGAGCTTGGCAAAGGTCAGAGAGAGAGAGGCAGAGGGCAGAGAGAGAGAGAGAGAGGCAGAGGGCACAGAGAAAGGGTGGGAGTCAGAGGGCAGAAAGAGAGAGCGAGGGAGGCAAAGGGCAGTGAGAGACAGGCAGAGGGCAGAGAGAGAGAGAGGCAGAGGGCAGAGAGAGAGAGGGAGGCAGAGGGCAGAGAGAGAGAGAGAGGCAGAGCGCAGAGGGCAGAGAGAGAGACATATAGGCAAAGGGCAGGGAGGAGAGAGAGGGCAGAAAGAGAGATTGGGTAGAGAGAGAGGGAGGCAGAGGGCAGCAAGGGAGGACAGACAGCAGCGAGGGAGGGCAGAGGGCAGTGATTGAGGGCAGAGAGAGAGAGGCAGAGGGCAGAGAGAGAGAGTGAGAGAGAGAGAGGGAGGAGGAGAGAGAGGCACAGGACAGAGAGAGAGCGCGAGAGAGAGAGGGAGGCAGAGGACAGAGAGAGAGAGAGAGGCAGAGAGCAGAGGGCAGCGAGAGAGAGAGTTAGGCAGAGGGCAGCGGGGAGAGAGAGACAGAGGGCAGAGAGAGAGAGAGGGTGGCAGAGGGCCGAGACAGAGAGAGAGACCGAGAGAGGGAGAGGGAGAGAGAGAGCGGGGCAGAGGGCAGAGAGAGAGGGAGGCAGAGGGCAGAGAGAGAGGGAGGCAGAGGGCAGAGAGAGAGGGAGGCAGAGGGTAGGCAGAGAGAGAGAGAGAGGCAGAAGGCAGACAGAGAGAGGCAGAGGGCAGAGAGAGAGAGAGAGAGAGACACAGAGGGCAGAGAGAGAGGAGAGAGGGAGAGAGAGGCAGAGGACAGAGAGAGAGCGCAAGAGAGAGGGGGGCAGAGGACAGGGAGAGAGGGAGGGCAGAGGGAAGAGAGAGAGAGAGGCAGAGGGTAGGCAGAGAGAGAGAGAGAGAGGCAGAAGGCAGACAGAGAGAGGCAGAGGGCAGAGAGAGAGAGAGGCAGAGGGTAGGCAGAGAGAGAGAGAGAGGCAGAAGGCAGACAGAGAGAGGCAGAGGGCAGAGAGAGAGAGACACAGAGGGCAGAGAGAGAGGAGAGAGGGAGAGAGAGGCAGAGGACAGAGAGAGAGCGCAAGAGAGAGGGGGGCAGAGGACAGGGAGAGAGGGAGGGCAGAGGGAAGACAGGAGTGAGACGGCAGAGAGAGAGGCAGAGGGCAGCAAGGGAGGGCAGAGGGCAGCGAGGGAGGCAGAGGGCAGCGAGGGAGGGCAGAGGACAGAGAGCGAGTGAGAGATAGAGAGAGGCAGAGGGCAGAGAGAGATAGAGAGACAGAGGGCAGAGAGAATGAGGGGGAGGCAGAGGGCAGAGAGAGAGAGAGAGAGAGAGAGAAACAGTGGACAGAGAGAGAGAGAGGGAGGCAGAGGGCAGAGAGAGACCGAGAGAGAGCGAGAGAGGGAGGCAGAGGGCAGAGAGAGAGAGAGGCAGAGGGCAGAGAGAGAGAGAGAGAGAGGCAGAGGGCAGAGGGCAGAGAGAGAGAGAGTTAGGCAGAGGCCAGAGGGGAGAGAGAGACACACAGAGGGCAGAGAGAGAGAGAGAGAGAGGCAGAGGGCAGAGGGCAGAGAGAGAGAGAGTTAGGCAGAGGCCAGAGGGGAGAGAGAGACACACAGAGGGCAGAGAGAGAGAGAGGGAGGCAGAGGGCAGAGAGAGAGAGGGAGAGGGAGAGAGAGAGGTGCAGAGGGCAGAGAGAGAACGAAGAGAGAGGGGGAGGCAGAAGGCAGAGAGAGAGAGAGGGCAGAGAGAGAGAGGCTGAAGACTGAGGGCAGAGAGAGAGATGGGGAGGCAGAGGGCTGAGAGAGATGGAGGCAGAGGGCAGAGAGAGAGAGAATGAGGGAGGCAGAGGGCAGAGAGAGAGAGGCAGAGGGCAGAGAGAGAGAGGGCAGAGAGAGAGGGAGGCAGAGGGCAGAGAGAGAGAGAGAGGGAGGGCAGAGGGCAGATGGGAGGGCAGAGGGCAGAGAGGGAGGGCAGAGAGAGAGGGCAGAGAGACAGGGTGGCAGAGGTCAGAGAGAGAGAGGCAGAGGGCAGAGAGAGAGAGAGAGGCAGAGCCAGACAGAGAGAGGTAGAGGGCAGAGAGAGAGAGAGGGATGCAGAGGGCAGAGAGAGAGTGAAAGAGGGAGAGAGAGGCAGAGGACAGAGAGAGAGTGCAAGAGAGAGGGGGACAGAGGGCACAGGGGAGATAGAGGGCAAAGAGAGAGAGAGGGCAGAGAGATTGAGGGAGAGGCAGAGGGCAGACAGAGAGTGGTAGAGGGCAGAGAGAGAGTGAAAGAGGGAGAGAGGGCAGAAGGGAGAGAGAGGGCAAAGAGAGAGAGAGGGCAGAGATAGAGGCAGAGGGCAGCAAGGGAGGGCAGAGGGCAGCGAGGGAGGGCAGAGGGCAGAGAGAGAGTGAGAGATAGAGAGAGGCAGAGGGCAGAGAGAGTGAGAGAGTTAGAGAGAGGCAGAGGGCAGAGAGAGAGAGTGAGAGAGAGAGTGAGAAAGGGAGGCAGAGGGCAGAGAGAGAGACACACAGAGGGCAGAGAGTGAGAGAGGGAGGCAGAGGGCAGAGAAAGAGGGTGGCAGAGGACAGAGAGAGAGAGAGAGTCTGAGGGAACAGAGAAAGAGAGAAAGGGATGGAGGCAGAGGGCAGAGAGAGAGAGACAGAGGACAGAGAGAGAGGGGGAGGCAGAGGGCTGAGAGAGAGAGACAGGCTGAGGGCAGAGGGCAGAGAGAGAGAGTTAGGCAGAGGGCAGAGGGGAGAGAGTGACACAGAGGGCAGCGAGAGAGAGAGGGAGGCAGAGGGCAGAGAAAGAGAGGGTGGCAGAGGACAGAGAGAGAGAGAGAGAAGGTCAGAGGGAACAGAGAAAGAGAGAAAGGGAGGGAGGCAGAGGGCAGAGAGAGAGAGAGAGACACAGAGGGCAGAGAGCGAGGGGGAGGCAGAGGGCAGAGAGAGAGAGAGAGAGAGTTAGGCAGAGGGCAGAGAGAGAGAGAGAGACACAGAGGGCAGAGAGCGAGGGGGAGGCAGAGGGCAGAGAGAGAGAGAGAGAGTTAGGCAGAGGGCAGAGAGAGAGAGAGAGACACAGAGGGCAGAGAGCGAGGGGGAGGCAGAGGGCAGAGAGAGAAAGAGAGGGAGGCAGAGGGCAGAGAGAGAGAGAGAGAAGGAGAGAGAGGCACAGGACAGAGAGAGAGCGTGAGAGAGAGAGGGAGACAGTGAGAGAGGGAGGCAGAGGGCTGAGAGAGAGAGAGAGGCTGAGGGCAGACGGCGGAGAGAGAGAGTTAGGCAGAGGGCAGAGGGGAGAGAGAGACACGGAGGGCAGAGAGAGAGAGGGAGGCAGAGGGCAGAGAGAGAGAGAGGGAGAGAAAGAGAGATGGGCAGAGGGCAGAGAGAGAACGAGAGAGAGAGACGGGGAGGCAGAGGGCAGAGAGAGAGAGAATGAGAGGCAGAGGGCAGAGAGAGAGAGAGAGGGAGGCAGTGGACAGAGAGAGAGAGAGAAGGAGAGAGAGCCACAGGACAGAGAGAGAGCGTGAGAGAGAGAGGGAGACAGAGGACAGTGAGAGAGGGAGGCAGAGGGCTGAGAGAGAGAGGCTGAGGGCAGAGGGCAGAGAGAGAGAGTTAGGTAGAGGGCAGAGGGGAGAGAGAGACACGGAGGGCAGAGAGAGAGAGAGGGAGGCAGATGGCAGAGAGAGAGAGAGATAGGCAGAGGGCAGAGAGAAAGAGAGAGAGGGAGTGAGTCAGAGGGCAGAGAGAGAGAGGCAGAGGGCAGAGAGAGAGAGAGGCAGAGGGCAGAGAGAGGAAGAGGGAGGCAGAGGGCAGAGAGAGAGAGAGGGATGTAGATGGCAGAGAGAGAGAGAGAGAGGCAGAGGGCAGAGAGAGAGAGAGAGAGGCAGAGGACAGAGAGAGAGCGCGAGAGAGAGTGAGGCAGAGGACAAAGAGAGAACGAGAGAGAGAGGGGGGAGGCAGAGGGCAGAGAGAGAGAGAGAGAGAGAGGCAGAGCGCAGAGGGCAGAGAGAGAAAGAGAGATAGGCAGAGGGCAGAGAGAGGGAGAGAGAGGGAGGCAGAGGGCACAGAGAAAGAGAGAGAGGGAGGGAGTCAGGGGCAGAGAGAGAGCGAGGGAGGGAAAGGGCAGAGAGAGAGGCAGAGGGCAGAGAGAGAGAGAGACAGAGGACAGAGAGAGAGCGCAAGAGAGAGAGGCAGAGGGCAGAGGGCAGAGAGAGAGAGGCAGAGGGCAGAGGGAGAGAGAGAGGGAGGCAGAGGGCAGAGAGCGAGGGAGGCAGAGGGCAGAGAGAGAGGGAGGCATAGGGCAGAGAGAGAGGGAGGCATAGGGCAGAGAGAGAGGGAGGCATAGGGCAGAGAGAGAGGGAGGCAGAGGGCAGATGGGAGGGCAGAGGGCAGAGAGGGAGGGCAGAGGGCAGACAGGGCAGAGAGGGCAGAGCGAGAGAGAGGCATAGGGCAGAGAGAGACAGTTAGAGAGGCAGAGGGCACGGAAAGAGAGAGAGGGAGGGATTCAGAGGGCAGAGGGAGCGAGGGAGGCAGAGGGCAGAGAGAGAGGCAGAGGGCAGTGCGGGAGGTCAGAGGGCAGCCAGGGAGGGCAGAGGGCAAAGGGCAGAGAGAGAGAGGCAGAGCGCAGAGGGCAGAGAGAGAGAGAGAGATAGACAGAGGGCAGAGGGGAGAGAGAGGCAGAGGGTACAGAGAAAGAGAGAGAGGGAGGGAGGCAGAGGGCAGAGAGAGAGAGAGAGAGAGAGGCAGAGAACAGAGAGAGAGCACAAGAGAGAGAGGGAGGCAGAAGACAGAGAGAGAGAGAGAGGCAGAGGGCAGAGAGAGAGAGATAGGCAGAGGGCAGAAGGGAGAGAGAGGGGAGAGAGAGGACAGAGAGAGGTAGAGGGCAGAGAGAGAGGGAGGCAGAGGGCAGAGAGAGAGGGAGGGCAGAGGGCAGATGGGAGGGCAGAGGGCATAGAGGGAGGGCAGAGAGAGAAGGCAGACAGACAGGGTGGCAGAGGTCAGAGACAGAGAGGCAGAGGGCAGAGAAAGAGAGAGAGACACAGAGGGCAGAGAGAGCGTGAGGGAGGCATAGGGCAGAGAGAGAGAGTCAGAGGGCAGAGAGAGAGAGAGGCAGAGGGCAGAGAGAGAGAGGGAGGCAGAGGACAGAGAGAGAGCGCGAGAGAGAGAGTGAGGCAGAGAACAAAGAGAGAGCGAGAGAGAGAGGGGGGAGGCAGAGGGCAGAGAGAGAGAGAGGGAGGCAGAGGGCAGAGGGCAGAGAGAGACAGAGAGAGAGAGACAGTGCGCAGAGGGCAGAGAGAGAGAGAGAGGGAGGCAGAAGGCAGAGAGAGAGGGAGGGCAGATGGGAGGGCAGAGGGCAGAGAGCAAGAGGCAGAGGGTTCAGAGAAAGAGAGGGAGAGAGACAAAGGGCAGAGAGATTGAGGGAGAGGCAGAGGGCAGACAGAGAGTGGTAGAGGGCAGAGAGAGAGTGAAAGAGGGAGAGAGGGCAGAAGGGAGAGAGAGGGCAAAGAGAGAGAGAGGGCAGAGATAGAGGCAGAGGGCAGCAAGGGAGGGCAGAGGGCAGCGAGGGAAGGCAGAGGACAGAGATAGAGTGAGAGATAGAGAGAGGCAGAGGGCAGAGAGAGTGAGAGAGTTAGAGAGACAGAGGGCAGAGAGAGAGAGTGAGAGAGAGGGAGAGTTAGGCAGAGGGCAGAGGGCAGAGAGAGACACAGAGGGCAGAGAGAGAGAGAGGGAGGCAGAGGGCAGAGAGAGAGAGAGGGAGAGGGAGAGAGAGTGAGGGGCAGAGGGCAGAGAGAGAGTGAGAGAGAGAGGGGGAGGCAGAGGGCAGAGAGAGAGAGAGAAAGAGAGAGGGCAGAGAGAGTGAGGCTGAGGACAGAGGGCAGAGAGAGAGAGAGTGAGGCAGAGGGTAGAGAGAGAGGGAGGCAGAGGGCAGAGAGAGATGGAGGCAGAGGGCAGAGAGAGAGAGGCAGAGGGCAGAGGGAGAGAGAGAGGGAGGCAGAGGGCAGAGAGAGAGAGGCAGAGGGCAGAGGGAGAGAGAGAGGGAGGCAGAGGGCAGAGAGAGAGGGAGGCAGAGGGAGAGAGAAAGAGATAGGGAGGCAGAGGGCAGAGAGAGAGGGAGGCATAGGGCAGAGAGAGAGGGAGGCATAGGGCAGAGAGAGAGGGAGGCAGAGGGCAGATGGGAGGGCAGAGGGCAGAGAGGGAGGGCAGAGGGCAGACAGGGCAGAGAGGGCAGAGCGAGAGAGAGGCAGAGGGCAGAGAGAGACAGTTAGAGAGGCAGAGGGCACGGAAAGAGAGAGAGGGAGGGATTCAGAGGGCAGAGGGAGCGAGGGAGGCAGAGGGCAGAGAGAGAGGCAGAGGGCAGTGCGGGAGGTCAGAGGGCAGCCAGGGAGGGCAGAGGGCAAAGGGCAGAGAGGGCAGAGGGCAGAAAGAGAGAGATAGGCAGAGGGCAGATGGGAGAGAGAGGGCAGATAAAAAGAGAGGGCAGAGAGAGAGTGAGGCAGAGGGCAGAGAGAGATGGAGGGCAGAGGGCAGATGAGAGCGCAGAGGACAGAGAGGGAGCACATAGAGCAGAGAGGGCAGAGGGCAGCAAGGGAGGGCAGAGGGCTGTGAGGGCAGAGGGCAAAGGGCAGAGAGGGCAGAGGGCAGAGAGAGAGAGAGATGGGCAGAGGGCAGATGGGAAAGAGAGGGCAGATAAAGAGAGAGGGCAGAGAGAGACTGAGGCAGAGGGCTGAGAGAGAGGGAGGGCAGAGGGCAGATGGGAGCGCAGAGGGCAGAGAGGGAGCGCAGAGAGGGAGCGCAGAGTGCAGAGAGGGCAGAGGGCAAAGGGCAGAGAGGGCAGAGGGCAGAGAGGGCAGTGAGAGAGAGGGCAGAGAGAGAGAGAGAGGGCAGAGAGAGAGAGGGAGGGCAGAGAGAGAGAGGGAGGCAGAGGCCAGAGAGAGGGATAGAGAGGGAGGCAGAGGTCACAGAGAAAGAGAGAGAGGGAGGGAGTCAGGGGCAGAGAGAGCGAGGGAGGGAAAGGGCAGAGAGAGAGAGGCAGAGGGCAGAGAGAGAGAGAGAGACAGAGGACAGAGAGAGAGCGCAAGAGAGAGAGAGAGGCAGAGGGCAGAGGGCAGAGAGAGAGAGGCAGAGCGCAGAGGGCAGAGAGAGAGAGAGATAGACAGAGGGCAGAGGGGAGAGAGAGGGCAGAGAGAGAGGGCAGAGAGACAGGGTGCCCGAGGTCAGTGAGAGAGAGGCAGAGGGCTGAGAGAGAGAGAGGCAGAGGGTACAGAGAAAGAGAGAGAGGGAGGGAGGCAATGGGCAGAGAGAGAGAGAGAGAGGGCAGATATAGAGAGAGAGACATAGAGGGAAAAGAGAGAGAGAGGGAGGCCGAGGGCAGAGAGAGAGAGAGAGAGAGAGAGAGGGGGAGGCAGAGGGCAGAGACAGAGAGAGAGAGGGAGAGAGAGGCAGAGAACAGAGAGAGAGCACAAGAGAGAGAGGGAGGCAGAAGACAGAGAGAGAGAGAGAGGCAGAGGGCAGAGAGAGAGAGATAGGCAGAGGGCAGAAGGGAGAGAGAGGGGAGAGAGAGGACAGAGAGAGGTAGAGGGCAGAGAGAGAGGGAGGCAGGGCGCAGAGAGAGAGGGAGTGCAGAGGGCAGATGGGAGGGCAGAGGGCAGAGAGAGAGGGCAGAGAGAGAGGGCAGAGAGAGAGGGCAGAGAGACAGGGTGGCAGAGGTCAGAGAGAGAGAGAGGCAGAGGACAGAGAGAGAGAGAGGCAGAGGGTACAGAGAAAGAGAGAGAGGGAGAGAGGCAGAGGGCAGAGAGAGAGGGAGAGAGACAGAGGGCAGAGAGAGAGAGAGGCAGAGGACAGAGAGAGAGCACGAGAGAGAGAGTGAGGCAGAGGACAAAGAGAGAGCGAGAGAGAGAGGGGTGCGGCAGAGGGCAGAGAGAGAGGGAGGCAGAGGGCAGAGAGAGAGAGAGGGAGGCAGAGGGCAGAGAGAGAGAGAGAGGCAGAACGCAGAGGGCAGAGAGAGAGAGAGATAGGCACAGGGCAGAGGGGAGAGAGAGGGCAGAGAGAGAGAGGGCAGAGAGAGAGGGAGGCAGGGCGCAGAGAGAGAGGGAGTGCAGAGGGCAGATGGGAGGGCAGAGGGCAGAGAGAGAGGGCAGAGAGACAGGGTGGCAGAGGTCAGAGAGAGAGAGAGGCAGAGGACAGAGAGAGAGAGAGGCAGAGGGTACAGAGAAAGAGAGAGAGGGAGAGAGGCAGAGGGCAGAGAGAGAGAGGGAGAGGCAGAGGGCAGAGAGAGAGAGAGAGAGAGAGAGAGGCAGAGAACAGAGAGAGAGCACAAGAGAGAGAGGGAGGCAGAAGACAGAGAGAGAGAGAGAGGCAGAGGGCAGAGAGAGAGAGATAGGCAGAGGGCAGAAGGGAGAGAGAGGGGAGAGAGAGGACAGAGAGAGGCAGAGGGTACAGAGAAAGAGAGAGAGGGAGAGAGGCAGAGGGCAGAGAGAGAGAGGGAGAGGCAGAGGGCAGACAGAGAGAGGTAGAGGGCAGAGAGAGAGAGAGACACAGAGGGCAGAGAGAGAGAGAGGGAGGCAGAGGGCAGAGAGAGAGAGAGGGAGAGAGAGGCAGAGGACAGAGAGAGAGAGGGAGAGGCAGAGGGCAGACAGAGAGAGGTAGAGGGCAGAGAGAGAGAGAGACACAGAGGGCAGAGAGAGAGAGAGGGAGGCAGAGGGCAGAGAGAGAGTGAAAGAGGGAGAGAGAGAGAGAGGCAGAGGACAGAGAGAGAGTGCAAGAGAGAGGGGGACAGAGGGCAGAGAGGAGAGAGAGGGCCAAGAGAGAGAGAGGGCAGAGATAGAGGCAGAGGGCAGCAAGGGAGGGCAGAGGGCAGCGAGGGAGGGCAGAGGGCAGAGAGAGAGTGAGAGATAGAGAGAGGCAGAGGGCAGATAGAGAGAGTGAGAGAGAGAGAGAGAGAGGGTGAGAAAGGGAGGCAGAGGGCAGAGAGAGACACACATAGGGCAGAGAGAGAGAGAGAGAGTCAGAGGGAACAGAGAAAGAGAGAAAGGGAGGGAGGCAGAGGGCAGAGAGAGAGGCAGAGGGCAGACAGAGAGAGACAGAGGGCAGAGAGAGAGAGAGAAAGAGAGAGAGGGAGTCAGAGGGCAGAGAGAGAGAGTGACACAGAGGGCAGCGAGAGAGAGGGTGGCAGAGGACAGAGAGAGAGAGAGAGAGAGAGTCAGAGGGAACAGAGAGAGAAAGGGAGGGAGGCAGAGGGCAGAGAGAGAGGCAGAGGGCACAATGAAAGAGAGAGGGGGAGGGAGTCAGAGGGCAGAGAGAGAGCGAGGGAGGCAAAGGGCAGAGAAAGACAGAGGCAGAGGGCAGAGAGAGAGCTAGAGAGAGGGGGAGGCAGAGGCCAGAGAGAGAGCGAGAGAGAGGGAGGGAGACAGAGGGCAGAGAGAGAGAGGGAGGCAGAGAGCAGAGAGAGAGAGGGAGGCAAAGGGCAGAGAGAGAGAGGGAGGCAAAGGGCAGAGAGAGAGAGGCAGAGGGCAGAGAGAGAGAGAGAGGCAGAGGGCAGAGAAAGAGCGAGAGAGGGGGGGGAGGCAGAGGGCAGAGAGAGAGAGAGAGAGAGGCAGAGGGCAGAAAGAGAGGCAGAGGACAGAGAGAGAGCGCGAGAGAGAGTGAGGCAGAGGACAGAGAGAAAGCGAGAAAGAGGGGGCAGGCAGAGGGCAGAGAGGGGGGAGGCAGAGGGCAGAGAGCAAGAGAGAGGCAGAGGGCAGAGGGCAGAGAGTGAGAGGAAGAGCGCAGAGGGCAGAAAGAGAGAGAGAGAGATAGGCAGAGGGCAGAGGGGAGAGAGAGGGCAGAGAGAGAGACACACAGAGGGCAGAGATTGAGAGAGAGAAAGGCAGTGGGCAGAGAGAGAGAGAGTGGGAGTGAGTCAGAGGGCAGAGAGACCGTGAAGGAGGCACAGGGCAGAGAGAGAGAGGCAGAGGGCAGAGAGAGAGAGAGGCAGAGGGCAGAGAGAGGAAGAGGGAGGCAGAGGGCAGAGAGAGCGAGAGAGAGAGAGCGAGGCAGAGGACAGAGAGAGGCACAGGGCAGAGGGGAGAGAGAGGGCAGAGAGTGAGAGGGCAGAGAGAGAGGGAGGCAGGGCGCAGAGAGAGAGGGAGGGCAGATGGGAGGGCAGAGGGCAGAGAGGGAGGGCAGAGGGAGAGGGCAGAGAGACAGTGTGGCAGAGGTCAGAGAGAGAGAGGCAGAGGGCAGAGAGAGAGAGAGGCAGAGGGTACAGAGAAAGAGAGAGAGGGAGAGAGGCAGAGGGCAGAGAGAGAGAGAGATGGGGGGAGGCACAGGGCAGAGAGAGAGAGAGAGAGAGGGCAGAGAGAGAGATGGGGAGGCAGAAGGCTGAGAGAGATGGAGGCAGACGGCAGAGAGAGAGCGAATGAGGGAGGCAGAGTGCAGAGAGAGAAAGGCAGAGGGCAGAGGGAGAGAGAGTGAGAGAGGCAGAGGGCATAATGAAAGAGAGAGGGTGAGGGAGTCAGAGGGCAGAGAGAGAGCGAGGGAGGCAAAGGGCAGAGAAAGACAGAGGCAGAGAGCAGAGAGGGAGCTAGAGAGAGGGGGGGAGGCAGAGGCCAGAGACAGAGCGAGAGAGAGGGAGGGAGGCAGAGGGCAGAGAGAGAGAGGGAGGCAGAGAGCAGAGAGCGAGAGGGAGGCAGAGGGCAGAGAGAGAGCGAGGGAGGCAAAGGGCAAAGAGAGAGAGGCAGAGGGCAGAGAGAGAGGCAGAGGACAGAGAGAGAGCGAGGGAGGCAAAGGGCAGAGAGAGACGGAGGCAGAGGGCAGAGAGAGAGCGAGAGAGAGGGGGGGAGGCAGAGGGCAGAGAGAGAGAGAGAGGCAGAGGACAGAGAGAGAGCACGAGAGAGAGAGTGAGGCAGAGGACAGAGAGAAAGCGAGAAAGAGGGGGCAGGCAGAGGGCAGAGAGGGGGGAGGCAGAGGGCAGAGAGCAAGAGAGAGGCAGAGGGCAGAGGTCAGAGAGTGAGAGGAAGAGAGCAGAGGGCAGAGAGACAGAGAGAGAGATAGGCAGAGGGCAGTGGGGAGAGAGGGCAGAGAGAGTGAGAGAGAGATAGGCAGTGGGCAGAGGGCAGAGAGAGAGAGAGTGGGAGTGAGTCAGAGGGCAGAGAGAGCACGAAGGAGGCACAGGGCAGAGAGAGAGAGGCAGAGGGCAGAGAGAGAGAGAGGCAGAGGGCAGAGAGAAAAAGAGGGAGGCAGAGGGCAGAGAGAGAGAGAGGCAGAGGACAGAGAAAGAGCACGAGAGAGAGAGTGAGGCAGAGGACAAAGAGAGAGCGAGAGAGAGAGGGGTGCGGCAGAGGGCAGAGAGAGAGAGAGGGAGGCAGAGGGCAGAGAGAGAGAGGCAGACGCAGAGGGCAGAGAGAGAAAGAGAGATAGGCACAGGGCAGAGGGGAGAGAGAGGGCAGAGAGAGAGAGGGCCGAGAGAGAGGGAGGCAGGGCGCAGAGAGAGAGGGAGTGCAGAGGGCAGATGGGAGGGCAGAGGGCAGAGAGGGTGGGCAGAGAGAGAGGGCAGAGAGACAGGGTGGCAGAGGTCAGAGAGAGAGAGAGGCAGAGGACAGAGAGAGAGAGAGGCAGAGGGTACAGAGAAAGAGAGAGAGGGAGAGAGGCAGAGGGCAGAGAGAGAGAGGGAGAGGCAGAGGGCAGACAGAGAGAGGTAGAGGGCAGAGAGAGAGAGAGACACAGAGGGCAGAGAGAGAGAGGGAGGCAGAGGGCAGAGAGAGAGAGGCAGAGGGCAGAGAGAGAGAGAGGCAGAGGGCAGAGAGAGAGAGTGAAAGAGGGAGAGAGAGGCAGAGGACAGAGAGAGAGTGCAAGAGAGAGGGGGACAGAGTGTAGAGAGGAGAGAGAGGGCAAAGAGAGAGAGAGGGCAGAGATAGAGGCCGAGGGCAGCAAGGGAGGGCAGAGGGCAGCGAGGGAGGGCAGAGGGCAGAGAGAAGAGTGAGAGATAGAGAGAGGCAGAGGGCAGAGAGAGTGAGAGAGTTAGAGAGAGGCAGAGGGCAGAGAGAGAGAGTGAGAGAGAGAGAGAGAGTGAGAAAGGGAGGCAGAGGGCAGAGAGAGACACACATAAGGCAGAGAGAGAGAGTGGGAGGTAGAGGGCAGAGAAAGAGAGGGTGCCAGAGGACAGAGAGAGAGAGAGAGAGAGCGAGTCAGAGGGAACAGAGAAAGAGAGGAAGGGAGGGAGGCAGAGGTCAGAGAGAGAGGCAGAGGGCAGACAGAGAGAGACAGAGGGCAGAGAGAGAGAGAGAGACAGAGGACAGAGAGAGAGGGGGAGGCAGAGGGCAGAGAGAGAGAGAAAGAGAGGGAGAGGGAGGCAGAGGGCAGAGAGAGAAGGAGAGAGAGGCACAGGACAGAGAGAGAGTGCGAGAGAGAGAGTGAGGCAGAGGACAGAGAGAGAGGGAGGCAGAGGGCAGAGAGAGAGAGAGAGAGAGAGAGGCTGAGGGCAGAGGGCAGAGAGAGAGAGTTAGGCAGAGGGCAGAGGGAGAGAGTGATAAAGAGGGCAGAGAGAGAGAGAGGGAGGCAGAGGGCAGAGAGAGAGAGAGAGAGGGAGAGGGAGAGAGAGTGAGGGGCAGAGGGCAGAGAGAGAGTGAGAGAGTGAGGGGGAGGCAGAGGGCAGAGAGAGAGAGAGAGAGGGGGAGGCACAGGGCAGAGAGAGAGAGAGGCTGAGGACAGAGGGCAGAGAGAGAGATGGGGGAGGCAGAGGGCAGAGAGAGATGGAGGCAGAGGGCAGAGAGAGAGAGAATGAGGGAGGCAGAGTGCAGAGAGAGAGAGGCAGAGGGCAGAGGGAGAGAGAGAGAGAGGGAGGCAGAGGGCAGAGAGAGAGGGAAGCAGAGGGCAGAGAGATAGGGAGGCAGCGGGCAGATGGGAGGGCAGAGGGCAGAGAGGGAGGGCAGAGGGCAGACAGGGCAGAGAGAGAGGACAGCGAGAGGGCAGAGCGAGAGAGAGAGGCAGAGGGCAGAGAGAGAGAGAGAGATAGGCAGAGGACAGAGGGGAGAGAGAGGACAGAGAGAGGGAGAGGGCAGAGAGAGAGGGAGGCAGAGGGCAGAGAGAGAGGGAGGGCAGAGGGCAGATGGGAGGGCAGAGGGCAGAGAGGGAGGGCAGAGAGAGAGGGCAGAGAGACAGGGTGGCAGAGGTAAGAGAGAGAGAGGCAGAGGGCAGAGAGAGAGAGAGAGAGAGAGAGAGAGAGAGGCAGAGGGCAGAGAGAGAGAGTTAGGCAGAGGGCAGAGGGGAGAGAGTGACACAGAGGGCAGCGAGAGAGAGAGGGAGGCAGAGTGCAGAGAAAGAGAGGGTGGCAGAGGACAGAGAGAGAGAGAGAGAGTCAGAGGGAACAGAGAGAGAAAGGGAGGGAGGCAGAGGGCAGAGAGAGAGAGAGAGAGAGGCTGAGGGCAGAGGGCAGAGAGAGAGAGTTAGGCAGAGGGCAGAGGGAGAGAGTGATAAAGAGGGCAGAGAGAGAGAGAGGGAGGCAGAGGGCAGAGAGAGAGAGAGATAGGCAGAGGACAGAGGGGAGAGAGAGGGGAGAGAGAGGACAGAGAGAGGGAGAGGGCAGAGAGAGAGGGAGGCAGAGGGCAGAGAGAGAGGGAGGGCAGAGGGCAGATGGGAGGGCAGAGGGCAGAGAGGGAGGGCAGAGAGAGAGGGCAGAGAGACAGGGTGGCAGAGGTAAGAGAGAGAGAGGCAGAGGGCAGAGAGAGAGAGAGGCTGAGGGTACAGAGAAAGAGAGAGAGAGGCAGAGGGCAGAGAGAGAGAGGGAGAGGCAGAGGGCAGACAGAGAGAGGTAGAGGGCAGAGAGAGAGAGAGACACAGAGGGCAGAGAGAGAGAGGGAGGCAGAGGGCAGAGAGAGAGAGGCAGAGGGCAGAGAGAGAGAGAGGCAGAGGGCAGAGAGAGAGAGTGAAAGAGGGAGAGAGAGGCAGAGGACAGAGAGAGAGTGCAAGAGAGAGGGGGACAGAGTGTAGAGAGGAGAGAGAGGGCAAAGAGAGAGAGAGGGCAGAGATAGAGGCCGAGGGCAGCAAGGGAGGGCAGAGGGCAGCGAGGGAGGGCAGAGGGCAGAGAGAAGAGTGAGAGATAGAGAGAGGCAGAGGGCAGAGAGAGTGAGAGAGTTAGAGAGAGGCAGAGGGCAGAGAGAGAGAGTGAGAGAGAGAGAGAGAGAGTGAGAAAGGGAGGCAGAGGGCAGAGAGAGACACACATAAGGCAGAGAGAGAGAGTGGGAGGTAGAGGGCAGAGAAAGAGAGGGTGCCAGAGGACAGAGAGAGAGAGAGAGAGAGCGAGTCAGAGGGAACAGAGAAAGAGAGGAAGGGAGGGAGGCAGAGGGCAGACAGAGAGAGACAGAGGGCAGAGAGAGAGAGAGAGACAGAGGACAGAGAGAGAGGGGGAGGCAGAGGGCAGAGAGAGAGAGAAAGAGAGGGAGAGGGAGGCAGAGGGCAGAGAGAGAAGGAGAGAGAGGCACAGGACAGAGAGAGCTTGCGAGAGAGAGAGTGAGGCAGAGGACAGAGAGAGAGGGAGGCAGAGGGCAGAGAGAGAGAGAGAGAGGCTGAGGGCAGAGGGCAGAGAGAGAGAGTTAGGCAGAGGGCAGAGGGAGAGAGTGATAAAGAGGGCAGAGAGAGAGAGAGGGAGGCAGAGGGCAGAGAGAGAGAGAGAGGGAGAGGGAGAGAGAGAGAGGGGCAGAGGGCAGAGAGAGAGTGAGAGAGTGAGGGGGAGGCAGAGGGCAGAGAGAGAGAGAGGCTGAGGACAGAGGGCAGAGAGAGAGATGGGGGAGGCAGAGGGCAGAGAGAGAGAGAGAGGGCAGAGAGAGAGAGGCTGAGGACAGAGGGCAGAGAGAGAGATGGGGGAGGCAGAGGGCAGAGAGAGATGGAGGCAGAGGACAGAGAGAGAGAGAATGAGGGAGGCAGAGTGCAGAGAGAGAGAGGCAGAGGGCAGAGGGAGAGAGAGAGAGAGGGAGGCAGAGGGCAGAGAGAGAGGGAAGCAGAGGGCAGAGAGATAGGGAGGCAGCGGGCAGATGGGAGGGCAGAGGGCAGAGAGGGAGGGCAGAGGGCAGACAGGGCAGAGAGAGAGGACAGCGAGAGGGCAGAGCGAGAGAGAGAGGCAGAGGGCAGAGAGAGAGAGAGAGATAGGCAGAGGACAGAGGGGAGAGAGAGGGGAGAGAGAGGACAGAGAGAGGGAGAGGGCAGAGAGAGAGGGAGGCAGAGGGCAGAGAGAGAGGGAGGGCAGAGGGCAGATGGGAGGGCAGAGGGCAGAGAGGGAGGGCAGAGAGAGAGGGCAGAGAGACAGGGTGGCAGAGGTAAGAGAGAGAGAGGCAGAGGGCAGAGAGAGAGAGAGGCTGAGGGTACAGAGAAAGAGAGAGAGAGGCAGAGGGCAGAGAGAGAGAGAGAGAGAGAGAGAGAGAGGCAGAGGGCAGACAGAGGGAGGCAGAGCACAGAGAGAGAGAGACACAGAGGGCAGAGAGAGAGGGAGGCAGAGGGCAGAGAGAGAGAGAGGGAGAGAGAGGCAGAGGACAGAGAGAGAGCGCAAGAGAGAGGGGGGCAGAGGACAGAGAGAGAGGGAGGGCAGAGGGCAGAGGGGAGAGAGAGGGCAGAGAGAGAGAGGGCAGAGGGAGAGGGGGTGGCAGAGGGCAGAGAGAGAGAGAGAAAGTGAGGGAGAGGGCAGAGAGAGAGAGAGAAGGAGAGAGAGGCAGAGGACAGAGAGAGCGTGAGAGAGAGAGGGAGGCAGAGGACAGAGAGAGAGAGAGAGGCAGAGGGCAGAAAGGGAGAGAGAGGCAGAGGGCAGAGGGCAGAGAGAGAGAGTTAGGCAGAGGGCAGAGGGGGAGAGAGAGAGACAGAGGGCAGAGAGAGAGAGTGGGAGGCAGAGGGCTGAGACAGAGTGAGAGACCGAGAGAGGGAGAGGGAGAGAGAGAGCGGGGCAGAGGGCAGAGAGAGATCGAGAAAGAGAGGGTGAGGCAGAGGGCAGCGAGGGAGGGCAGCAGGCAGCGAGGGAGGGCAGAGGGCAGAGAGAGAGAGAGACGCAGAGGGCTGAGGGAGAGGGCAGAGAGAGAGGGAGGCAGAGGGCAGAGAGAGAGGGAGGCAGAGGGCAGATGTGAGGGTAGAGGGCAGAGAGGGAGGGCAGAGGGCAGAGGGCAGACAGGGCTGAGAGTGAGGGCAGAGAGAGGGCAGAGAGAGAGTGAGAGTGGCAGAGGGCACAGTGAAAGAGAGGGGGAGGGAGTAAGAGGGCAGAGAGAGAGCGAGGGAGGCAAAGGGCAGAGAGAGACAGAGGCAGAGGGCAGAGAGAGAGCGAGAGAGAGGGGGGGAGTCAGAGGGCAGAGAGAGAGAGAGGGAGGCAGAGAGCAGAGAGAGGGAGGCAGAGAGCAGAGAGAGAGCGAGGGAGGCAAAGGGCAGAGAGAGAGAGGCAGAGGGCAGAGAGAGAGAGAGAGGCAGAGGGCAGAGAGAGGGTGAGGGAGGCAGAGGGCAGAGAGAGAGAGAGAGGCAGAGGGCAGAGAGAGAGATAGAGAGGCAGAGGACAGAGAGAGAGCGCGGGAGAGAGAGAGTGAGGCAGAGGACAGAGAGAAAGTGAGAGAGGGGGGGAGGCAGAGGGCAGAGGGGGGAGGCAAAGGGCAGAGAGCGAGAGAGAGGCAGAGGGCAGAGAGAGAGAGGCAGAGAGCAGAGAGAGAGCGAGGGAGGCAAAGGGCAGAGAGAGAGAGGCAGAGGGCAGAGAGAGAGAGAGGCAGAGGGCAGAGAGAGGGTGAGGGAGGCAGAGGGCAGAGAGAGAGAGAGAGGCAGAGGGCAGAGAGAGAGATAGAGAGGCAGAGGACAGAGAGAGAGCGCGAGAGAGAGAGTGAGGCAGAGGACAGAGAGAAAGTGAGAGGGGGGGGAGGCAGAGGGCAGAGGGGGGAGGCAAAGGGCAGAGAGCGAGAGAGAGGCAGAGGGCAGAGAGAGAGAGAGGCAGAGAGCAGAGGGCAGAGAGAGAGAGATAGGCAGCGGGCAGAGGGGAGAGAGAGGGCAGAGATTGAGAGAGAGACACAGAGGGCAGAGAGAGAGAGAGAGAGATAGGCAGAGGGCAGACGGCAGAGAGAGAGAGAGAGAGGGAGTGAGTCAGAGGGCAGAGAGAGAGCGAGGGAGGCAAAGGGCAGAGAGAGAGAGGCAGAGGGCACAGAGAGAGAGAGAGGCAGAGGGCAGAGAGAGAGAGAGGGAGGCAGAGGGCAGAGAGACAGAGAGATGGAGGCAGAGGGCAGAGAGAGAGATAGAGGCAGAAATCACAGAGCGAGCGCGAGAGAGGGAGAGTGAGGCAGAGGACAGAGAGAGAGCGAGAAAGAGAGGGCGGAGGCAAAGGGCAGAGAGAGAGGGAGGCAGAGGGCAGAGAGAGAGAGAGAGAGAGTGAGAGTGAGTCAGAGGGCAGAGAGAGAGAGGACAGAGAGAGAGGGAGGCAGAGGGCAGATAGAGAGGGAGGGCAGAGGGCAGATGGGAGGGCAAGGGCAGAGAGGGAGGGCAGAGAGCAGAGAGGGCAGAGGGCAGAGGGCAAAGGGCAGAGAGGGCAGAGGGCAGAGAGGGCAGAGATAGAGCGAGGGAGGCAAAGGGGAGAGAGAGACAGAGGCAGAGGGCAGAGAGAGAGCGAGAGAGAGGGGGGAGGCAAAGGGCAGAGAAAGAGAGAGGGAGGCAGAGAGCAGAGACAGAGAGGGAGGCAGAGGGCAGAGAGAGAGCGTGGGAGGCAAAGTGCAGAGAGAGAGAGGCAGAGGGAGAGAGAGAGAGTGAGAGTCAGAGGGCAGAGAGAGAGAGAGAGAGAGGCAGAGGACAGAGAGAGAGCGCGGAGAGAGAGAGTGAGGCAGAGGGCAGAGAGAAAGTGAGAGAGAGGGGGGCGGCAGAGGGCAGGGAGGGGCGGATGCAGAGGGCAGAGAGCGAGAGAGAAGCAGAGAGCAGAGGGCAGAGAGAGAGAGATAGAGCGCAGAGGGCAGAGAGAGAGAGGGAGGCAGAGGGCAGAGTGTGAGAGAGAGATAGGCAGAGGGCAGAGAGAGAGACGGAATGAGTCAGAGGGCAGAGTGAGAGCGAGGCAGGCAATGGGCAGAGAGAGGCAGAGGACAGAGAGAAAGCGAGAGAGAGGCAGGAGGCAGAGGGCAGAGAGAGAGAGAGGCAGAGGACAGAGAGAGAGCGCGAGAGAGAGAGAGGCAGAGGGCAGAGGGCAGAGGGCGGAGAGAGAGAGGCAGAGCGCAGAGGTCAGAGAGAGAGGCAGAGTGCAGAAAGCAGAGAGAGAGAGAGAGAGGCAGAGGGCAGAGAGAGAGACTGAGAGAGGCAGAGGGCAGAGAGAGAGAGGCAGAGGACAGAGAGAGAGCGCAAGAGAGAGAGAGAGGCAGAGGGCAGAGGGCAGAGAGAGAGAGGCAGAGCGCAGAGGGCAGAGAGAGAGAGGCAGAGTGCAGAGGGCAGAGAGAGAGAGAGAGAGAGGCAGAGGGCAGACAGAGAGAGGCAGAGGGCAGAGAGAGAGAGAGGGAGAGAGAGGCAGAGGACAGAGAGAGAGCGCAAGAGAGAGGGCGGCAGAGGACAGAGATGGGCAGAGGGCAGCGGGGAGAGAGAGGGCAGAGAGAGTGAGGGCAGAGAGAGAGGCAGAGGGCAGCGAGGGAGGGCAGAGTGCAGCGAGGGAGGGCAGAGTGCAGCGAGGGAGGGCAGAGGGCAGCGAGGGAGGGCAGAGGGCAGCGAGGGAGGGCAGAGGGCAGAGAGAGAGTGAGAGATAGAGAGAGGCAGAGGGCAGAGAGAGAGAGAGAGAGAGAGTGAGAAAGGGAGGCAGAGGGCAGAGAGTGAGACACATAGAGGGCAGAGAGAGAGAGAGAGAGAGTGTCAGAGTGAACAGAGAAAGAGAGAAAGGGAGGGAGGCAGAGGGCAGAGAGAGAGAGAGAGAGAGAGGGAGGCAGAGGGCAAAGAGAGAGAGAGAGAGAAGGAGAGAGAGGCACATTACAGAGTGAGACCGTGAGAGAGAGAGGGAGGCAGAGGACAGAGAGAGAGAGAGAGGCTGAGGGCAGAGGGTAGAGACAGAGAGAGAGAGAGAGGGAGAGAGAGGCAGAGGACATAGAGAGAGCGCAAGAGAGAGCGGGAGGCAGAGGACAGAGAGAGAGAAAGAGGCAGTGGGCAGAGTGAGAGAGAGGGCAGAGAGAGAGGGAGGCAGAGGGCAGAGAGAGAGGGAGGGCAGAGGGCAGATCGGAGGGCAAGGGCAGAGAGGGAGGGCAGAGAGCAGAGAGGGCAGAGGGCAGAGGGCAAAGGGCAGAGAGGGCAAAGGGCAGAGAGGGCAAAGGGCAGAGAGGGCAAAGGGCAGAGAGGGCAAAGGGCAGAGAGGGCAAAGGGCAGATGGGAGGGCAGAGAGCAGAGAGGCCAGAGGGCAGAGGGCAAAGGGCAGAGAGGGCAAAGGGCAGAGAGGGCAAAGGGCAGAGAGGGCAAAGGGCAGAGAGGGCAGAGAGAGAGGGAGGGCAGATGGGAGGGCAAGGGCATAGAGGGAGGGCAGAGGGCAGAGGGCAAAGGGCAGAGGGCAAAGGGCAGAGGGCAAAGGGCAGAGAGGGCAGAGAGAGAGAGGGCAGAGAGAGAGAGGGCAGAGAGAGAGAGGGCAGAGAGAGAGAGGCAGGGGGAAGAGAGAGAGGGAGGAGAGGGAGAGAGGGCAGAGAGAGAGGGAGTCAGAGGGCAGCGCGGGAGGGCAGAGGGCAGTGAGGGCAGACGGCAGAGGGCAAAGGACAGAGAGGGCAGAGTGCAGAGAGAGAGAGATAGGCAGAGGGCTGATGGGAGAGAGAGGGCAGAGGGAGAGGGGGTGGCAGAGGGCAGAGAGAGAGAGAGAGTGAGGGAGAGGGCAGAGAGAGAGAGAGAGAGAAGGAGAGAAAAGCACAGGACAGAGAGAGAGCATGAGAGAGAGAGGGAGAGAGAGAGAGGGGCAGAGGGCAGAGAGAGAGAGAGAGAGAGAGAAAGAGAGAGAGAGGCAGAGGGCAGAGGGGAGAGAGAGAGACAGAGGGCAGAGAGAGAGAGAGGGCAGAGATAGAGAGAGGGAGGCAGAGGGCTGAGACAGAGTGAGAGACCGAGAGAGGGAGAGGGAGAGAGAGAGCGGGGCAGAGGGCAGATAGAGATCGAGAAAGAGAGGGTGAGGCAGAGGGCAGCGAGGGAGGGCAGGGGGCAGCGAGGGAGGGCAGAGGGCAGCGAGAGAGACGCAGAGGGCTGAGGGAGAGGGCAGAGAGAGAGGGAGGCAGAGGGCAGAGAGAGACGGAGGCAGAGGGCAGATGTGAGGGTAGAGGGCAGAGAGGGAGGGCAGAGGGCAGAGGGCAGACAGGGCTGAGAGTGAGGGCAGAGAGAGGGCAGAGAGAGAGTGAGAGTGGCAGAGGGCACAGTGAAAGAGAGGGGGAGGGAGTCAGAGGGCAGAGAGAGAGCGAGGGAGGCAAAGGGCAGAGAGAGACAGAGGCAGAGGGCAGAGAGAGCGCGAGAGAGAGGGGGGGAGTCAGAGGGCAGAGAGAGAGAGAGGGAGGCAGAGAGCAGAGAGAGGGAGGCAGAGAGCAGAGAGAGAGCGAGGGAGGCAAAGGGCAGAGAGAGAGAGGCAGAGGGCAGAGAGAGAGAGAGAGAGGTAGAGGGCAGAGAGAGGGTGAGGGAGGCAGAGGGCAGAGAGAGAGAGGCAGAGGGCAGAGAGAGAGAGGCAAAGAGCAGAGGGCAGAGAGAGAGAGAGATAGGCAGCGGGCAGAGGGGAGAGAGAGGGCAGAGAGAGAGAGACACAGAGGGCAGAGAGAGAGAGAGAGATAGGCAGAGGGCAGAGAGAGAGAGAGAGGGAGTGAGTCAGAGGGCAGAGAGAGAGCGAGGGAGGCAAAGGGCAGAGAGAGAAATGCAGAGGGCAGAGAGAGAGAGAGGCAGAGGGCAGAGAGTGAGAGAGAGATAGGGAGAGGGCAGAGAGAGAGAGTGAGAGGGAGTGAGTCAGAGGGCAGAGAGAGAGCGAGGGAGGCAAAGGGCAGAGAGAGAAAGGCAGAGGAAAGAGAGAGAGAGAGAGGCAGAGGGTAGAGAGAGAGAGAGAGGCAGAGGACAGAGAGAGAGAGAGAGGCAGAGGGCAGAGAGAGGGTGAGGGAGGCAGAGGGCAGAGAGAGAGAGAGAGAGAGTGAGAGTGAGTCAGAGGGCAGAGAGAGAGAGAGAGGACAGAGAGAGAGGGAGGCAGAGGGCAGATAGAGAGGGAGGGCAGAGGGCAGATGGGAGGGCAGAGAGTGAGGGCAGAGAGCAGAGAGGGCAGAGGGCAGAGGGCAAAGGGCAAAGGGCAGAGAGGGCAGAGATAGAGCGAGGGAGGCAAAGGGGAGAGAGACAGAGGCAGAGGGCAGAGAGAGAGCGAGAGAGAGAGAGGCAGAGGGCAGAGAGAGAGAGAGGGAGGCAAAGTGCAGAGAGAGAGAGGCAGAGGGAGAGAGAGAGAGAGTGAGAGTCAGAGGGCAGAGAGAGAGAGAGAGGCAGAGGACAGAGAGAGAGCGCGAGAGAGAGAGTGAGGCAGAGGACAGAGAGAAAGTGAGAGAGAGGGGGGAGGCAGAGGGCAGAGTGTGAGAGAGAAGCAGAGAGCAGAGGGCAGAGAGAGAGAGATAGAGCGCAGAGGGCAGAGAGAGAGAGGGAGGCAGTGGGCAGAGTGTGAGAGAGAGATAGGCAGAGGGCAGAGAGAGAGAGGGAATGAGTCAGAGGGCAGAGTGAGAGCGAGGGAGGCAATGGGCAGAGAGAGGCAGAGGACAGAGAGAAAGCGAGAGAGAGGCAGGAGGCAGAGGGCAGAGAGAGAGAGAGGCAGAGTGCAGAGGGCAGAGAGAGAGAGAGAGGCAGAGGGCAGAGAGAGAGACTGAGAGAGGCAGAGGGCAGAGAGAGAGAGAGGCAGAGGACAGAGAGAGAGCGCAAGAGAGAGAGAGAGAGGCAGAGGGCAGAGGGCAGAGGGCAGAGAGAGAGAGGCAGAGCGCAGAGGGCAGAGAGAGAGAGAGGCAGAGTGCAGAGGGCAGAGAGAGAGAGAGAGGCAGAGGGCAGAGAGAGAGACTGAGAGAGGCAGAGGGCAGAGAGAGAGAGAGAGAGAGAGGCAGAGGACAGAGAGAGAGCGCAAGAGAGAGAGAGAGGCAGAGGGCAGAGAGAGAGAGGCAGAGTGCAGAGGGCAGAGAGAGAGAGGCAGAGTGCAGAGGGCAGAGAGAGAGAGGCAGAGTGCAGAGGGCAGAGAGAGAGAGAGAGAGGCAGAGGGCAGACAGAGAGAGGCAGAGGGCAGAGAGAGAGAGAGAGAGAGAGGGAGAGAGGCAGAGGACAGAGAGAGAGCGCAAGAGAGAGGGCGGCAGAGGACAGAGAGGGGCAGAGGGCAGCGGGGAGAGAGAGGGCAGAGAGAGTGAGGTCAGAGAGAGAGGCAGAGGGCAGCAAGGGAGGGCAGAGGGCAGCGAGGGAGGGCAGAGTGCAGCGAGGGAGGGCAGAGGGCAGAGAGAGAGTGAGAGATAGAGAGAGGCAGAGGGCAGAGAGAGAGTGAGAGAGAGAGAGAGTGAGAAAGGGAGGCAGAGGGCAGAGAGTGAGACACACAGAGGGCAGAGAGAGAGAGAGGGAGGCAGAGGGCAGAGAGAGTGAGTGTGGCAGAGGACAGAGAGAGAGAGAGAGAGAGTGTCAGAGGGAACAGAGAAAGAGAGAAAGGGAGGGAGGCAGAGGGCAGAGAGAGAGAGAGAGAGAGAGAGGGAGGCAGAGGGCAGAGAGAGAGAGAGAGAAGGAGAGAGAGGCACATTACAGAGTGAGACCGTGAGAGAGAGAGGGAGGCAGAGGACAGAGAGAGAGAGACAGAGAGGCTGAGGGCAGAGGGCAGAGAGAGAGAGAGAGGGAGAGAGAGGCAGAGAACATAGAGAGAGCGCAAGAGAGAGAGGGAGGCAGAGGACAGAGAGAGAGAGAGGCTAGGGCAGGGAGAGAGAGAGAGAGAGGCAGAGGGCAGGGAGAGAGAAAGAGGCAGTGGGCAGAGGGCAGAGAGAGAGAGAAAAATAGGCAGAGGGCAGAGGGGAGAGAGAGGGCAGAGAGAGAGGGAGGGCAGAGGGCAGATGGGAGGGCAAGGGCAGAGAGGGAGGGCAGAGAGCAGAGAGGGCAGAGGGCAGAGAGGGCAAAGGGCAGAGAGGGCAAAGGGCAGTGAGGGCAAAGGGCAGAGAGGGCAAAGGGCAGAGAGGGCAAAGGGCAGAGAGGGCAAAGGGCAGAGAGGGCAGAGAGAGAGGGAGGGCAGATGGGAGGGCAAGGGCTGAGAGGGAGGGCAGAGAGCAGAGAGGGCAGAGGGCAGAGGGCAGAGGGCAAAGGGCAGAGAGGGCAGAGTGCAGAGAGGGCAGAGAGAGAGAGGGCAGAGAGAGAGAGGGCAGAGAGAGAGAGGGCAGAGAGGGAGGCAGAGAGAGAGAGTGAGTGAGAGAGAGGCAGAGGGCAGAGAGAGAGAGAGGGAGGCGGAGGGCACAGAGAGAGAGAGAGGCAGAGGGCACAGAGAAAGAGAGAGAGTGTGGGAGTCAGAGGGCAGAAAGAGAGAGTGAGGGAGGCAAAGGGCAGAGAGAGAGGGAGGCAGAGGGCAGAGAGAAAGAGAGAGGCAGAGGCAGAGGGCAGAGAGAGAGATATAGGCAAAGGGCAGGAGGGAGAGAGAGGGCAGAAAGAGAGATTGGGCAGAGAGCAAGGGAAGCAGAGGGAAGCAAGGGAGGGCAGAGGGCAGCGAGGGAGGTCAGAGGGCAGCGATTGAGGGCAGAGAGAGAGAGAGAGAGAGGCAGAGGGCAGAGAGGCAGAAGGCAGAGAGAGAGAGTGAGAGAAGGAGAGAGAGGCACAGGACAGAGAGAGAGCGCGAGAGAGAGAGGGAGGCAGAGGACAGAGAGAGAGAGAGAGAGGCAGAGGGCAGAGGGCAGAGAGAGAGAGTTAGGCAGAGGCCAGAGGGGAGAGAGAGACAGAGGGCAGAGAGAGAGAGGGAGGCAGAGGGCTGAGACAGAGAGAGAGATCGAGAGAGGGAGAGGGAGAGAGAGAGCGGGGCAGAGGGCAGAGAGAGATCGAGAAAGAGAGGGGGAGGCAGAGGGCAGCGAGGGAGGGCAGAATGCAGCAAGGGAGGGCAGAAGGCAGAGAGAGAGGGAGGCAGAGGGCAGAGATAGAGGGAGGCAGAGGGCAGATGTGAGGGCAGAGAGGGAGGGCAGAGGGCAGAAGGCAGACAGGGCAGAGAAAGAGGGCAGAGAGAGGGCAGAGAGAGAGAGAGAGAGGGAGTGAGTCAGAGGGCAGAGAGAGAGCGAGGGAGGCAAAGGGCAGAGAGAGAGAGGCAGAGGGCAGAGAGAGAGAGAGAGAGAGGCAGAGGGCAGAGAGAGGGTGAGGGAGGCAGAGGGCAGAGAGAGAGAGAGATGGAGGCAGAGGGCAGAGAGAGAGATAGAGGCAGAAATCACAGAGCGAGCGCGCGAGAGAGAGAGTGAGGCAGAGGACAGAGAGAGAGCGAGAGAGAGAGGGCGGAGGCAAAGGGCAGAGAGAGAGGGAGGCAGAGGGCAGAGAGAGAGAGAGAGAGAGAGGCAGAGGTCAGAGAGAGAGCGTGAGAGAGTGAGAGTGAGTCAGAGGGCAGAGAGAGAGCGAGGGGGGCAAAGGGCAGAGAGAGAGAGGTGGAGGGCAGAGAGAGAGAGAGGCAGAGGGCAGAGAGAGGGTGAGGGAGGCAGAGGGCAGAGAGAGAGAGAGAGAGAGGCAGAGGTCAGAGAGAGAGCGCGAGAGAGAGAGAGTGAGGCAGAGGACAGAGTAAGAGCAAGAGAGAGAGGGCGGAGGCAAAGGGCAGTGAGAGAGGGAGGCAGAGGGCAGAGAGAGAGAGAGGCAGAGGGCAGAGGGCAGAGAGAGAGAGAGAGAGGCAGAGCGCAGAGGGCAGAGAGAGAGAGAGAGAAAGGCAGAGGGCACAGAGAAAGAGAGAGAGTGTGGGAGTCTGAGGGCAGAAAGAGAGAGTGAGGGAGGCAAAGGGCAGAGAGAGAGAGAGGCAGAGGGCAGAGAGAGAGAGAGGGAGGCAGAGGGCAGAGAGAGAGAGAGAGAGAGAGGGAGGCAGAGGGCAGAGAGAGAGAGAGAGAGATAGAGCGCAGAGGGCAGAGAGAGAGAGGGAGGCAGTGGGCAGAGTGTGAGAGAGAGATAGGCAGAGGGCAGAGAGAGAGAGGGAATGAGTCAGAGGGCAGAGTGAGAGCGAGGGAGGCAATGGGCAGAGAGAGGCAGAGGACAGAGAGAAAGCGAGAGAGAGGCAGGAGGCAGAGGGCAGAGAGAGAGAGAGGCAGAGTGCAGAAGGCAGAGAGAGAGAGAGAGGCAGAGGGCAGAGAGAGAGACTGAGAGAGGCAGAGGGCAGAGAGAGAGAGAGGCAGAGGACAGAGAGAGAGCGCAAGAGAGAGAGAGAGAGGCAGAGGGCAGAGGGCAGAGGGCAGAGAGAGAGAGGCAGAGCGCAGAGGGCAGAGAGAGAGAGAGGCAGAGTGCAGAGGGCAGAGAGAGAGAGAGAGGCAGAGGGCAGAGAGAGAGACTGAGAGAGGCAGAGGGCAGAGAGAGAGAGAGAGAGAGAGGCAGAGGACAGAGAGAGAGCGCAAGAGAGAGAGAGAGGCAGAGGGCAGAGGGCAGAGAGAGAGAGGCAGAGTGCAGAGGGCAGAGAGAGAGAGGCAGAGTGCAGAGGGCAGAGAGAGAGAGGCAGAGTGCAGAGGGCAGAGAGAGAGAGAGAGAGGCAGAGGGCAGACAGAGAGAGGCAGAGGGCAGAGAGAGAGAGAGAGAGAGAGGGAGAGAGGCAGAGGACAGAGAGAGAGCGCAAGAGAGAGGGCGGCAGAGGACAGAGAGGGGCAGAGGGCAGCGGGGAGAGAGAGGGCAGAGAGAGTGAGGTCAGAGAGAGAGGCAGAGGGCAGCAAGGGAGGGCAGAGGGCAGCGAGGGAGGGCAGAGTGCAGCGAGGGAGGGCAGAGGGCAGAGAGAGAGTGAGAGATAGAGAGAGGCAGAGGGCAGAGAGAGAGTGAGAGAGAGAGAGAGTGAGAAAGGGAGGCAGAGGGCAGAGAGTGAGACACACAGAGGGCAGAGAGAGAGAGAGGGAGGCAGAGGGCAGAGAGAGTGAGTGTGGCAGAGGACAGAGAGAGAGAGAGAGAGAGTGTCAGAGGGAACAGAGAAAGAGAGAAAGGGAGGGAGGCAGAGGGCAGAGGGAGAGAGAGAGAGAGAGAGGGAGGCAGAGGGCAGAGAGAGAGAGAGAGAAGGAGAGAGAGGCACATTACAGAGTGAGACCGTGAGAGAGAGAGGGAGGCAGAGGACAGAGAGAGAGAGACAGAGAGGCTGAGGGCAGAGGGCAGAGAGAGAGAGAGAGGGAGAGAGAGGCAGAGAACATAGAGAGAGCGCAAGAGAGAGAGGGAGGCAGAGGACAGAGAGAGAGAGAGGCTAGGGCAGGGAGAGAGAGAGAGAGAGGCAGAGGGCAGGGAGAGAGAAAGAGGCAGTGGGCAGAGGGCAGAGAGAGAGAGAAAAATAGGCAGAGGGCAGAGGGGAGAGAGAGGGCAGAGAGAGAGGGAGGGCAGAGGGCAGATGGGAGGGCAAGGGCAGAGAGGGAGGGCAGAGAGCAGAGAGGGCAGAGGGCAGAGAGGGCAAAGGGCAGAGAGGGCAAAGGGCAGAGAGGGCAAAGGGCAGAGAGGGCAGAGAGAGAGGGAGGGCAGATGGGAGGGCAAGGGCTGAGAGGGAGGGCAGAGAGCAGAGAGGGCAGAGGGCAGAGGGCAGAGGGCAAAGGGCAGAGAGGGCAGAGTGCAGAGAGGGCAGAGAGAGAGAGGGCAGAGAGAGAGAGGGCAGAGAGAGAGAGGGCAGAGAGAGAGAGGGCAGAGAGAGAGAGGGCAGAGAGGGAGGCAGAGAGAGAGAGTGAGTGAGAGAGAGGCAGAGGGCAGAGAGAGAGAGAGGGAGGCGGAGGGCACAGAGAGAGAGAGAGGCAGAGGGCACAGAGAAAGAGAGAGAGTGTGGGAGTCAGAGGGCAGAAAGAGAGAGTGAGGGAGGCAAAGGGCAGAGAGAGAGGGAGGCAGAGGGCAGAGAGAAAGAGAGAGGCAGAGGCAGAGGGCAGAGAGAGAGATATAGGCAAAGGGCAGGAGGGAGAGAGAGGGCAGAAAGAGAGATTGGGCAGAGAGCAAGGGAAGCAGAGGGAAGCAAGGGAGGGCAGAGGGCAGCGAGGGAGGTCAGAGGGCAGCGATTGAGGGCAGAGAGAGAGAGAGAGAGAGGCAGAGGGCAGAGAGGCAGAAGGCAGAGAGAGAGAGTGAGAGAAGGAGAGAGAGGCACAGGACAGAGAGAGAGCGCGAGAGAGAGAGGGAGGCAGAGGACAGAGAGAGAGAGAGAGGCAGAGGGCAGAGGGCAGAGAGAGAGAGTTAGGCAGAGGCCAGAGGGGAGAGAGAGACAGAGGGCAGAGAGAGAGAGGGAGGCAGAGGGCTGAGACAGAGAGAGAGATCGAGAGAGGGAGAGGGAGAGAGAGAGCGGGGCAGAGGGCAGAGAGAGATCGAGAAAGAGAGGGGGAGGCAGAGGGCAGCGAGGGAGGGCAGAATGCAGCAAGGGAGGGCAGAAGGCAGAGAGAGAGGGAGGCAGAGGGCAGAGATAGAGGGAGGCAGAGGGCAGATGTGAGGGCAGAGAGGGAGGGCAGAGGGCAGAAGGCAGACAGGGCAGAGAAAGAGGGCAGAGAGAGGGCAGAGAGAGAGAGAGAGAGGGAGTGAGTCAGAGGGCAGAGAGAGAGCGAGGGAGGCAAAGGGCAGAGAGAGAGAGGCAGAGGGCAGAGAGAGAGAGAGAGAGAGGCAGAGGGCAGAGAGAGGGTGAGGGAGGCAGAGGGCAGAGAGAGAGAGAGATGGAGGCAGAGGGCAGAGAGAGAGATAGAGGCAGAAATCACAGAGCGAGCGCGCGAGAGAGAGAGTGAGGCAGAGGACAGAGAGAGAGCGAGAGAGAGAGGGCGGAGGCAAAGGGCAGAGAGAGAGGGAGGCAGAGGGCAGAGAGAGAGAGAGAGAGGCAGAGGTCAGAGAGAGAGCGTGAGAGAGTGAGAGTGAGTCAGAGGGCAGAGAGAGAGCGAGGGGGGCAAAGGGCAGAGAGAGAGAGGTGGAGGGCAGAGAGAGAGAGAGGCAGAGGGCAGAGAGAGGGTGAGGGAGGCAGAGGGCAGAGAGAGAGAGAGAGAGAGGCAGAGGTCAGAGAGAGAGCGCGAGAGAGAGAGAGTGAGGCAGAGGACAGAGTAAGAGCAAGAGAGAGAGGGCGGAGGCAAAGGGCAGTGAGAGAGGGAGGCAGAGGGCAGAGAGAGAGAGAGAGAAAGGCAGAGGGCACAGAGAAAGAGAGAGAGTGTGGGAGTCTGAGGGCAGAAAGAGAGAGTGAGGGAGGCAAAGGGCAGAGAGAGAGAGAGGCAGAGGGCAGAGAGAGAGAGAGGGAGGCAGAGGGCAGAGAGAGAGAGAGAGAGAGGGAGGCAGAGGGCAGAGAGAGAGAGAGAGAGAGAGAGGGAGGCAGAGGGCAGAGAGAGAGTGAGGCAGAGGGCAGAGAGAGAGAGAGAGGCAGAGGGCAGAGGGCAGAGAGAGAGAGATATAGGCAAAGGGCAGGGGGGAGAGAGAGGGCAGAAAGAGATATTGGGCAGAGAGAGAGGGAGGCAGAGGGCAGCAAGGGAGGGCAGAGGGCAGTGAGGGAAGGCAGAGGACAGTGATTGAGGGCAGAGAGAAAGAGAGAGGCAGAGGGCAGAGAGAGAGAGTGAGAGAGAAGGAGAGAGAGGCACAGGACAGAGAGAGAGCGCGAGAGAGAGAGGGAGGCAGAGGACAGAGAGAGAGAGAGAGGCAGAGGGCAGAAAGGGAGAGAGAGGCAGAGGGCAGAGGGCAGAGAGAGAGAGTTAGGCAGAGGCCAGAGGGGAGAGAGAGACAGAAGGCAGAGAGAGAGAGGGAGGCAGAGGGCTGAGACAGAGAGAGAGAACGAGAGAGGGAGAGGGAGAGAGAGAGCGGGGCAGAGGGCAGAGAGAGATCGAGAAAGAGAGGGGGAGGCAGAGGGCAGCGAGGGAGGGCAGAATGCAGCGAGGGAGGGCAGAAGGCAGAGAGAGAGGGAGGCAGAGGGCAGAGATAGAGGGAGGCAGAGGGCAGATGTGAGGGCAGAGAGGGAGGCAGAGGGCAGAAGGCAGACAGGGCAGAGAAAGCGGGCAGAGAGAGGGCAGAGAGAGAGAGAGGCAGAGAGAGAGTGAGAGAGGCAGAGGGCACAGTGAAAGAGAGAGGGGGAGGGTGGCAGAGGGCAGAGAGAGAGAGCGAGGGAGGCAAAGGGCAGAGAGAGACAGAGGCAGAGGGCAGAGAGAGAGCGAGAGAGAGGGGGGAGACAGAGGGCAGAGAGAGAGAGAGAGGGAGGCAGAGAGCAGAGAGAGGGAGGCAGAGGGCAGAGAGAGGGAGGCAGAGGGCAGAGAGAGGGAGGCAGAGGGCAGAGAGTGAGCGAGGGAGGCAGAGGGCAGAGAGAGAGAGAGAGGCAGAGGGCAGAGAGAGAGATAGAGAGGCAGAGGACAGAGAGAGAGCGCGAGAGAGAGATAAGGCAGAGGACAGAGAGAAAGCGAGAGGGGGGGAGGCAGAGGGCAGAGGGGGGGAGGCAAAGGGCAGAGAGCGAGGGAGAGGCAGAGGGGAGAGAGAGAGAGGCAGAGAGCAGAGGGCAGAGAGAGAGAGAGATAGGCAGCGGGCAGAGGGGAGAGAGAGGGCAGAGAGAGAGAGAGACACAGAGGGCAGAGAGAGAGAGAGAGAGGGAGTGAGTCAGAGGGCAGAGAGAGAGCGAGGGAGGCAAAGGGCAGAGAGAGAGAGGCAGAGGGCAGAGAGAGAGAGAGAGAGGCAGAGGGCAGAGAGAGAGCGAGGCACAGGGCAGAGAGAGGGTGAGGGAGGCAGAGGGCAGAGAGAGAGAGAGAGATAGAGGCAGAGGTCAGAGAGCGAGCGCGAGAGAGAGAGAGTAAGGCAGAGGACAGAGAGAGAGCGAGAGAGAGAGGGTGGAGGCAAAGGGCAGAGAGAGAGGGAGGCAGAGGGCAGAGAGAGAGAGAGAGAGGCAGAGAGAGAGAGAGCGCGAGAGAGTGAGAGTGAGTCAGAGGGCAGAGAGAGAGCGAGGGAGGCAAAGGGCAGAGAGAGAGAGGTGGAGGGCAGAGAGAGAGAGAGGCAGAGGGCAGAGAGAGGGTGAGGGAGGCAGAGGGCAGAGAGAGAGAGAGAGAGAGAGAGAGAGAGGCAGAGGTCAGAGAGAGAGCGCGAGAGAGAGAGAGTGAGGCAGAGGACAGAGTGAGAGCAAGAGAGAGAGGGCGGAGGCAAAGGGCAGAGAGAGAGGGAGGCAGAGGGCAGAGAGAGAGAGAGGCAGAGGGCAGAGAGAGAGAGAGGCAGAGGGCAGAGGGCAGAGAGAGAGAGAGGCAGAGGGCAGAGGGCAGAGAGAGAGAGAGATAGGTAGAGGGCAGAGGGGAGATAAAGGGCAGAGAGAGAGGCAGAGGGCAGACAGAGGGAGGCAGAGGGCAGACAGAGGGAGGCAGAGGGCAGAGAGAGGGTGAGGGAGGCAGAAGGCAGAGAGAGAGAGAGAGGGGCAGAGGTCAGAGAGAGCGCAAGAGAGAGAGAGTGAGGCAGAGGACAGAGTGAGAGCAAGAGAGAGAGGGCGGAGGCAAAGGGCTGAGAGAGAGGTAGGCAGAGGGCAGAGACAGAGAGAGAGAGGCAGATGGCAGAGGGCAGAGAGAGGGTGAGGGAGGCAGAGGGCAGAGAGAGAGAGAGAGAGGCAGAGGTCAGAGAGAGAGTGCGAGAGAGAGTGAGTGAGGCAGAGGACAGAGTGAGAGCAAGAGAGAGAGGGCGGAGGCAAAGGGCAGAGGGAGAGGGAGGCAGAGGGCAGAGAGAGAGAGGCAGAGGGCAGAGAGAGAGAGAGGCAGAGCGCAGAGGGCAGAGAGAGAGAGATAGGTAAAGGGCAGAGGGGAGAGCAAGGGCAGAGAGAGAGAGAGAGGGCAGAGAGAGAGGGAGGCAGAGGGCAGAGACAGAGAGAGAGAGGGAGTGACCAGAGGGCAGAGAGAGAGCGAGGGAGGCAAAGGGCAGAGAGAGAGAGGCAGAGGGCAGAGAGAGAGGGTGAGGGAGGCAGAGGGCAGAGAGAGAGCGAGAGAGAGAGGGCGGAGGCAAAGGGCAGAGAGGGAGGGAGGCAGAGGGCAGAGAGAGAGAGAGAGATAGGCAAAGGGCAGAGGGGAGAGAGAGGGCAGAGAGAGAGGGCAGAGAGAGAGGGAGGCAGAGGGCAGCGAGGGAGTGCAGAAGGCAGTGAGGGAGGACAGAGAGAGAGAGACAGGCCGAGAGCAGAGAGAGAGACTGAGAGAGAGAGAGAAAGGGCGGCAGAGGGCAGACAGAGAGAGACAGGCAGAGGGCACAGAGAAAGAGAGAGAGGGAAGAAGGCAGAGGGCAGAGAGAGAGAGAGGCAGAGGGCAGACAGAGAGAAGCACAGGGCAGAGAGAGAGAGACAGAGCGCAGAGGGCAGAGAGAGAGAGAGTTGGGAGAGGGCAGAGGGGAGAGAGAGGGCAGAGAGAGAGAGAGAGAGCGAGTGAGTCAGAGGGCAGAGAGAGAACGAGGGAGCCAAAGGGCAGAGAGAGAGAGGGAGAGGGCAGAGAGAGAGAGAGAGGCAGAGGGCAGAGAGAGGGAGAGTGAGTCAGAGGGCAGAGAGAGAACGAGGGAGCCAAAGGGCAGAGAGAGAGAGGGAGAGGGCAGAGAGAGAGAGAGAGGGAGAGGGAGATGGAGAGAGAGGGGCAGAGGGCAGAGAGAGAGAGAGAAAGGGGGCGTGGCACAGGGGAGAGAGAGAGAGAGAGGGGGGCAGAGAGAGAGAGAGAGGGAGGCAGAGAGCAGAGAGAGGGAGGCAGAGGACAGAGAGAGAGAGCGAGGGAGGCAAAGGGCAGAGAGAGAGAGAGAGAGAAAGAGAGAGAGAGGCAGAGGGCAGAGAGAAAGGGGGAGGCAGAGGGCAGAGGGGGGTAGGCAAAGGGCAGAGAGTGAGAGAGAGGCAGAGGGCAGAGAGAGAGAGGCAGAGAGCAGAGGGCAGAGAGAGAGAGAGAGATAGGTTGCGGGCAGAGGGGAGAGAGAGAAAGAGAGACACACAGAGGGCAGAGAGAGAGAGAGAGAGGGAGGCAGACGGCAGAGAGAGAGAGAGATAGGCAGAGGGCAGAGGGCAGAGAGAGAGAGAGAGAGAGAGGGAGGCAGACGGCAGAGAGAGAGAGAGAGATAGGCAGAGGGCAGAGTGGAGAGAGAGGGCAGAGAGAGAGAGGGAGGCAGAGGGCAGTGAGGGAGGGCAGACGGCACCGAGGGAGTGCAGAAGGCAGTGAGGGAGGACAGAGAGAGAGAGAGAGGCAGAGAGCAGAGAGAGAGAGTGAGAGAGAGAAAAAGGGCGGCAGAGGGCAGAGAGAGAGAGAGAGAGGCAGAGGGCACAGAGAAAGAGAGAGAGGGCGGGAGGCAGAGGGCAGAGAGAGAGAGATAGAGGGAGGGAGGCAGAGAGAGAGAGAGAGGGCGTGGCACAGGGCAGAGAGAGAGAGAGGGGCAGAGAGAGAGAGGCTGAGGACAGAGGGCAGAGAGAGAGATGGGGGAGGCAGAGGGCAGAGAGAGAGAGGCAGAGGTCAGAGGGAGAGGGAGAGAGAGCGAGGCAGAGGGCAGAGAGAGAGGGAAGCAGAGGGCAGAGAGAGAGGTAGGCAGAGGGCAGAGCAAGAGGGAGGCAGAGGTCAGAGAGAGAGGGAGGCAGAGGGCAGAGAGGGAGGGCAGAGGGCAGAGGGCAGACAGGGCAGAGAGAGAGGGCAGAGAGAGGGCAGAGAGAGAGAGAGGCAGAGGGCAGAGAGAGAGAGTGAGAGAGGCAGAGGGCACAGTGAAAGAGAGGGGGAGGGAGTCAGAGGGCAGAGAGAGAGCGAGGGAGGCAAAGGGCAGAGAGAGAGAGAGGCAGAGGGCATAGAGAGTGTGAGAGAGGGGGCAGGCAGAGGGCAGAGAGAGAGAGAGGGAGGCAGAGAGTAGAGAGATTGAGGCAGAGGGCAGAGAGAGAGAGCGAGGGAGGCAAAGGGCAGAGAGAGAGAGGCAGAGGGCAGAGAGAGAGAGACGGGCAGATGACAGAGAGAGAGAGAGGCAGAGGACAGAGAGAGAGCGCGAGAGAGAGTGAGGCAGAGGACAGAGAGAAAGCGAGAGAGAGAGGGGAGGCAGAGGGCAGAGAGGGGGGAGGCAAAGGGCAGAGAGCGAGAGAGAGGCAGAGGACAGAGGGCAGAGAGCGAGAGGCAGAGCACAGAGGGCAGAGAGAGAGAGAGAGAGATAGGCAGCGGGCAGAGGGGAGAGAGAGGGCAGAGAGAGAGAGAGAGACACAGAAGGCAGAGAGAGAGGGAGGCAGATGGCAGAGAGAGAGAGAGATAGGCAGAGGGCAGAGAGAGAGAGAGAGAGAGAGGCAGAGGTCAGAGAGAGAGCGCAAGAGAGAGAGAGTGAGGCAGAGGACAGAGGGCAGAGAGAGAGAGAGAGAGAGAGGCAGAGCGCAGAGGGCAGAGAGAGAGAGATAGGTAAAGGGCAGAGGGGAGAGAAAGGGCAGAGAGAGAGAGAGGGCAGAGAGAGAGAGAGAGGGAGTGAGTCAGAGGGCAGAGAGAGAGGGAGGGAGGCAGAGGGCAGAGAGAGAGAGAGAGAGAGGCAGAGGGCAGACAGAGAGAGGCAGAGGGCAGAGAGAGAGAGAGAGGGCAGAGAGAGAGAGAGAGAGAGGCTGAGGTCAGAGAGAGAGCGTGAGAGAGAGAGAGTGAGGCAGAGGACAGAGTGAGAGCAAGAGAGAGAGGGCAGAGGCAAAGGGCAGAAAGAGAGGGAGGCAGAGGGTAGAGAGAGAGATAGAGAGGCAGAGAGCAGAGGGCAAAGAGAGAGAGAGATAGGTAAAGGGCAGAGGGGAGAGAAAGGGCAGAGAGAGAGAGAGGGCAGAGAGAGAGAGAGGGAGTGAGTCAGAGGGCAGAGAGAGAGCGAGGGAGGCAAAAGGCAGAGAGAGAGAGGCAGAGGGCAGAGAGAGGGTGAGGGAGGTAGAGGGCAAAGAGAGAGAGAGATGGAGGCAGAGGGCAGAGAGAGAGATAGAGGCAGAGGTCAGAGAGCGAGCACGAGAGAGAGAGAGTGAGGCAGAGGGCAGAGAGAGAGGGAGGCAGAGGGCAGAGAGAGAGAAAGAGAGAGAGAGGCAGAGGTCAGAGAGAGAGCGCGAGAGAGTGAGAGTGAGTCAGAGGGCAGAGAGAGAGCGAGGGAGGCAAAGGGCAGAGAGAGAGAGGCAGAGGGCAGAGAGAGAGAGAGGCAGAGGGCAGAGAGAGGGTGAGGGAAGCAGAGGGCAGAGAGAGAGCGCGAGAGAGAGAGAGTGAGGCAGAGGACAGAGTGAGAGCAAGAGAGAGAGCGGAGGCAAATGGCAGAGAGAGAGGGAGGCAGAGGGCAGAGAGAGAGAGAGAGGCAGAGGGCAGTGGGCAGAGAGAGAGAGATAGGTAAAAGGCAGAGGGGAGAGCAAGGGCAGAGAGAGAGAGGGCAGAAAGAGAGAGAGGGAGTGAGTCAGAGGGCAGAGAGAGAGCGAGGGAGGCAAAGGGCAGAGAGAGAGAGAGGCAGAGGGCAGAGAGAGAGAGAGGCAGAGGGCAGAGAGAAGGTGAGGGAGGCAGAGGGCAGAGAGAGAGAGAGAGGGAGGCAGAGGGCAGAGAGAGAGAGAGAGGCAGAGGTCAGAGAGCGAGTGCGAGAGTGAGTGAGGCTGAGGACAGAGAGAGAGCGAGAGAGAGAGGGCGGAGGCAAAGGGCAGAGAGGGAGGGAGGCAGAGGGCAGAGAGAGAGAGAGATAGGCAAAGGGCAGAGGGGAGAGAGTGGGCAGAGAGAGAGGGCAGAGAGAGAGGGAGGCAGAGGGCTGCGAGGGAGTGCAGAAGGCAGTGAGGGAGGACAGAGAGAGAGAGAGAGAGGCAGAGGGCAGAGAGAGAGAGTGAGAGAGAGAGAGAAAGGGCGGCAGAGGGCAGAGAGAGAGAGAGACAGGCAGAGGGCACAGAGAAAGAGAGAGAGGGAGGGAGGCAGAGGGCAGAGAGAGAGAGAGGCAGAGGGCAGACAGAGAGAGGCAGAGGGCAGAGAGAGAGAGAGACAAAGAGGGCAGAGAGAGAGAGAGAGAGGGAGGCAGAGGGCAGAGAGAGAGAGAGGGAGAGGGAGATGGAGAGAGAGAGAGGGGCAGAGGACAGACAGAGAGTGAGAGAGAGAGGGGGAGGCAGAGGGCAGAGAGAGAGAGAGAGAGAGACGTGGCGTGGCACAGGGCAGAGAGAGAGAGAGAGGGCAGAGAGAGAGAGAGAGAGGGCAGAGAGAGAGAGAGAGATGGGGCAGACAGAGGGCAGAGAGAGAGAGAATGAGGGAGGCAGAGGGCAGAGAGAGAGAGGCAGAGGGCAGAGAGAGAGAGAGGCAGAGGGCAGAGAGAGGATGAGGGAGGCAGAGGGCAGAGAGAGAGAGGCTGAGGTCAGAGAGAGAGCGCGAGAGAGAGAGAGTGAGGCAGAGGACAGAGTGAGAGCAAGAGAGAGAGGGCGGAGGCAAAGGGCAGAGAGAGAGGGAGGCAGAGGGCAGAGAGAGAGAGAGATAGGCAAAGGGCAGAGGGGAGAGAGAGGGCAGAGAGAGAGGGCAGAGAGAGAGGGAGGCAGAGGGCAGCGAGGGAGTGCAGAAGGCAGTGAGGGAGGACAGAGAGAGAGAGAGGCAGAGAGCAGAGAAAGAGAGTGAGAAAGAGAGAGAAAGGGCGGCAGAGGGCAGAGAGAGAGAGAGACAGGCAGAGGGCACAGAGAAAGAGAGAGAGGGCGGGAGGCAGAGGGCAGAGAGAGAGAGGCAGAGGGCAGAGAGAGAGAGAGGCAGAGGGCAGAGAGAGGGTGAGGGAGGCAGAGGGCAGAGAGAGATAGAGAGAGAGAGGCAGAGGTCAGAGAGAGAGCGCGAGAGAGAGTGAGTGAGGCAGAGGACAGAGTGAGAGCAAGAGAGAGAGGGCGGAGGCAAAGGGCAGAGAGAGAGGGAGGCAGAGGGCAGAGAGAGAGAGAGAGGCAGAGGGCAGAGGGCAGAGAGAGAGAGAGAGAGGCAGAGCGCAGAGGGCAGAGAGAGAGAGAGAGATAGGTAAAGGGCAGAGGGGAGAGAAAGGGCAGAGAGAGAGAGAGGCAGAGGGCAGACAGAGAGAGGCAGAGGGCAGAGAGAGGGTGAGGGAGGCAGAGGGCAGAGAGAGAGAGAGAGAGGCAGAGGTCAGAGAGAGAGCGCGAGAGAGAGAGAGTGAGTCAGAGGGCAGAGAGAGAGCGAGGGAGGCAAAGGGCAGAGAGAGAGAGGCAGAGGGCAGAGAGAGAGAGAGAGAGGCAGAAAACAGAGAGAGAGCGCGAGAGAGAGAGTGAGGCAGAGGACAGAGAGAGAGCGAGAGAGAGAGTGGGGAGGCAGAGGGAAGAGAGAGAGGGAGGCAGAGGGCAGAGAGAGAGGGAGAGAGGCAGAGCGCAGAGGGCAGAGAGAGAGGGAGATAGGCAAAGGGCAGAGTGGAGAGAGAGGGCAGAGAGAGAGAGGGAGGCAGAGGGCAGTGAGGGAGGTCAGATGGCAGTGAGGGAGTGCAGAAGGCAGTGATGGAGGGCAAAGAGAGAGAGAAAGGCAAAGAGCAGAGAGAGAGAGAGAGAAGGGTGGCAGAGGGCAGAGAGAGAGAGAGAGGCAGAGAGCACAGAGAAAGAGAGAGAGGGAGGGAGGCAGAGGGCAGAGAGAGAGAGAGAGAGAGAGAGAGAGGCAGAGGGCAGACAGAGAGAGGCAGAGGGCAGAGAGAGAGAGGGAGAGGGAGATGGAGAGAGAGGGGCAGAGGGCAGAGAGAGAGAGAGAGAGGGGGCGTGGCACAGGGCAGAGAGAGAGAGAGAGGGCAGAGAGAGAGAGAGAGAGGGAGGCAGAGGGCAGAGAGAGAGTGAGGCAGAGGGCAGAGAGAGAGAGAGGCAGAGGGCAGAGAGAGAGAGAGGCAGAGGGCAGAGGGCAGAGAGAGAGAGATATAGGCAAAGGGCAGGGGGGAGAGAGAGGGCAGAAAGAGAGATTGGGCAGAGAGAGAGGGAGGCAGAGGGCAGCAAGGGAGGGCAGAGGGCAGTGAGGGAGGGCAGAGGGCAGCGATTGAGGGCAGAGAGAGAGAGAGACAGAGGGCAGAGAGAGAGAGAGTGAGAGAGAAGGAGAGAGAGGCACAGGACAGAGAGAGAGCGCGAGAGAGAGAGGGAGGCAGAGGACAGAGAGAGAGAGAGAGGCAGAGGGCAGAAAGGGAGAGAGAGGCAGAGGGCAGAGGGCAGAGAGAGAGAGTTAGGCAGAGGCCAGAGGGGAGAGAGAGACAGAAGGCAGAGAGAGAGAGGGAGGCAGAGGGCTGAGACAGAGAGAGAGAACGAGAGAGGGAGAGGGAGAGAGAGAGCGGGGCAGAGGGCAGAGAGAGATCGAGAAAGAGAGGGGGAGGCAGAGGGCAGCGAGGGAGGGCAGAATGCAGCGAGGGAGGGCAGAAGGCAGAGAGAGAGGGAGGCAGAGGGCAGAGATAGAGGGAGGCAGAGGGCAGATGTGAGGGCAGAGAGGGAGGGCAGAGGGCAGAAGGCAGACAGGGCAGAGAAAGCGGGCAGAGAGAGGGCAGAGAGAGAGAGAGGCAGAGAGAGAGTGAGAGAGGCAGAGGGCACAGTGAAAGAGAGAGGGGGAGGGTGGCAGAGGGCAGAGAGAGAGAGCGAGGGAGGCAAAGGGCAGAGAGAGACAGAGGCAGAGGGCAGAGAGAGAGTGAGAGAGAGGGGGGAGACAGAGGGCAGAGAGAGAGAGAGAGGGAGGCAGAGAGCAGAGAGAGGGAGGCAGAGAGCAGAGAGAGGGAGGCAGAGGGCAGAGAGAGGGAGGCAGAGGGCAGAGAGAGGGAGGCAGAGGGCAGAGAGAGAGAGAGGCAGAGGGCAGAGAGAGAGATAGAGAGGCAGAGGACAGAGAGAGAGCGCGAGAGAGAGAGGAAGGCAGAGGACAGAGAGAAAGCGAGAGGGGGGAGGCAGAGGGCAGAGGGGGGGAGGCAAAGGGCAGAGAGTGAGGGAGAGGCAGAGGGGAGAGAGAGAGAGGCAGAGAGCAGAGGGCAGAGAGAGAGAGAGATAGGCAGCGGGCAGAGGGGAGAGAGAGGGCAGAGAGAGAGAGAGAGACACAGAGGGCAGAGAGAGAGAGAGAGAGGGAGTGAGTCAGAGGGCAGAGAGAGAGCGAGGGAGGCAAAGGGCAGAGAGAGAGAGGCAGAGGGCAGAGAGAGAGAGAGAGGGAGAGGGCAGAGAGAGAGCGAGGCACAGGGCAGAGAGAGGGTGAGGGAGGCAGAGGGCAGAGAGAGAGAGAGAGAGAGAGAGAGTGAGGCAGAGGACAGAGAGAGAGCGAGAGAGAGAGGGTGGAGGCAAAGGGCAGAGAGAGAGGGAGGCAGAGGGCAGAGAGAGAGAGAGAGAGGCAGAGAGAGAGAGAGCGCGAGAGAGTGAGAGTGAGTCAGAGGGCAGAGAGAGCGAGGGAGGCAAAGGGCAGAGAGAGAGAGGTGGAGGGCAGAGAGAGAGAGAGGCAGAGGGCAGAGAGAGGGTGAGGGAGGCAGAGGGCAGAGAGAGAGAGAGAGAGAGAGGCAGAGGTCAGAGAGAGAGCGCGAGAGAGAGAGAGTAAGGCAGAGGACAGAGTGAGAGCAAGAGAGGGCGGAGGCAAAGGGCAGAGAGAGAGGGAGGCAGAGGGCAGAGAGAGAGAGAGGCAGAGGGCAGAGAGAGAGAGAGGCAGAGGGCAGAGGGCAGAGAGAGAGAGAGGCAGAGCGCAAAGGGCAGAGTGAGAGAGAGATAGGTAGAGGGCAGAGGGGAGATAAAGGGCAGAGAAAGAGGCAGAGGTCAGACAGAGGGAGGCAGAGGGCAGACAGAGGGAGGCAGAGGGCAGAGAGAGGGTGAGGGAGGCAGAAGGCAGAGAGAGAGAGAGAGGGGCAGAGGTCAGAGAGAGCGCAAGAGAGAGAGAGTGAGGCAGAGGACAGAGTGAGAGCAAGAGAGAGAGGGCGGAGGCAAAGGGCAGAGAGAGAGGGAGGCAGAGGGCAGAGACTGAGAGAGAGAGGCAGATGGCAGAGGGCAGAGAGAGGGTGAGGGAGGCAGAGGGCAGAGAGAGAGAGAGAGAGGCAGAGGTCAGAGAGAGAGCGCGAGAGAGAGTGAGTGAGGCAGAGGACAGAGTGAGAGCAAGAGAGAGAGGGCGGAGGCAAAGGGCAGAGGGAGAGGGAGGCAGAGGGCAGAGAGAGAGAGGCAGAGGGCAGAGAGAGAGAGAGAGAGAGAGGCAGAGCGCAGAGGGCAGAGAGAGAGAGATAGGTAAAGGGCAGAGGGGAGAGCAGGGCAGAGAGAGAGAGAGAGGGCAGAGAGAGAGGGAGGCAGAGGGCAGAGACAGAGAGAGAGAGGGAGTGACCAGAGGGCAGAGAGAGAGCGAGGGAGGCAAAGGGCAGAGAGAGAGAGGCAGAGGGCAGAGAGAGAGAGAGGCAGAGGGCAGAGAGAGGGGTGAGGGAGGCAGAGGGCAGAGAGAGAGCGAGAGAGAGAGGGCGGAGGCAAAGGGCAGAGAGAGAGGGAGGCAGAGGACAGAGAGAAAACGAGGGAGCCAAAGGGCAGAGAGAGAGAGGGAGAGGGCAGAGAGAGAGAGAGAGGCAGAGGGCAGAGAGAGGGAGAGTGAGTCAGAGGGCAGAGAGAGAACGAGGGAGCCAAAGGGCAGAGAGAGAGAGGGAGAGGGCAGAGAGAGAGAGAGAGAGGGAGAGGGAGATGGAGAGAGAGGGGCAGAGGGCAGAGAGAGAGAGGGAGAGGGGGCGTGGCACAGGGGAGAGACAGAGAGAGAGAGAGGGCAGAGAGAGAGAGAGAGGGAGGCAGAGAGCAGAGAGAGGGAGGCAGAGGACAGAGAGAGAGCGAGGGAGGCAAAGGGCAGAGAGAAAGCGAGAGAGGGGGGGAGGCAGAGGGAAGAGGGGGGGAGGCAAAGGGCAGAGAGCGAGAGAGAGGCAGAGGGCAGAGAGAGAGAGGCAGAGAGCAGAGGGCAGAGAGAGAGAGAGAGATAGGTTGCGGGCAGAGGGGAGAGAGAGAAAGAGAGACACACAGAGGGCAGAGAGAGAGAGAGAGAGGGAGGCAGACGGCAGAGAGAGAGAGAGATAGGCAGAGGGCAGAGGGCAGAGAGAGAGAGAGAGAGAGAGGGAGGCAGAGAGAGAGAGAGAGAGGCAGAGGTCAGAGAGAGAGCGCGAGAGAGAGAGAGTGAGGCAGAGGACAGAGAGAGAGCGAGAGAGAGGGCGGAGGCAGAGGGCAGAGAGAGAGAGAGGCAGAGCACAGAGGGCAGAGAGAGAGAGAGATAGACAAACGGCAGGGGGGAGAGAGAGGGCAGAGAGAGAGAGAGGGGCAGAGAGAGAGGGAGGCAGAGGGCAGTGAGGGAGGGCAGACGGCACCGAGGGAGTGCAGAAGGCAGTGAGGGAGGACAGAGAGAGACAGAGAGGCAGAGAGCAGAGAGAGAGAGTGAGAGAGAGAAAAAGGCCGGCAGAGGGCAGAGAGAGAGAGAGAGGCAGAGGGCACAGAGAAAGAGAGAGAGGGAGGGAGGCAGAGGGCAGAGAGAGAGAGATAGAGGGAGGGAGGTAGAGAGAGAGAGAGGGGGCGTGGCACAGGGCAGAGAGAGAGAGAGGGCAGAGAGAGAGAGGCTGAGGACAGAGGGCAGAGAGAGAGAGGCAGAGGTCAGAGGGAGAGGGAGAGAGAGCGAGGCAGAGGGCAGAGAGAGAGGGAAGCAGAGGGCAGAGAGAGAGGTAGGCAGAGGGCAGAGCAAGAGGGAGGCAGAGGTCAGAGAGAGAGGGAGGCAGAGGGCAGAGAGGGAGGGCAGAGGGCAGAGGGCAGACAGGGCAGAGAGAGAGGGCAGAGAGAGGGCAGAGAGAGAGAGAGGCAGAGGGCAGAGAGAGAGAGTGAGAGAGGCAGAGGGCACAGTGAAAGAGAGGGGGAGGGAGTCAGAGGGCAGAGAGAGAGCGAGGGAGGCAAAGGGCAGAGAGAGAGAGAGGCAGAGGGCATAGAGAGTGTGAGAGAGGGGGCAGGCAGAGGGCAGAGAGAGAGAGAGGGAGGCAGAGAGTAGAGAGATTGAGGCAGAGGGCAGAGAGAGAGAGCGAGGGAGGCAAAGGGCAGAGAGAGAGAGACGGGCAGATGACAGAGAGAGAGAGAGGCAGAGGACAGAGAGAGAGCGCGAGAGAGAGTGAGGCAGAGGACAGAGAGAAAGCGAGAGAGAGAGGGGAGGCAGAGGGCAGAGGGGGTGAGGCAAAGGGCAGAGAGCGAGAGAGAGGCAGAGGACAGAGGGCAGAGAGCGAGAGGCAGAGCACAGAGGGCAGAGAGTGAGAGAGAGATAGGCAGCGGGCAGAGGGGAGAGAGAGGGCAGAGAGAGAGAGCGAGGGAGGCAAAGGGCAGAGAGAGAGAGGCAGAGGGCAGAGAGAGAGAGACGGGCAGATGACAGAGAGAGAGTGAGGCAGAGGACAGAGAGAAAGCGAGAGAGAGAGGGGAGGCAGAGGGCAGAGGGGGTGAGGCAAAGGGCAGAGAGCGAGAGAGAGGCAGAGGACAGAGGGCAGAGAGCGAGAGGCAGAGCACAGAGGGCAGAGAGAGAGAGAGATAGGCAGCGGGCAGAGGGGAGAGAGAGGGCAGAGAGAGAGAGAGAGAGAGACACAGAAGGCAGAGAGAGAGGGAGGCAGATGGCAGAGAGAGAGAGAGATAGGCAGAGGGCAGAGGGCAGAGAGAGAGAGAGAGAGAGGCAGAGGTCAGAGAGAGAGCGCAAGAGAGAGAGAGTGAGGCAGAGGACAGAGGGCAGAGAGAGAGAGAGAGAGAGAGAGGCAGAGCGCAGAGGGCAGAGAGAGAGAGAGAGATAGGTAAAGGGCAGAGGGGAGAGAAAGGGCAGAGAGAGAGAGGGCAGAGAGAGAGAGAGGGAGTGAGTCAGAGGGCAGAGAGAGAGGGAGGAGGCAGAGGGCAGAGAGAGAGAGAGAGAGAGAGAGAGAGAGGCAGAGGGCAGACAGAGAGAGGCAGAGGGCAGAGAGAGAGAGAGGGAGGCAGAGGGCAGAGAGAGAGAGGGAGAGGGAGATGGAGAGAGAGGGGCAGAGGGCAGAGAGAGAGAGAGAGGGGGCGTGGCACAGGGCAGAGAGAGAGAGAGAGGGCAGAGAGAGAGAGAGAGAGAGAGGCTGAGGTCAGAGAGAGAGCGTGAGAGAGAGAGAGTGAGGCAGAGGACAGAGTGAGAGCAAGAGAGAGAGGGCAGAGGCAAAGGGCAGAAAGAGAGGGAGGCAGAGGGTAGAGAGAGAGATAGAGAGGCAGAGAGCAGAGGGCAAAGAGAGAGAGAGATAGGTAAAGGGCAGAGGGGAGAGAAAGGGCAGAGAGAGAGAGAGGGCAGAGAGAGAGAGGGAGTGAGTCAGAGGGCAGAGAGAGAGCGAGGGAGGCAAAAGGCAGAGAGAGAGAGGCAGAGGGCAGAGAGAGGGTGAGGGAGGCAGAGGGCAAAGAGAGAGAGAGATGGAGGCAGAGGGCAGAGAGAGAGATAGAGGCAGAGGTCAGAGAGCGAGAAAGAGAGAGAGAGGCAGAGGTCAGAGAGAGAGCGCGAGAGAGTGAGAGTGAGTCAGAGGGCAGAGAGAGAGCGAGGGAGAGAGCGGTGGCAAATGGCAGAGAGAGAGGGAGGCAGAGGGCAGAGAGAGAGAGAGGCAGAGGGCAGAGAGAGGGTGAAGGAGGCAGAGGACAGAGTGAGAGCAAGAGAGAGAGCGGTGGCAAATGGCAGAGAGAGAGGGAGGCAGAGGGCAGAGAGAGAGAGAGAGGGCAGAGAGAGAGAGAGAGGCTGAGGTCAGAGAGAGAGCGTGAGAGAGAGAGAGTGAGGCAGAGGACAGAGTGAGAGCAAGAGAGAGAGGGTAGAGGCAAAGGGCAGAAAGAGAGGGAGGCAGAGGGTAGAGAGAGAGATAGAGAGGCAGAGAGCAGAGGGCAAAGAGAGAGAGAGATAGGTAAAGGGCAGAGGGGAGAGAAAGGGCAGAGAGAGAGAGAGGGGCAGAGAGAGAGAGGGAGTGAGTCAGAGGGCAGAGAGAGAGCGAGGGAGGCAAAAGGCAGAGAGAGAGAGGCAGAGGGCAGAGAGAGGGTGAGGGAGGCAGAGGGCAAAGAGAGAGAGAGATGGAGGCAGAGGGCAGAGAGAGAGGGAGGCAGAGGGCAGAGAGAGAGAAAGAGAGAGAGAGGCAGAGGTCAGAGAGAGAGCGCGAGAGAGTGAGAGTGAGTGAGAGGGCAGAGAGAGAGAGAGGCAGAGGGCAGAGAGAGGGTGAGGGAGGCAGAGGGCAGAGAGAGAGCGCGAGAGAGAGAGAGTGAGGCAGAGGACAGAGTGAGAGCAAGAGAGAGAGCGGAGGCAAATGGCAGAGAGAGAGGGAGGCAGAGGGCAGAGAGAGAGAGAGAGGCAGAGGGCAGTGGGCAGAGAGAGAGAGAGATAGGTAAAAGGCAGAGGGGAGAGCAAGGCAGAGAGAGAGAGGGCAGAGAGAGAGAGAGGGAGTGAGTCAGAGGGCAGAGAGAGAGCGAGGGAGGCAAAGGCAGAGAGAGAGAGAGGCAGAGGGCAGAGAGAGAGAGAGGCAGAGGGCAGAGAGAAGGTGAGGGAGGCAGAGGGCAGAGAGAGAGAGAGAGAGGGAGGCAGAGGGCAGAGAGAGAGAGAGAGGCAGAGGTCAGAGAGCGAGTGCGAGAGTGAGTGAGGCTGAGGACAGAGAGAGAGCGAGAGAGAGAGGGCGGAGGCAAAGGGCAGAGAGGGAGGGAGGCAGAGGGCAGAGAGAGAGAGAGATAGGCAAAGGGCAGAGGGGAGAGAGTGGGCAGAGAGAGAGGGCAGAGAGAGAGGGAGGCAGAGGGCTGCGAGGGAGTGCAGAAGGCAGTGAGGGAGGACAGAGAGAGAGAGAGAGGCAGAGGGCAGAGAGAGAGAGTGAGAGAGAGAGAGAAAGGGCGGCAGAGGGCAGAGAGAGAGAGACAGGCAGAGGGCACAGAGAAAGAGAGAGAGGGAGGGAGGCAGAGGGCAGAGAGAGAGAGAGGCAGAGGGCAGACAGAGAGAGGCAGAGGGCAGAGAGAGAGAGAGACAAAGAGGGCAGAGAGAGAGAGAGAGGGAGGCAGAGGGCAGAGAGAGAGAGAGGGAGAGGGAGATGGAGAGAGAGAGAGGGGCAGAGGACAGACAGAGAGTGAGAGAGAGAGGGGGAGGCAGAGGGCAGAGAGAGAGAGAGAGAGGGCAGAGGGCAGAGAGAGAGGGGCAGACAGAGGGCAGAGAGAGAGAGGCAGAGGGCAGAGAGAGAGAGAGGCAGAGGGCAGAGAGAGGATGAGGGAGGCAGAGGGCAGAGAGAGAGAGGCTGAGTTCAGAGAGAGAGCGCGAGAGAGAGAGAGTGAGACAGAGGACAGAGTGAGAGCAAGAGAGAGAGGGCGGAGACAAAGGGCAGAGAGAGAGGGAGGCAGAGGGCAGAGAGAGAGAGAGAGAGAGGCTGAGGTCAGAGAGAGAGCGCGAGAGAGAGAGAGTGAGGCAGAGGACAGAGTGAGAGCAAGAGAGAGAGGGCGGAGGCAAAGGGCAGAAAGAGAGGGAGGCAGAGGGTAGAGAGAGAGATAGAGAGGCAGAGAGCAGAGGGCAAAGAGAGAGAGAGATAGGTAAAGGGCAGAGGGGAGAGAAAGGGCAGAGAGAGAGAGAGGGCAGAGAGAGAGAGGGAGTGAGTCAGAGGGCAGAGAGAGAGCGAGGGAGGCAAAAGGCAGAGAGAGAGAGGCAGAGGGCAGAGAGAGGGTGAGGGAGGCAGAGGGCAAAGAGAGAGAGAGATGGAGGCAGAGGGCAGAGAGAGAGATAGAGGCAGAGGTCAGAGAGCGAGCGCGAGAGAGAGAGAGTGAGGCAGAGGGCAGAGAGAGAGGGAGGCAGAGGGCAGAGAGAGAGAAAGAGAGAGAGAGGCAGAGGTCAGAGAGAGAGCGCGAGAGAGTGAGTGTGAGTCAGAGGGCAGAGAGAGAGCGAGGGAGGCAAAGGGCAGAGAGAGAGAGGCAGAGGGCAGAGAGAGAGAGAGGCAGAGGGCAGAGAGAGGGTGAGGGAGGCAGAGGGCAGAGAGAGAGCGCGAGAGAGAGAGAGTGAGGCAGAGGACAGAGTGAGAGCAAGAGAGAGAGCGGAGGCAAATGGCAGAGAGAGAGGGAGGCAGAGGGCAGAGAGAGAGAGAGAGGCATAGGGCAGTGGGCAGAGAGAGAGAGAGAGGCAGAGTGCAGAGGGCAGAGAGAGAGAGAGAGATAGGTAAAAGGCAGAGGGGAGAGCAAGGGCAGAGAGAGAGAGGGCAGAGAGAGAGAGAGGGAGTGAGTCAGAGGGCAGAGAGAGAGCGAGGCAGAGGGCAGAGAGAGAGAGAGGCAGAGGGCAGAGAGAAGGTGAGGGAGGCAGAGGGCAGAGAGAGAGAGAGAGGGAGGCAGAGGGCAGAGAAAGAGAGAGAGGCAGAGGTCAGAGAGAGAGAGATAGGTAAAGGGCAGAGGGGAGAGAAAGGGCAGAGAGAGAGAGAGGGCAGAGAGAGAGAGAGGCAGAGGGGAGTGAGAGGGTGAGGGAGGCAGAGGGCAGAGAGAGAGGGAGAGAGGCAGAGCGCAGAGGGCAGAGAGAGAGAGAGATAGGCAAAGGGCAGAGTGGAGAGAGAGGGCAGAAAGAGAGAGGGAGGCAGAGGGCAGTGAGGGAGGTCAGATGGCAGTGAGGGAGTGCAGAAGGCAGTGATGGAGGGCAAAGAGAGAGAGAAAGGCAAAGAGCAGAGAGAGAGAGAGAGAGAGAAGGGCGGCAGAGGGCAGAGAGAGAGAGAGAGAGGCAGAGGGCACAGAGAAACAGAGAGAGGGAGGGAGGCAGAGGGCAGAGAGAGAGAGAGAGAGAGAGAGGCAGAGGGCAGACAGAGAGAGGCAGAGGGCAGAGAGAGAGAGAGGGAGGCAGAGGGCAGAGAGAGAGAGGGAGAGGGAGATGGAGAGAGAGGGGCAGAGGGCAGAGAGAGAGAGAGAGGGGGCGTGGCACAGGGCAGAGAGAGAGAGAGGGGCAGAGAGAGAGAGAGAGGCTGAGGTCAGAGAGAGAGCGTGAGAGAGAGAGAGTGAGGCAGAGGACAGAGTGAGAGCAAGAGAGAGAGGGCAGAGGCAAAGGGCAGAAAGAGAGGGAGGCAGAGGGTAGAGAGAGAGATAGAGAGGCAGAGAGCAGAGGGCAAAGAGAGAGAGAGATAGGTAAAGGGCAGAGGGGAGAGAAAGGGCAGAGAGAGAGAGAGGGCAGAGAGAGAGAGGGAGTGAGTCAGAGGGCAGAGAGAGAGCGAGGGAGGCAAAAGGCAGAGAGAGAGAGGCAGAGGGCAGAGAGAGGGTGAGGGAGGCAGAGGGCAAAGAGAGAGAGAGATGGAGGCAGAGGGCAGAGAGAGAGATAGAGGCAGAGGTCAGAGAGCGAGCGCGAGAGAGAGAGAGTGAGGCAGAGGGCAGAGAGAGAGGGAGGCAGAGGGCAGAGAGAGAGAAAGAGAGAGAGAGGCAGAGGTCAGAGAGAGAGCGCGAGAGAGTGAGTGTGAGTCAGAGGGCAGAGAGAGAGCGAGGGAGGCAAAGGGCAGAGAGAGAGAGGCAGAGGGCAGAGAGAGAGAGAGGCAGAGGGCAGAGAGAGGGTGAGGGAGGCAGAGGGCAGAGAGAGAGCGCGAGAGAGAGAGAGTGAGGCAGAGGACAGAGTGAGAGCAAGAGAGAGAGCGGAGGCAAATGGCAGAGAGAGAGGGAGGCAGAGGGCAGAGAGAGAGAGAGGCAGAGTGCAGAGGGCAGAGAGAGAGAGAGATAGGTAAAAGGCAGAGGGGAGAGCAAGGGCAGAGAGAGAGAGAGGGAGTGAGTCAGAGGGCAGAGAGAGAGCGAGGCAGAGGGCAGAGAGAGAGAGAGGCAGAGGGCAGAGAGAAGGTGAGGGAGGCAGAGGGCAGAGAGAGAGAGAGAGGGAGGCAGAGGGCAGAGAAAGAGAGAGAGGCAGAGGTCAGAGAGAGAGAGATAGGTAAAGGGCAGAGGGGAGAGAAAGGGCAGAGAGAGAGAGGGCAGAGAGAGAGAGAGGCAGAGGGCAGAGAGAGAGAGAGGCAGAGGGGAGAGAGAGGGAGAGGGAGGCAGAGGGCAAAGAGAGAGAGAGAGGGAGGCAGAGGACAGAGTGAGAGAGAGAGAGAGAGGCAGAAGTCAGAGAGAGAGCGCGAGAGAGAGAGTGTGAGGCAGAGGACACAGTGAGAGCAAGAGAGAGAGGGCGGAGGCAAAGGGCAGAGAGAGAGGGAGGCAGAGGGCAGAGAGAGAGAGAGAGGAAGAAGGCAGAGGGCAGAGAGTGAGAGAGAGAGAGGCAGAGCGCAGAGGGCAGAGAGAGAGAGAGATAGGTAAAGGGCAGAGGTGAGAGAAAGGGCAGAGAAAGAGAGAGGCAGAGGACAGAGTGAGAGCAAGAGAGAGAGGGCGGAGGCAAAGGGCAGACAGAGAGGGAGGCAGAGGGCAGAGAGAGAGAGAGATAGGTAAAGGGCAGAGGGGGAGAGCAAGGGCAGAGAGAGAGAGAGGGCAGAGAGAGAGAGAGAGGGAGTGAGTCAGAGGGCAGAGAGAGAGCGAGGGAGGCAAAGGGCACAGAGAGAGAGGCAGAGGGCAGAGAGAGAGAGAGGCAGAGGGCAGAGAGAGAGAGAGGCAGAGGACAGAGAGAGAGCACGAGAGAGAGAGTGAGGCAGATGACAGACAGAATGCGAGAGAGAGGGGTGAGGCAGATGGCAGAGAGGGGGGAGGCAGAGGGCAGACAGTGAGAGAGTGGCAGAGGGCAGAGGGCAGAGAGAGAGAGACAGAGCGCAGAGGGCAGAGAGAGAGAGAGTTGGCAGAGGGCAGAGGGGAGAGAGAGGGCAGATAGAGAGAGAGAGAGATAGGCAGAGGGCAGAGAGAGAGAGAGAGAGCGAGTGAGTCAGAGGGCAGAGAGAGAACGAGGGAGCCAAAGGGCAGAGAGAGAGAGGGAGAGGGCTGAGAGAGAGAGAGGCAGAGGGCAGAGAGAGGGAGAGGGAGGCAGAGGGCAGAGAGAGAGCGCGAGAGAGAGAGAGAGTGAGTCAGAGGGCAGAGAGAGAGCGAGGGAGGCAAAGGGCAGAGAGAGAGAGGCAGAGGGCAGAGAGAGAGAGAGGCAGAGGGCAGAGAGAGGGTGAGGGAGGCAAAGGGCAGAGAGAGAGAGAGAGAGAGAGAGGCAGAGGTCAGAGAGAGAGTGCAAGAGAGAGTGAGTGAGGCAGAGGACAGAGTGAGAGCAAGAGAGAGAGGGCGGAGGCAAAGGGCAGAGAGAGAGGGAGGCAGAGGGCAGAGAGAGAGCGCAAGAGAGAGTGAGTGAGGCAGAGGACAGAGTGAGAGCAAGAGAGAGAGGGCGGAGGCAAAGGGCAGAGAGAGAGGGAGGCAGAGGGCAGAGAGAGAGAGAGGCAGAGGGCAGAGGGCAGAGAGAGAGAGAGAGGCAGAGCGCAGAGGGCAGAGAGAGAGAGATAGGTAAAGGGCAGAGGGGGAGAGCAAGAGCAGAGAGAGAGAGAGGGCAGAGAGAGAGAGAGAGGGAGTGAGTCAGAGGGCAGAGAGAGAGAGAGGGAGGCAAAGGGCAGAGAGAGAGAGGCAGAGGGCAGAGAGAGAGAGGCAGAGGGCAGAGAGAGAGAGGCAGAGGGCAGAGAGCGGGTGAGGGAGGCAGAGGGCAGAGAGAGAGACAGAGGGAGGCAGAGGGCAGAGAGAGAGAGAGAGGCAGAGGGCAGAGAGCGAGCGCGAGAGAGAGTGAGGCAGAGGACAGAGAGAGAGCGAGAGAGAGAGGGCGGAGGCAAAGGGCAGAGAGTGAGGTAGGCAGAAGGCAGAGAGAGAGAGAGGCAGAGGGCGGACAGAGAGAGGCAGAGGGCAGAGAGAGAGAGAGACACACAGAGGGCAGAGAGAGAGAGAGGGAGGCAAAGGGCAGAGAGAGAGGGAGAGGGAGATGGAGAGAGAGAGAGGGGCAGAGGGCAGACAGAGAGCGAGAGAGAGAGGGGGAGGCAGAGGGCAGAGAGAGAGAGAGGTGGCGTGGCACAGGGCATAGAGAGAGAGAGAGGGCAGAGAGAGAGAGAGAGAGGGCAGAGGGCAGAGAGAGATGGGGCAGGCAGAGGGCAGAGAGAGAGAGAATGAGGGAGGCAGAGGGCAGAGAGAGAGAGAGAGAGACACAGAGGGCAGAGAGAGAGAGAGGGAGGCAGAGGGCAGAGAGAGAGAGGCAGAGGTCAGAGGTTGAGAGAGGGAGAGAGAGTGAGGCAGAGGGCAGAGAGAGAGGGAGGCAGACGGCAGAGCGAGAGGGAAGCAGAGGGCAGATGGGAGGGCAGAGGGCAGAGAGGGAGGGCAGAGGGCAAAGGGCAGACAGGGCAGAGAGAGAGGACAGAGAGAGGGCAGAGAGAGAGAGAGGCAGAGGGCAGAGAGAGAGAGTGAGAGAGGCAGAGGGCACAGTGTAAGAGAGAGGGGGAGGGAGTCAGAGGGCAGAGAGAGGGCAGAGAGAGGGGGGGGAGGCAGAGGGCAGAGAGAGAGAGAGGGAGGCAGAGAGCAGAGAGAGGGAGGCAGAGGGCAGAGAGAGAGCGAGGGAGGCTGAGGGCAGAGAGAGAGAGGCACAGGGCAGAGAGAGAGAGAGAGAGGCAGAGGGCAGAGAGAGAGAGAGAGAGAGAGGCAGAGGGCAGAGAGAGAGAGAGGCAGAGGACAGAGAGAGAGCACGAGAGAGAGAGTGAGGCAGATGACAGACAGAATGCGAGAGAGAGGGGTGAGGCAGATGGCAGAGAGGGGGGAGGCAGAGGGCAGACAGTGAGAGAGTGGCAGAGGGCAGAGGGCAGAGAGAGAGAGACAGAGCGCAGAGGGCAGAGAGAGAGAGCGTTGGGAGAGGGCAGAGGGGAGAGAGAGGGCAGAGAGAGAGAGAGAGAGATAGGCAGAGGGCAGAGGGCAGAGAGAGAGAGAGAGAGCGAGTGAGTCAGAGGGCAGAGAGAGAACGAGGGAGCCAAAGGGCAGAGAGCGAGAGGGAGAGGGCTGAGAGAGAGAGAGGGAGAGGGCAGAGAGAGAGAGAGAGAGGGAGAGGGAGATGGAGAGAGAGGGGCAGAGGGCAGAGAGAGAGAGGGAGAGGGGGCGTGGCACAGGGGAGAGACAGAGAGAGAGAGAGGGCAGAGAGAGAGAGAGAGGGAGGCAGAGAGCAGAGAGAGGGAGGCAGAGGACAGAGAGAGAGCGAGGGAGGCAAAGGGCAGAGAGAGAGAGAAAGAGAGAGAGAGAGAGAGGCAGAGGGCAGAGAGAAAGCGAGAGAGGGGGGGAGGCAGAGGGAAGAGGGGGGGAGGCAAAGGGCAGAGAGCGAGAGAGAGGCAGAGGGCAGAGAGAGAGAGGCAGAGAGCAGAGGGCAGAGAGAGAGAGAGAGAGATAGGTTGCGGGCAGAGGGGAGAGAGAGAAAGAGAGACACACAGAGGGCAGAGAGAGAGAGAGAGAGGGAGGCAGACGGCAGAGAGAGAGAGAGATAGGCAGAGGGCAGAGGGCAGAGAGAGAGAGAGAGAGAGAGAGGGAGGCAGAGAGAGAGAGAGAGAGGCAGAGGTCAGAGAGAGAGCGCGAGAGAGAGAGAGTGAGGCAGAGGACAGAGAGAGAGCGAGAGAGAGGGCGGAGGCAGAGGGCAGAGAGAGAGAGAGGCAGAGCACAGAGGGCAGAGAGAGAGAGAGATAGACAAACGGCAGGGGGAGAGAGAGGGCAGAGAGAGAGAGAGGGCAGAGAGAGAGGGAGGCAGAGGGCAGTGAGGGAGGGCAGACGGCACCGAGGGAGTGCAGAAGGCAGTGAGGGAGGACAGAGAGAGACAGAGAGGCAGAGAGCAGAGAGAGAGAGTGAGAGAGAGAAAAAGGCCGGCAGAGGGCAGAGAGAGAGAGAGAGGCAGAGGGCACAGAGAAAGAGAGAGAGGGAGGGAGGCAGAGGGCAGAGAGAGAGAGATAGAGGGAGGGAGGTAGAGAGAGAGAGAGGGGGCGTGGCACAGGGCAGAGAGAGAGAGAGGGCAGAGAGAGAGAGGCTGAGGACAGAGGGCAGAGAGAGAGAGGCAGAGGTCAGAGGGAGAGGGAGAGAGAGCGAGGCAGAGGGCAGAGAGAGAGGGAAGCAGAGGGCAGAGAGAGAGGTAGGCAGAGGGCAGAGCAAGAGGGAGGCAGAGGTCAGAGAGAGAGGGAGGCAGAGGGCAGAGAGGGAGGGCAGAGGGCAGAGGGCAGACAGGGCAGAGAGAGAGGGCAGAGAGAGGGCAGAGAGAGAGAGAGGCAGAGGGCAGAGAGAGAGAGTGAGAGAGGCAGAGGGCACAGTGAAAGAGAGGGGGAGGGAGTCAGAGGGCAGAGAGAGAGCGAGGGAGGCAAAGGGCAGAGAGAGAGAGAGGCAGAGGGCATAGAGAGTGTGAGAGAGGGGGCAGGCAGAGGGCAGAGAGAGAGAGAGGGAGGCAGAGAGTAGAGAGATTGAGGCAGAGGGCAGAGAGAGAGAGCGAGGGAGGCAAAGGGCAGAGAGAGAGAGGCAGAGGGCAGAGAGAGAGACGGGCAGATGACAGAGAGAGAGAGAGGCAGAGGACAGAGAGAGAGCGCGAGAGAGAGTGAGGCAGAGGACAGAGAGAAAGCGAGAGAGAGAGGGGAGGCAGAGGGCAGAGGGGGTGAGGCAAAGGGCAGAGAGCGAGAGAGAGGCAGAGGACAGAGGGCAGAGAGCGAGAGGCAGAGCACAGAGGGCAGAGAGAGAGAGAGAGATAGGCAGCGGGCAGAGGGGAGAGAGAGGGCAGAGAGAGAGAGCGAGGGAGGCAAAGGGCAGAGAGAGAGAGGCAGAGGGCAGAGAGAGAGAGACGGGCAGATGACAGAGAGAGAGTGAGGCAGAGGACAGAGAGAAAGCGAGAGAGAGAGGGGAGGCAGAGGGCAGAGGGGGTGAGGCAAAGGGCAGAGAGCGAGAGAGAGGCAGAGGACAGAGGGCAGAGAGCGAGAGGCAGAGCACAGAGGGCAGAGAGAGAGAGAGATAGGCAGCGGGCAGAGGGGAGAGAGAGGGCAGAGAGAGAGAGAGAGAGAGACACAGAAGGCAGAGAGAGAGGGAGGCAGATGGCAGAGAGAGAGAGAGATAGGCAGAGGGCAGAGGGCAGAGAGAGAGAGAGAGAGAGGCAGAGGTCAGAGAGAGAGCGCAAGAGAGAGAGAGTGAGGCAGAGGACAGAGGGCAGAGAGAGAGAGAGAGAGAGAGAGGCAGAGCGCAGAGGGCAGAGAGAGAGAGAGATAGGTAAAGGGCAGAGGGGAGAGAAAGGGCAGAGAGAGAGAGGGCAGAGAGAGAGAGAGGGAGTGAGTCAGAGGGCAGAGAGAGAGGGAGGAGGCAGAGGGCAGAGAGAGAGAGAGAGAGAGAGAGAGAGGCAGAGGGCAGACAGAGAGAGGCAGAGGGCAGAGAGAGAGAGAGGGAGGCAGAGGGCAGAGAGAGAGAGGGAGAGGGAGATGGAGAGAGAGGGGCAGAGGGCAGAGAGAGAGAGAGAGGGGGCGTGGCACAGGGCAGAGAGAGAGAGAGAGGGCAGAGAGAGAGAGAGAGAGAGAGGCTGAGGTCAGAGAGAGAGCGTGAGAGAGAGAGAGTGAGGCAGAGGACAGAGTGAGAGCAAGAGAGAGAGGGCAGAGGCAAAGGGCAGAAAGAGAGGGAGGCAGAGGGTAGAGAGAGAGATAGAGAGGCAGAGAGCAGAGGGCAAAGAGAGAGAGAGATAGGTAAAGGGCAGAGGGGAGAGAAAGGGCAGAGAGAGAGAGAGGGGCAGAGAGAGAGAGGGAGTGAGTCAGAGGGCAGAGAGAGAGCGAGGGAGGCAAAAGGCAGAGAGAGAGAGGCAGAGGGCAGAGAGAGGGTGAGGGAGGCAGAGGGCAAAGAGAGAGAGAGATGGAGGCAGAGGGCAGAGAGAGAGATAGAGGCAGAGGTCAGAGAGCGAGAAAGAGAGAGAGAGGCAGAGGTCAGAGAGAGAGCGCGAGAGAGTGAGAGTGAGTCAGAGGGCAGAGAGAGAGCGAGGGAGAGAGCGGTGGCAAATGGCAGAGAGAGAGGGAGGCAGAGGGCAGAGAGAGAGAGAGGCAGAGGGCAGAGAGAGGGTGAGGGAGGCAGAGGGCAGAGAGAGAGCACGAGAGAGAGAGAGTGAGGCAGAGGACAGAGTGAGAGCAAGAGAGAGAGCGGTGGCAAATGGCAGAGAGAGAGGGAGGCAGAGGGCAGAGAGAGAGAGAGAGGGCAGAGAGAGAGAGAGAGGCTGAGGTCAGAGAGAGAGCGTGAGAGAGAGAGAGTGAGGCAGAGGACAGAGTGAGAGCAAGAGAGAGAGGGTAGAGGCAAAGGGCAGAAAGAGAGGGAGGCAGAGGGTAGAGAGAGAGATAGAGAGGCAGAGAGCAGAGGGCAAAGAGAGAGAGAGATAGGTAAAGGGCAGAGGGGAGAGAAAGGGCAGAGAGAGAGAGAGGGCAGAGAGAGAGAGGGAGTGAGTCAGAGGGCAGAGAGAGAGCGAGGGAGGCAAAAGGCAGAGAGAGAGAGGCAGAGGGCAGAGAGAGGGTGAGGGAGGCAGAGGGCAAAGAGAGAGAGAGATGGAGGCAGAGGGCAGAGAGAGAGATAGAGGCAGAGGTCAGAGAGCGAATGCGAGAGAGAGAGAGTGAGGCAGAGGGCAGAGAGAGAGGGAGGCAGAGGGCAGAGAGAGAGAAAGAGAGAGAGAGGCAGAGGTCAGAGAGAGAGCGCGAGAGAGTGAGAGTGAGTGAGAGGGCAGAGAGAGAGAGAGGCAGAGGGCAGAGAGAGGGTGAGGGAGGCAGAGGGCAGAGAGAGAGCGCGAGAGAGAGAGAGTGAGGCAGAGGACAGAGTGAGAGCAAGAGAGAGAGCGGAGGCAAATGGCAGAGAGAGAGGGAGGCAGAGGGCAGAGAGAGAGAGAGAGAGGCAGAGGGCAGTGGGCAGAGAGAGAGAGAGATAGGTAAAAGGCAGAGGGGAGAGCAAGGGCAGAGAGAGAGAGGGCAGAGAGAGAGAGAGGGAGTGAGTCAGAGGGCAGAGAGAGAGCGAAGGAGGCAAAGGGCAGAGAGAGAGAGAGGCAGAGGGCAGAGAGAGAGAGAGGCAGAGGGCAGAGAGAAGGTGAGGGAGGCAGAGGGCAGAGAGAGAGAGAGAGAGGGAGGCAGAGGGCAGAGAGAGAGAGAGAGGCAGAGGTCAGAGAGCGAGTGCGAGAGTGAGTGAGGCTGAGGACAGAGAGAGAGCGAGAGAGAGAGGGCGGAGGCAAAGGGCAGAGAGGGAGGGAGGCAGAGGGCAGAGAGAGAGAGAGATAGGCAAAGGGCAGAGGGGAGAGAGTGGGCAGAGAGAGAGGGCAGAGAGAGAGGGAGGCAGAGGGCTGCGAGGGAGTGCAGAAGGCAGTGAGGGAGGACAGAGAGAGAGAGAGAGGCAGAGGGCAGAGAGAGAGAGTGAGAGAGAGAGAGAAAGGGCGGCAGAGGGCAGAGAGAGAGAGACAGGCAGAGGGCACAGAGAAAGAGAGAGAGGGAGGGAGGCAGAGGGCAGAGAGAGAGAGAGGCAGAGGGCAGACAGAGAGAGGCAGAGGGCAGAGAGAGAGAGAGACAAAGAGGGCAGAGAGAGAGAGAGAGGGAGGCAGAGGGCAGAGAGAGAGAGAGGGAGAGGGAGATGGAGAGAGAGAGAGGGGCAGAGGACAGACAGAGAGTGAGAGAGAGAGGGGGAGGCAGAGGGCAGAGAGAGAGAGAGAGAGGGCAGAGGGCAGAGAGAGAGGGGCAGACAGAGGGCAGAGAGAGAGAGAATGAGGGAGGCAGAGGGCAGAGAGAGAGAGGCAGAGGGCAGAGAGAGAGAGAGGCAGAGGGCAGAGAGAGGATGAGGGAGGCAGAGGGCAGAGAGAGAGAGGCTGAGTTCAGAGAGAGAGCGCGAGAGAGAGAGAGTGAGACAGAGGACAGAGTGAGAGCAAGAGAGAGAGGGCGGAGGCAAAGGGCAGAGAGAGAGGGAGGCAGAGGGCAGAGAGAGAGAGAGAGAGAGGCTGAGGTCAGAGAGAGAGCGCGAGAGAGAGAGAGTGAGGCAGAGGACAGAGTGAGAGCAAGAGAGAGAGGGCGGAGGCAAAGGGCAGAGAGAGAGGGAGACAGAGGGCAGAGAGAGAGAGAGATAGGCAAAGGGCAGAGGGGAGAGAGAGGGCAGAGAGACAGGGCAGAGAGAGAGGGAGGCAGAGGGCAGCGAGGGAGTGCAGAAGGCAGTGAGGGAGGACAGAGAGAGAGAGAGGCAGAGAAAGAGAGTGAGAAAGAGAGAGAAAGGGCGGCAGAGGGCAGAGAGAGAGAGAGACAGGCAGAGGGCACAGAGAAAGAGAGAGAGGGAGGGAGGCAGAGGGCAGAGAGAGAGAGGCAGAGGGCAGAGAGAGGGTGAGGGAGGCAGAGGGCAGAGAGAGAGAGAGAGAGAGGCAGAGGTCAGAGAGAGAGCGCGAGAGAGAGAGAGTGAGTCAGAGGGCAGAGAGAGAGCGAAGGAGGCAAAGGGCAGAGAGAGAGAGGCAGAGGGCAGAGTGAGGGTGAGGGAGGCAGAGGGCAGAGAGAGAGAGAGAGAGGCAGAAAACAGAGAGAGAGCGCGAGAGAGTGAGGCAGAGGACAGAGAGAGAGCGAGAGAGAGAGTGGGGAGGCAGAGGGAAGAGAGAGAGCGAGGCAGAGGGCAGAGAGAGAGAGAGAGAGGCAGAGGGCAGAGAGAGAGGGAGAGAGGCAGAGCGCAGAGGGCAGAGAGAGAGAGAGATAGGCAAAGGGCAGAGTGGAGAGAGAGGGCAGAAAGAGAGAGGGAGGCAGAGGGCAGTGAGGGAGGTCAGATGGCAGTGAGGGAGTGCAGAAGGCAGTGATGGAGGGCAAAGAGAGAGAGAAAGGCAAAGAGCAGAGAGAGAGAGAGAGAGAGAAGGGCGGCAGAGGGCAGAGAGAGAGAGAGAGAGGCAGAGGGCACAGAGAAACAGAGAGAGGGAGGGAGGCAGAGGGCAGAGAGAGAGAGAGAGAGAGAGGCAGAGGGCAGACAGAGAGAGGCAGAGGGCAGAGAGAGAGAGAGGGAGGCAGAGGGCAGAGAGAGAGAGGGAGAGGGAGATGGAGAGAGAGGGGCAGAGGGCAGAGAGAGAGAGAGAGGGGGCGTGGCACAGGGCAGAGAGAGAGAGAGGGGCAGAGAGAGAGAGAGAGGCTGAGGTCAGAGAGAGAGCGTGAGAGAGAGAGAGTGAGGCAGAGGACAGAGTGAGAGCAAGAGAGAGAGGGCAGAGGCAAAGGGCAGAAAGAGAGGGAGGCAGAGGGTAGAGAGAGAGATAGAGAGGCAGAGAGCAGAGGGCAAAGAGAGAGAGAGATAGGTAAAGGGCAGAGGGGAGAGAAAGGGCAGAGAGAGAGAGAGGGGCAGAGAGAGAGAGGGAGTGAGTCAGAGGGCAGAGAGAGAGCGAGGGAGGCAAAAGGCAGAGAGAGAGAGGCAGAGGGCAGAGAGAGGGTGAGGGAGGCAGAGGGCAAAGAGAGAGAGAGATGGAGGCAGAGGGCAGAGAGAGAGATAGAGGCAGAGGTCAGAGAGCGAGCGCGAGAGAGAGAGAGTGAGGCAGAGGGCAGAGAGAGAGGGAGGCAGAGGGCAGAGAGAGAGAAAGAGAGAGAGAGGCAGAGGTCAGAGAGAGAGCGCGAGAGAGTGAGTGTGAGTCAGAGGGCAGAGAGAGAGCGAGGGAGGCAAAGGGCAGAGAGAGAGAGGCAGAGGGCAGAGAGAGAGAGAGGCAGAGGGCAGAGAGAGGGTGAGGGAGGCAGAGGGCAGAGAGAGAGCGCGAGAGAGAGAGAGTGAGGCAGAGGACAGAGTGAGAGCAAGAGAGAGAGCGGAGGCAAATGGCAGAGAGAGAGGGAGGCAGAGGGCAGAGAGAGAGAGAGAGGCATAGGGCAGTGGGCAGAGAGAGAGAGAGAGGCAGAGTGCAGAGGGCAGAGAGAGAGAGAGAGATAGGTAAAAGGCAGAGGGGAGAGCAAGGGCAGAGAGAGAGAGGGCAGAGAGAGAGAGAGGGAGTGAGTCAGAGGGCAGAGAGAGAGCGAGGCAGAGGGCAGAGAGAGAGAGAGGCAGAGGGCAGAGAGAAGGTGAGGGAGGCAGAGGGCAGAGAGAGAGAGAGAGGGAGGCAGAGGGCAGAGAAAGAGAGAGAGGCAGAGGTCAGAGAGAGAGAGATAGGTAAAGGGCAGAGGGGAGAGAAAGGGCAGAGAGAGAGAGAGGGCAGAGAGAGAGAGAGGCAGAGGGCAGAGAGAGAGAGAGGCAGAGGGGAGAGAGAGGGTGAGGGAGGCAGAGGGCAGAGAGAGAGGGAGAGAGGCAGAGCGCAGAGGGCAGAGAGAGAGAGAGATAGGCAAAGGGCAGAGTGGAGAGAGAGGGCAGAAAGAGAGAGGGAGGCAGAGGGCAGTGAGGGAGGTCAGATGGCAGTGAGGGAGTGCAGAAGGCAGTGATGGAGGGCAAAGAGAGAGAGAAAGGCAAAGAGCAGAGAGAGAGAGAGAGAGAGAAGGGCGGCAGAGGGCAGAGAGAGAGAGAGAGAGGCAGAGGGCACAGAGAAACAGAGAGAGGGAGGGAGGCAGAGGGCAGAGAGAGAGAGAGAGAGAGAGAGGCAGAGGGCAGACAGAGAGAGGCAGAGGGCAGAGAGAGAGAGAGGGAGGCAGAGGGCAGAGAGAGAGAGGGAGAGGGAGATGGAGAGAGAGGGGCAGAGGGCAGAGAGAGAGAGAGAGGGGGCGTGGCACAGGGCAGAGAGAGAGAGAGAGGGCAGAGAGAGAGAGAGAGGCTGAGGTCAGAGAGAGAGCGTGAGAGAGAGAGAGTGAGGCAGAGGACAGAGTGAGAGCAAGAGAGAGAGGGCAGAGGCAAAGGGCAGAAAGAGAGGGAGGCAGAGGGTAGAGAGAGAGATAGAGAGGCAGAGAGCAGAGGGCAAAGAGAGAGAGAGATAGGTAAAGGGCAGAGGGGAGAGAAAGGGCAGAGAGAGAGAGAGGGGCAGAGAGAGAGAGGGAGTGAGTCAGAGGGCAGAGAGAGAGCGAGGGAGGCAAAAGGCAGAGAGAGAGAGGCAGAGGGCAGAGAGAGGGTGAGGGAGGCAGAGGGCAAAGAGAGAGAGAGATGGAGGCAGAGGGCAGAGAGAGAGATAGAGGCAGAGGTCAGAGAGCGAGCGCGAGAGAGAGAGAGTGAGGCAGAGGGCAGAGAGAGAGGGAGGCAGAGGGCAGAGAGAGAGAAAGAGAGAGAGAGGCAGAGGTCAGAGAGAGAGCGCGAGAGAGTGAGTGTGAGTCAGAGGGCAGAGAGAGAGCGAGGGAGGCAAAGGGCAGAGAGAGAGAGGCAGAGGGCAGAGAGAGAGAGAGGCAGAGGGCAGAGAGAGGGTGAGGGAGGCAGAGGGCAGAGAGAGAGCGCGAGAGAGAGAGAGTGAGGCAGAGGACAGAGTGAGAGCAAGAGAGAGAGCGGAGGCAAATGGCAGAGAGAGAGGGAGGCAGAGGGCAGAGAGAGAGAGAGGCAGAGGGCAGTGGGCAGAGAGAGAGAGAGATAGGTAAAAGGCAGAGGGGAGAGCAAGGGCAGAGAGAGAGAGGGCAGAGAGAGAGAGAGGGAGTGAGTCAGAGGGCAGAGAGAGAGCGAGGCAGAGGGCAGAGAGAGAGAGAGGCAGAGGGCAGAGAGAAGGTGAGGGAGGCAGAGGGCAGAGAGAGAGAGAGAGGGAGGCAGAGGGCAGAGAAAGAGAGAGAGGCAGAGGTCAGAGAGAGAGAGATAGGTAAAGGGCAGAGGGGAGAGAAAGGGCAGAGAGAGAGAGAGGCAGAGGGCAGAGAGAGAGAGAGGCAGAGGGGAGAGAGAGGGTGAGGGAGGCAGAGGGCAAAGAGAGAGAGAGAGGGAGGCAGAGGACAGAGTGAGAGAGAGAGAGAGAGGCAGAAGTCAGAGAGAGAGCGCGAGAGAGAGAGTGTGAGGCAGAGGACACAGTGAGAGCAAGAGAGAGAGGGCGGAGGCAAAGGGCAGAGAGAGAGGGAGGCAGAGGGCAGAGAGAGAGAGAGAGGAAGAAGGCAGAGGGCAGAGAGAGAGAGAGAGAGAGGCAGAGCGCAGAGGGCAGAGAGAGAGAGAGATAGGTAAAGGGCAGAGGTGAGAGAAAGGGCAGAGAAAGAGAGAGGCAGAGGGCAGAGAGAGGGTGAGGGAGGCAGAGGGCAGAGAGAGAGAGAGAGGCAGAGGTCAGAGAGAGAGCGCGAGAGAGAGAGAGAGTGAGTCAGAGGGCAGAGAGAGAGCGAGGGAGGCAAAGGGCAGAGAGAGAGAGGCAGAGGGCAGGGAGACAGAGAGGCAGCGGGCAGAGAGAGGGTGAGGGAGGCAAAGGGCAGAGAGAGAGAGAGAGAGAGAGAGAGGCAGAGGTCAGAGAGAGAGCGCGAGAGAGAGTGAGTGAGGCAGAGGACAGAGTGAGAGCAAGAGAGAGAGGGCGGAGGCAAAGGGCAGACAGAGAGGGAGGCAGAGGGCAGAGAGAGAGAGATAGGTAAAGGGCAGAGGGGAGAGCAAGGGCAGAGAGAGAGAGAGGGCAGAGAGAGAGAGAGAGGGAGTGAGTCAGAGGGCAGAGAGAGAGCGAGGGAGGCAAAGGGCAGAGAGAGAGAGGCAGAGGGCAGAGAGAGAGAGAGGCAGAGGGCAGAGAGAGAGAGTGGCAGAGGGCAGAGGGCAGAGAGAGAGAGACAGAGCGCAGAGGGCAGAGAGAGAGAGAGTTGGCAGAGGGCAGAGGGGAGAGAGAGGGCAGATAGAGAGAGAGAGAGATAGGCAGAGGGCAGAGAGAGAGAGAGAGAGCGAGTGAGTCAGAGGGCAGAGAGAGAACGAGGGAGCCAAAGGGCAGAGAGAGAGAGGGAGAGGGCTGAGAGAGAGAGAGGCAGAGGGCAGAGAGAGGGAGAGGGAGGCAGAGGGCAGAGAGAGAGCGCGAGAGAGAGAGAGAGTGAGTCAGAGGGCAGAGAGAGAGCGAGGGAGGCAAAGGGCAGAGAGAGAGAGGCAGAGGGCAGAGAGAGAGAGAGGCAGAGGGCAGAGAGAGGGTGAGGGAGGCAAAGGGCAGAGAGAGAGAGAGAGAGAGAGAGAGAGGCAGAGGTCAGAGAGAGAGCGCAAGAGAGAGTGAGTGAGGCAGAGGACAGAGTGAGAGCAAGAGAGAGAGGGCGGAGGCAAAGGGCAGAGAGAGAGGGAGGCAGAGGGCAGAGAGAGAGAGAGGCAGAGGGCAGAGGGCAGAGAGAGAGAGAGAGGCAGAGCGCAGAGGGCAGAGAGAGAGAGATAGGTAAAGGGCAGAGGGGAGAGCAAGAGCAGAGAGAGAGAGAGGGCAGAGAGAGAGAGAGAGGGAGTGAGTCAGAGGGCAGAGAGAGAGAGAGGGAGGCAAAGGGCAGAGAGAGAGAGGCAGAGGGCAGAGAGAGAGAGGCAGAGGGCAGAGAGAGAGAGGCAGAGGGCAGAGAGCGGGTGAGGGAGGCAGAGGGCAGAGAGAGAGAGACAGAGGGAGGCAGAGGGCAGAGAGAGAGAGAGAGGCAGAGGGCAGAGAGCGAGCGCGAGAGAGAGTGAGGCAGAGGACAGAGAGAGAGCGAGAGAGAGAGGGCGGAGGCAAAGGGCAGAGAGTGAGGTAGGCAGAAGGCAGAGAGAGAGAGAGGCAGAGGGCGGACAGAGAGAGGCAGAGGGCAGAGAGAGAGAGAGACACACAGAGGGCAGAGAGAGAGAGAGGGAGGCAAAGGGCAGAGAGAGAGGGAGAGGGAGATGGAGAGAGAGAGAGGGGCAGAGGGCAGACAGAGAGCGAGAGAGAGAGGGGGAGGCAGAGGGCAGAGAGAGAGAGAGGTGGCGTGGCACAGGGCATAGAGAGAGAGAGAGGGCAGAGAGAGAGAGAGAGAGGGCAGAGGGCAGAGAGAGATGGGGCAGGCAGAGGGCAGAGAGAGAGAAAATGAGGGAGGCAGAGGGCAGAGAGAGAGAGAGAGAGACACAGAGGGCAGAGAGAGAGAGAGGGAGGCAGAGGGCAGAGAGAGAGAGGCAGAGGTCAGAGGTTGAGAGAGGGAGAGTGAGTGAGGCAGAGGGCAGAGAGAGAGGGAGGCAGACGGCAGAGCGAGAGGGAAGCAGAGGGCAGATGGGAGGGCGGAGGGCAGAGAGGGAGGGCAGAGGGCAAAGGGCAGACAGGGCAGAGAGAGAGGGAGAGGGAGATGGAGAGAGAGAGAGGGGCAGAGGACAGACAGAGAGTGAGAGAGAGAGGGGGAGGCAGAGGGCAGAGAGAGAGAGAGAGAGGGCAGAGGGCAGAGAGAGAGGGGCAGACAGAGGGCAGAGAGAGAGAGAATGAGGGAGGCAGAGGGCAGAGAGAGAGAGGCAGAGGGCAGAGAGAGAGAGAGGCAGAGGGCAGAGAGAGGATGAGGGAGGCAGAGGGCAGAGAGAGAGAGGCTGAGTTCAGAGAGAGAGCGCGAGAGAGAGAGAGTGAGACAGAGGACAGAGTGAGAGCAAGAGAGAGAGGGCGGAGGCAAAGGGCAGAGAGAGAGGGAGGCAGAGGGCAGAGAGAGAGAGAGAGAGAGGCTGAGGTCAGAGAGAGAGCGCGAGAGAGAGAGAGTGAGGCAGAGGACAGAGTGAGAGCAAGAGAGAGAGGGCGGAGGCAAAGGGCAGAGAGAGAGGGAGACAGAGGGCAGAGAGAGAGAGAGATAGGCAAAGGGCAGAGGGGAGAGAGAGGGCAGAGAGACAGGGCAGAGAGAGAGGGAGGCAGAGGGCAGCGAGGGAGTGCAGAAGGCAGTGAGGGAGGACAGAGAGAGAGAGAGGCAGAGAAAGAGAGTGAGAAAGAGAGAGAAAGGGCGGCAGAGGGCAGAGAGAGAGAGAGACAGGCAGAGGGCACAGAGAAAGAGAGAGAGGGAGGGAGGCAGAGGGCAGAGAGAGGGTGAGGGAGGCAGAGGGCAGAGAGAGAGAGAGAGAGAGGCAGAGGTCAGAGAGAGAGCGCGAGAGAGAGAGAGTGAGTCAGAGGGCAGAGAGAGAGCGAAGGAGGCAAAGGGCAGAGAGAGAGAGGCAGAGGGCAGAGTGAGGGTGAGGGAGGCAGAGGGCAGAGAGAGAGAGAGAGAGGCAGAAAACAGAGAGAGAGCGCGAGAGAGTGAGGCAGAGGACAGAGAGAGAGCGAGAGAGAGAGTGGGGAGGCAGAGGGAAGAGAGAGAGCGAGGCAGAGGGCAGAGAGAGAGAGAGAGAGGCAGAGGGCAGAGAGAGAGGGAGAGAGGCAGAGCGCAGAGGGCAGAGAGAGAGAGAGATAGGCAAAGGGCAGAGTGGAGAGAGAGGGCAGAAAGAGAGAGGGAGGCAGAGGGCAGTGAGGGAGGTCAGATGGCAGTGAGGGAGTGCAGAAGGCAGTGATGGAGGGCAAAGAGAGAGAGAAAGGCAAAGAGCAGAGAGAGAGAGAGAGAGAGAAGGGCGGCAGAGGGCAGAGAGAGAGAGAGAGAGGCAGAGGGCACAGAGAAACAGAGAGAGGGAGGGAGGCAGAGGGCAGAGAGAGAGAGAGAGAGAGAGGCAGAGGGCAGACAGAGAGAGGCAGAGGGCAGAGAGAGAGAGAGAGGGAGGCAGAGGGCAGAGAGAGAGAGGGAGAGGGAGATGGAGAGAGAGGGGCAGAGGGCAGAGAGAGAGAGAGAGGGGGCGTGGCACAGGGCAGAGAGAGAGAGAGGGCAGAGAGAGAGAGAGAGGCTGAGGTCAGAGAGAGAGCGTGAGAGAGAGAGAGTGAGGCAGAGGACAGAGTGAGAGCAAGAGAGAGAGGGCAGAGGCAAAGGGCAGAAAGAGAGGGAGGCAGAGGGTAGAGAGAGAGATAGAGAGGCAGAGAGCAGAGGGCAAAGAGAGAGAGAGATAGGTAAAGGGCAGAGGGGGAGAGAAAGGGCAGAGAGAGAGAGAGGGCAGAGAGAGAGAGGGAGTGAGTCAGAGGGCAGAGAGAGAGCGAGGGAGGCAAAAGGCAGAGAGAGAGAGGCAGAGGGCAGAGAGAGGGTGAGGGAGGCAGAGGGCAAAGAGAGAGAGAGATGGAGGCAGAGGGCAGAGAGAGAGATAGAGGCAGAGGTCAGAGAGCGAGCGCGAGAGAGAGAGAGTGAGGCAGAGGGCAGAGAGAGAGGGAGGCAGAGGGCAGAGAGAGAGAAAGAGAGAGAGAGGCAGAGGTCAGAGAGAGAGCGCGAGAGAGTGAGTGTGAGTCAGAGGGCAGAGAGAGAGCGAGGGAGGCAAAGGGCAGAGAGAGAGAGGCAGAGGGCAGAGAGAGAGAGAGGCAGAGGGCAGAGAGAGGGTGAGGGAGGCAGAGGGCAGAGAGAGAGCGCGAGAGAGAGAGAGTGAGGCAGAGGACAGAGTGAGAGCAAGAGAGAGAGCGGAGGCAAATGGCAGAGAGAGAGGGAGGCAGAGGGCAGAGAGAGAGAGAGAGGCATAGGGCAGTGGGCAGAGAGAGAGAGAGAGGCAGAGTGCAGAGGGCAGAGAGAGAGAGAGAGATAGGTAAAAGGCAGAGGGGAGAGCAAGGGCAGAGAGAGAGAGGGCAGAGAGAGAGAGAGGGAGTGAGTCAGAGGGCAGAGAGAGAGCGAGGCAGAGGGCAGAGAGAGAGAGAGGCAGAGGGCAGAGAGAAGGTGAGGGAGGCAGAGGGCAGAGAGAGAGAGAGAGGGAGGCAGAGGGCAGAGAAAGAGAGAGAGGCAGAGGTCAGAGAGAGAGAGATAGGTAAAGGGCAGAGGGGAGAGAAAGGGCAGAGAGAGAGAGAGGGCAGAGAGAGAGAGAGGCAGAGGGCAGAGAGAGAGAGAGGCAGAGGGGAGAGAGAGGGTGAGGGAGGCAGAGGGCAGAGAGAGAGGGAGAGAGGCAGAGCGCAGAGGGCAGAGAGAGAGAGAGATAGGCAAAGGGCAGAGTGGAGAGAGAGGGCAGAAAGAGAGAGGGAGGCAGAGGGCAGTGAGGGAGGTCAGATGGCAGTGAGGGAGTGCAGAAGGCAGTGATGGAGGGCAAAGAGAGAGAGAAAGGCAAAGAGCAGAGAGAGAGAGAGAGAGAGAAGGGCGGCAGAGGGCAGAGAGAGAGAGAGAGAGGCAGAGGGCACAGAGAAACAGAGAGAGGGAGGGAGGCAGAGGGCAGAGAGAGAGAGAGAGAGAGAGAGGCAGAGGGCAGACAGAGAGAGGCAGAGGGCAGAGAGAGAGAGAGGGAGGCAGAGGGCAGAGAGAGAGAGGGAGAGGGAGATGGAGAGAGAGGGGCAGAGGGCAGAGAGAGAGAGAGAGGGGGCGTGGCACAGGGCAGAGAGAGAGAGAGGGCAGAGAGAGAGAGAGAGGCTGAGGTCAGAGAGAGAGCGTGAGAGAGAGAGAGTGAGGCAGAGGACAGAGTGAGAGCAAGAGAGAGAGGGCAGAGGCAAAGGGCAGAAAGAGAGGGAGGCAGAGGGTAGAGAGAGAGATAGAGAGGCAGAGAGCAGAGGGCAAAGAGAGAGAGAGATAGGTAAAGGGCAGAGGGGAGAGAAAGGGCAGAGAGAGAGAGAGGGCAGAGAGAGAGAGGGAGTGAGTCAGAGGGCAGAGAGAGAGCGAGGGAGGCAAAAGGCAGAGAGAGAGAGGCAGAGGGCAGAGAGAGGGTGAGGGAGGCAGAGGGCAAAGAGAGAGAGAGATGGAGGCAGAGGGCAGAGAGAGAGGTAGAGGCAGAGGTCAGAGAGCGAGCGCGAGAGAGAGAGAGTGAGGCAGAGGGCAGAGAGAGAGGGAGGCAGAGGGCAGAGAGAGAGAAAGAGAGAGAGAGGCAGAGGTCAGAGAGAGAGCGCGAGAGAGTGAGTGTGAGTCAGAGGGCAGAGAGAGAGCGAGGGAGGCAAAGGGCAGAGAGAGAGAGGCAGAGGGCAGAGAGAGAGAGAGGCAGAGGGCAGAGAGAGGGTGAGGGAGGCAGAGGGCAGAGAGAGAGCGCGAGAGAGAGAGAGTGAGGCAGAGGACAGAGTGAGAGCAAGAGAGAGAGCGGAGGCAAATGGCAGAGAGAGAGGGAGGCAGAGGGCAGAGAGAGAGAGAGGCAGAGGGCAGTGGGCAGAGAGAGAGAGAGATAGGTAAAAGGCAGAGGGGAGAGCAAGGGCAGAGAGAGAGAGGGCAGAGAGAGAGAGAGGGAGTGAGTCAGAGGGCAGAGAGAGAGCGAGGCAGAGGGCAGAGAGAGAGAGAGGCAGAGGGCAGAGAGAAGGTGAGGGAGGCAGAGGGCAGAGAGAGAGAGAGAGGGAGGCAGAGGGCAGAGAAAGAGAGAGAGGCAGAGGTCAGAGAGAGAGAGATAGGTAAAGGGCAGAGGGGAGAGAAAGGGCAGAGAGAGAGAGAGGGCAGAGAGAGAGAGAGGCAGAGGGCAGAGAGAGAGAGAGGCAGAGGGGAGAGAGAGGGTGAGGGAGGCAGAGGGCAAAGAGAGAGAGAGAGAGAGAGGCAGAAGTCAGAGAGAGAGCGCGAGAGAGAGAGTGTGAGGCAGAGGACACAGTGAGAGCAAGAGAGAGAGGGCGGAGGCAAAGGGCAGAGAGAGAGGGAGGCAGAGGGCAGAGAGAGAGAGAGAGGAAGAAGGCAGAGGGCAGAGAGAGAGAGAGAGAGAGGCAGAGCGCAGAGGGCAGAGAGAGAGAGAGATAGGTAAAGGGCAGAGGTGAGAGAAAGGGCAGAGAAAGAGAGAGGCAGAGGGCAGAGAGAGGGTGAGGGAGGCAGAGGGCAGAGAGAGAGAGAGAGGCAGAGGTCAGAGAGAGAGCGCGAGAGAGAGAGAGAGTGAGTCAGAGGGCAGAGAGAGAGCGAGGGAGGCAAAGGGCAGAGAGAGAGAGGCAGAGGGCAGGGAGACAGAGAGGCAGCGGGCAGAGAGAGGGTGAGGGAGGCAAAGGGCAGAGAGAGAGAGAGAGAGAGAGAGAGGCAGAGGTCAGAGAGAGAGCGCGAGAGAGAGTGAGTGAGGCAGAGGACAGAGTGAGAGCAAGAGAGAGAGGGCGGAGGCAAAGGGCAGACAGAGAGGGAGGCAGAGGGCAGAGAGAGAGAGATAGGTAAAGGGCAGAGGGGGAGAGCAAGGGCAGAGAGAGAGAGAGGGGCAGAGAGAGAGAGAGAGGGAGTGAGTCAGAGGGCAGAGAGAGAGCGAGGGAGGCAAAGGGCAGAGAGAGAGAGGCAGAGGGCAGAGAGAGAGAGAGGCAGAGGGCAGAGAGAGAGAGTGGCAGAGGGCAGAGGGCAGAGAGAGAGAGACAGAGCGCAGAGGGCAGAGAGAGAGAGAGTTGGCAGAGGGCAGAGGGGAGAGAGAGGGCAGATAGAGAGAGAGAGAGATAGGCAGAGGGCAGAGAGAGAGAGAGAGAGCGAGTGAGTCAGAGGGCAGAGAGAGAACGAGGGAGCCAAAGGGCAGAGAGAGAGAGGGAGAGGGCTGAGAGAGAGAGAGGCAGAGGGCAGAGAGAGGGAGAGGGAGGCAGAGGGCAGAGAGAGAGCGCGAGAGAGAGAGAGAGTGAGTCAGAGGGCAGAGAGAGAGCGAGGGAGGCAAAGGGCAGAGAGAGAGAGGCAGAGGGCAGAGAGAGAGAGAGGCAGAGGGCAGAGAGAGGGTGAGGGAGGCAAAGGGCAGAGAGAGAGAGAGAGAGAGAGAGAGAGGCAGAGGTCAGAGAGAGAGCGCAAGAGAGAGTGAGTGAGGCAGAGGACAGAGTGAGAGCAAGAGAGAGAGGGCGGAGGCAAAGGGCAGAGAGAGAGGGAGGCAGAGGGCAGAGAGAGAGAGAGGCAGAGGGCAGAGGGCAGAGAGAGAGAGAGAGGCAGAGCGCAGAGGGCAGAGAGAGAGAGATAGGTAAAGGGCAGAGGGGGAGAGCAAGAGCAGAGAGAGAGAGAGAGGGGCAGAGAGAGAGAGAGAGGGAGTGAGTCAGAGGGCAGAGAGAGAGAGAGGGAGGCAAAGGGCAGAGAGAGAGAGGCAGAGGGCAGAGAGAGAGAGGCAGAGGGCAGAGAGAGAGAGGCAGAGGGCAGAGAGCGGGTGAGGGAGGCAGAGGGCAGAGAGAGAGAGACAGAGGGAGGCAGAGGGCAGAGAGAGAGAGAGAGGCAGAGGGCAGAGAGCGAGCGCGAGAGAGAGTGAGGCAGAGGACAGAGAGAGAGCGAGAGAGAGAGGGCGGAGGCAAAGGGCAGAGAGTGAGGTAGGCAGAAGGCAGAGAGAGAGAGAGGCAGAGGGCGGACAGAGAGAGGCAGAGGGCAGAGAGAGAGAGAGACACACAGAGGGCAGAGAGAGAGAGAGGGAGGCAAAGGGCAGAGAGAGAGGGAGAGGGAGATGGAGAGAGAGAGAGGGGCAGAGGGCAGACAGAGAGCGAGAGAGAGAGGGGGAGGCAGAGGGCAGAGAGAGAGAGAGGTGGCGTGGCACAGGGCATAGAGAGAGAGAGAGGGCAGAGAGAGAGAGAGAGAGGGCAGAGGGCAGAGAGAGATGGGGCAGGCAGAGGGCAGAGAGAGAGAAAATGAGGGAGGCAGAGGGCAGAGAGAGAGAGAGAGAGACACAGAGGGCAGAGAGAGAGAGAGGGAGGCAGAGGGCAGAGAGAGAGAGGCAGAGGTCAGAGGTTGAGAGAGGGAGAGTGAGTGAGGCAGAGGGCAGAGAGAGAGGGAGGCAGACGGCAGAGCGAGAGGGAAGCAGAGGGCAGATGGGAGGGCGGAGGGCAGAGAGGGAGGGCAGAGGGCAAAGGGCAGACAGGGCAGAGAGAGAGGGCAGAGAGAGGGCAGAGAGAGAGAGAGGCAGAGGGCAGAGAGAGAGAGTGAGAGAGGCAGAGGGCACAGTGTAAGAGAGAGGGGGAGGGAGTCAGAGGGCAGAGAGAGGGCAGAGAGAGGGGGGGGAGGCAGAGGGCAGAGAGAGAGAGAGGGAGGCAGAGAGCAGAGAGAGGGAGGCAGAGGGCAGAGAGAGAGCGAGGGAGGCTGAGGGCAGAGAGAGAGAGGCACAGGGCAGAGAGAGAGAGAGAGGCAGAGGGCAGAGAGAGAGAGAGAGAGAGGCAGAGGGCAGAGAGAGAGAGAGGCAGAGGACAGAGAGAGAGCACGAGAGAGAGAGTGAGGCAGATGACAGACAGAATGCGAGAGAGAGGGGTGAGGCAGATGGCAGAGAGGGGGGAGGCAGAGGGCAGACAGTGAGAGAGTGGCAGAGGGCAGAGGGCAGAGAGAGAGAGAGAGAGAGAGGGCGGAGGCAAAGGGCAGAGAGTGAGGGAGGCAGAAGGCAGAGAGAGAGAGAGGCAGAGGGCGGACAGAGAGAGGCAGAGGGCAGAGAGAGACACACAGAGGGCAGAGAGAGAGAGAGGGAGGCAAAGGGCAGAGAGAGAGGGAGAGGGAGATGGAGAGAGAGAGAGGGGCAGAGGGCAGACAGAGAGCGAGAGAGAGAGGGGGAGGCAGAGGGCAGAGAGAGAGATAGAGGCAGAGGTCAGAGAGCGAGCGCGAGAGAGAGAGAGTGAGGCAGAGGGCAGAGAGAGAGGGAGGCAGAGGGCAGAGAGAGAGAAAGAGAGAGAGAGGCAGAGGTCAGAGAGAGAGCGCGAGAGAGTGAGTGTGAGTCAGAGGGCAGAGAGAGAGCGAGGGAGGCAAAGGGCAGAGAGAGAGAGGCAGAGGGCAGAGAGAGAGAGAGGCAGAGGGCAGAGAGAGGGTGAGGGAGGCAGAGGGCAGAGAGAGAGCGCGAGAGAGAGAGAGTGAGGCAGAGGACAGAGTGAGAGCAAGAGAGAGAGCGGAGGCAAATGGCAGAGAGAGAGGGAGGCAGAGGGCAGAGAGAGAGAGAGAGGCAGAGGGCAGTGGGCAGAGAGAGAGAGAGAGGCAGAGTGCAGAGGGCAGAGAGAGAGAGAGATAGGTAAAAGGCAGAGGGGAGAGCAAGGGCAGAGAGAGAGAGGGCAGAGAGAGAGAGAGGGAGTGAGTCAGAGGGCAGAGAGAGAGCGAGGCAGAGGGCAGAGAGAGAGAGAGGCAGAGGGCAGAGAGAAGGTGAGGGAGGCAGAGGGCAGAGAGAGAGAGAGAGGGAGGCAGAGGGCAGAGAAAGAGAGAGAGGCAGAGGTCAGAGAGAGAGAGATAGGTAAAGGGCAGAGGGGAGAGAAAGGGCAGAGAGAGAGAGAGGGGCAGAGAGAGAGAGAGGCAGAGGGCAGAGAGAGAGAGAGGCAGAGGGGAGAGAGAGGGTGAGGGAGGCAGAGGGCAAAGAGAGAGAGAGAGGGAGGCAGAGGACAGAGTGAGAGAGAGAGAGAGAGGCAGAAGTCAGAGAGAGAGCGCGAGAGACAGAGTGTGAGGCAGAGGACACAGTGAGAGCAAGAGAGAGAGGGCGGAGGCAAAGGGCAGAGAGAGAGGGAGGCAGAGGGCAGAGAGAGAGAGAGAGGAAGAAGGCAGAGGGCAGAGAGAGAGAGAGAGAGAGGCAGAGCGCAGAGGGCAGAGAGAGAGAGAGATAGGTAAAGGGCAGAGGTGAGAGAAAGGGCAGAGAAAGAGAGAGGCAGAGGGCAGAGAGAGGGTGAGGGAGGCAGAGGGCAGAGAGAGAGAGAGAGGCAGAGGTCAGAGAGAGAGCGAGGGAGGCAAAGGGCAGAGAGAGAGAGGCAGAGGGCAGGGAGACAGAGAGGCAGCGGGCAGAGAGAGGGTGAGGGAGGCAAAGGGCAGAGAGAGAGAGAGAGAGAGAGGCAGAGGTCAGAGAGAGAGCGCGAGAGAGAGTGAGTGAGGCAGAGGACAGAGTGAGAGCAAGAGAGGGAGGGCGGAGGCAAAGGGCAGACAGAGAGGGAGGCAGAGGGCAGAGAGAGAGAGAGATAGGTAAAGGGCAGAGGGGAGAGCAAGGGCAGAGAGAGAGAGAGGGCAGAGAGAGAGAGAGAGGGAGTGAGTCAGAGGGCAGAGAGAGAGCGAGGGAGGCAAAGGGCAGAGAGAGAGAGGCAGAGGGCAGAGAGAGAGAGAGGCAGAGGGCAGAGAGAGAGAGAGGCAGAGGACAGAGAGAGAGCACGAGAGAGAGAGTGAGGCAGATGACAGACAGAATGCGAGAGAGAGGGGTGAGGCAGATGGCAGAGAGGGGGGAGGCAGAGGGCAGACAGTGAGAGAGTGGCAGAGGGCAGAGGGCAGAGAGAGAGAGACAGAGCGCAGAGGGCAGAGAGAGAGAGAGTTGGCAGAGGGCAGAGGGGAGAGAGAGGGCAGATAGAGAGAGAGAGAGATAGGCAGAGGGCAGAGAGAGAGAGAGAGAGCGAGTGAGTCAGAGGGCAGAGAGAGAACGAGGGAGCCAAAGGGCAGAGAGAGAGAGGGAGAGGGCTGAGAGAGAGAGAGGCAGAGGGCAGAGAGAGGGAGAGGGAGGCAGAGGGCAGAGAGAGAGCGCGAGAGAGAGAGAGTGAGTCAGAGGGCAGAGAGAGAGCGAGGGAGGCAAAGGGCAGAGAGAGAGAGGCAGAGGGCAGAGAGAGAGAGAGGCAGAGGGCAGAGAGAGGGTGAGGGAGGCAAAGGGCAGAGAGAGAGAGAGAGAGAGAGAGGCAGAGGTCAGAGAGAGAGCGCAAGAGAGAGTGAGTGAGGCAGAGGACAGAGTGAGAGCAAGAGAGAGAGGGCGGAGGCAAAGGGCAGAGAGAGAGGGAGGCAGAGGGCAGAGAGAGAGAGAGGCAGAGGGCAGAGGGCAGAGAGAGAGAGAGAGGCAGAGCGCAGAGGGCAGAGAGAGAGAGATAGGTAAAGGGCAGAGGGGAGAGCAAGAGCAGAGAGAGAGAGAGGGCAGAGAGAGAGAGAGAGGGAGTGAGTCAGAGGGCAGAGAGAGAGAGAGGGAGGCAAAGGGCAGAGAGAGAGAGGCAGAGGGCAGAGAGAGAGAGGCAGAGGGCAGAGAGAGAGAGGCAGAGGGCAGAGAGCGGGTGAGGGAGGCAGAGGGCAGAGAGAGAGACAGAGGGAGGCAGAGGGCAGAGAGAGAGAGAGAGGCAGAGGGCAGAGAGCGAGCGCGAGAGAGAGTGAGGCAGAGGACAGAGAGAGAGCGAGAGAGAGAGGGCGGAGGCAAAGGGCAGAGAGTGAGGTAGGCAGAAGGCAGAGAGAGAGAGAGGCAGAGGGCGGACAGAGAGAGGCAGAGGGCAGAGAGAGAGAGAGACACACAGAGGGCAGAGAGAGAGAGAGGGAGGCAAAGGGCAGAGAGAGAGGGAGAGGGAGATGGAGAGAGAGAGAGGGGCAGAGGGCAGACAGAGAGCGAGAGAGAGAGGGGGAGGCAGAGGGCAGAGAGAGAGAGAGGTGGCGTGGCACAGGGCATAGAGAGAGAGAGAGGGCAGAGAGAGAGAGAGAGAGGGCAGAGGGCAGAGAGAGATGGGGCAGGCAGAGGGCAGAGAGAGAGAGAATGAGGGAGGCAGAGGGCAGAGAGAGAGAGAGAGAGACACAGAGGGCAGAGAGAGAGAGAGGGAGGCAGAGGGCAGAGAGAGAGAGGCAGAGGTCAGAGGTTGAGAGAGGGAGAGAGAGTGAGGCAGAGGGCAGAGAGAGAGGGAGGCAGACGGCAGAGCGAGAGGGAAGCAGAGGGCAGATGGGAGGGCAGAGGGCAGAGAGGGAGGGCAGAGGGCAAAGGGCAGACAGGGCAGAGAGAGAGGACAGAGAGAGGGCAGAGAGAGAGAGAGGCAGAGGGCAGAGAGAGAGAGTGAGAGAGGCAGAGGGCACAGTGTAAGAGAGAGGGGGAGGGAGTCAGAGGGCAGAGAGAGGGCAGAGAGAGGGGGGGGAGGCAGAGGGCAGAGAGAGAGAGAGGGAGGCAGAGAGCAGAGAGAGGAAGGCAGAGGGCAGAGAGAGAGCGAGGGAGGCTGAGGGCAGAGAGAGAGAGGCACAGGGCAGAGAGAGAGAGAGAGAGGCAGAGGGCAGAGAGAGAGAGAGAGAGAGAGGCAGAGGGCAGAGAGAGAGAGAGGCAGAGGACAGAGAGAGAGCACGAGAGAGAGAGTGAGGCAGATGACAGACAGAATGCGAGAGAGAGGGGTGAGGCAGATGGCAGAGAGGGGGGAGGCAGAGGGCAGACAGTGAGAGAGTGGCAGAGGGCAGAGAGAGAGAGACAGAGCGCAGAGGGCAGAGAGAGAGAGCGTTGGGAGAGGGCAGAGGGGAGAGAGAGGGCAGAGAGAGAGAGAGAGAGATAGGCAGAGGGCAGAGGGCAGAGAGAGAGAGAGAGAGCGAGTGAGTCAGAGGGCAGAGAGAGAACGAGGGAGCCAAAGGGCAGAGAGCGAGAGGGAGAGGGCTGAGAGAGAGAGAGGCAGAGGGCAGAGAGAGGGAGAGGGAGGCAGAGGGCAGAGAGAGAGCGCGAGAGAGAGTGTGAGTCAGAGGGCAGAGAGAGAGCGAGAGAGAGAGGGCGGAGGCAAAGGGCAGAGAGAGAGGGAGGCAGAGGGCAGAGAGAGAGAGAGGCAGAGGGCAGAGGGCAGAGAGAGAGAGAGAGAGAGGCAGAGCGCAGAGGGCAGAGAGAGAGAGAGATAGGTAAAGGTCAGAGGGGAGAGCAAGGGCAGAGAGAGAGAGAGGGCAGAGAGAGAGGGAGTGAGTCAGAGGGCAGAGAGAGAGAGAGGGAGGCAAAGGGCAGAGAGAGAGAGGCAGAGGGCAGAGAGAGAGAGAGGCAGAGGGCAGGGAGAGGGTGAGGGAGGCAGAGGGCAGAGAGAGAGAGAGAGGGAGGCAGAGGGCAGAGAGAGAGAGAGAGGCAGAGGTCAGAGAGCGAGCGCGAGAGAGAGTGAGGCAGAGGACAGAGAGAGAGAGAGAGGTGGCGTGGCACAGGGCAGAGAGAGAGAGAGAGAAAGAGAGGGCAGAGAGAGAGAGGACAGAGTGAGAGCAAGAGAGATGGGGCAGGCAGAGGGCAGAGAGAGAGAGAATGAGGGAGGCAGAGGGCAGAGAGAGAGAGACACACACAGAGGGCAGAGAGAGAGAGAGGGAGGCAGAGGGCAGAGAGAGAGAGGCAGAGGTCAGAGGTTGAGAGAGGGTGAGAGAGTGAGGCAGAGGGCAGAGAGAGAGAGGCAGAGGGCAGAGAGAGAGAGAGAGGCAGAGGGCAGGGAGAGGGTGAGGGAGGCAGAGGGCAGAGAGAGAGAGGGAGGGAGGCAGAGGGCAGAGAGAGAGAGAGGCAGAGGGCAGACAGAGAGAGGCAGAAGGCAGAGAGAGAGAGAGACACAGAGGGCAGAGAGAGAGAGAGGGAGGCAGAGGGCAGAGAGAAAGGGAGAGGGAGATGGAAAGAGAGAGAGGGGCAGAGGGCAGACAGAGAGCGAGAGAGAGAGGGGGAGGCAGAGGGCAGAGAGAGAGAGAGAGGTGGCGTGGCACAGGGCAGAGAGAGAGAGAGAGAAAGAGAGGGCAGAGAGAGAGAGGACAGAGTGAGAGCAAGAGAGATGGGGCAGGCAGAGGGCAGAGAGAGAGAGAATGAGGGAGGCAGAGGGCAGAGAGAGAGAGACACAGAGGGCAGAGAGAGAGAGAGGGAGGCAGAGGGCAGAGAGAGAGAGGCAGAGGGCAGAGAGAGAGGCAGGCAGAGGGCAGAGCGAGAGGGAGGCAGAGGGCAGAGCGAGAGGGAGGCAGAGGGCAGATGGGAGGGCAGAGGGCAGAGAGGGAGGGCAGAGGGCAAAGGGCAGACAGGGCAGAGAGAGAGGGCAGAGAGAGGGCAGAGAGAGAGAGAGGCAGAGGGCAGAGAGAGAGAGTGAGAGAGGCAGAGGGCACAGTGAAAGAGAGAGGGGGAGGGAGTCAGAGGGCAGAGAGAGAGCGAGAGAGGGGGGGAGGCAGAGGGCAGAGAGAGAGAGAGGGAGGCAGAGAGCAGAGAGAGGGAGGCAGAGGGCAGAGAGAGAGAGAGAGAGAGAGGCAGAGGGCAGAGAGAGAGAGAGGCAGAGGACAGAGAGAGAGCACGAGAGAGAGAGTGAGGCAGATGACAGACAGAATGCGAGACAGAGGGGTGAGGCAGATGGCAGAGAGGGGGGAGGCAGAGGGCAGACAGTGAGAGAGTGGCAGAGGGCATAGGGCAGAGAGAGAGAGACAGAGCGCAGAGGGCAGAGAGAGAGAGAGAGTTGGGAGAGGGCAGAGGGGAGAGAGAGGGCAGAGAGAGAGAGAGAGATAGGCAGAGGGCAGAGGGCAGAGAGAGAGAGAGAGAGCGAGTGAGTCAGAGGGCAGAGAGAGAACGAGGGAGCCAAAGGGCAGAGAGAGAGAGGGAGAGGGCTGAGAGAGAGAGAGGCAGAGGGCAGAGAGAGGGAGAGGGAGGCAGAGGGCAGAGAGAGAGCGCGAGAGAGAGAGAGTGAGTCAGAGGGCAGAGAGAGAGCGAGAGAGAGAGGGCGGAGGCAAAGGGCAGAGAGAGAGGGAGGCAGAGGGCAGAGAGAGAGAGAGGCAGAGGGCAGAGGGCAGAGAGAGAGAGAGAGAGAGAGAGAGGCAGAGCGCAGAGGGCAGAGAGAGAGAGAGATAGGTAAAGGGCAGAGGGGAGAGCAAGGGCAGAGAGAGAGAGAGGGGCAGAGAGAGAGGGAGTGAGTCAGAGGGCAGAGAGAGAGAGAGGGAGGCAAAGGGCAGAGAGAGAGAGAGAGGCAGAGGGCAGAGAGAGAGGCAGAGGGCAGGGAGAGGGTGAGGGAGGCAGAGGGCAGAGAGAGAGAGGGAGGGAGGCAGAGGGCAGAGAGAGAGAGAAGCAGAGGGCAGACAGAGAGAGGCAGAGGGCAGAGAGAGAGAGAGACACAGAGGGCAGAGAGAGAGAGAGGGAGGCAGAGGGCAGAGAGAAAGGGAGAGGGAGATGGAGAGAGAGAGAGGGGCAGAGGGCAGACAGAGAGAGAGAGAGAGAGGTGGCGTGGCACAGGGCAGAGAGAGAGAGAGAGAAAGAGAGGGCAGAGAGAGAGAGGACAGAGTGAGAGCAAGAGAGATGGGGCAGGCAGAGGGCAGAGAGAGAGAGAATGAGGGAGGCAGAGGGCAGAGAGAGAGAGAGAGACACAGAGGGCAGAGAGAGAGAGAGGGAGGCAGAGGGCAGAGAGAGAGAGGCAGAGGTCAGAGGTTGAGAGAGGGTGAGAGAGTGAGGCAGAGGGCAGAGAGAGAGGCAGGCAGAGGGCAGAGAGAGAGGCAGGCAGAGGGCAGAGCGAGAGGGAGGCAGAGGGCAGAGCGAGAGGGAGGCAGAGGGCAGATGGGAGGGCAGAGGGCCGAGAGGGAGGGCAGAGGGCAAAGGGCAGACAGGGCAGAGAGAGAGGGCAGAGAGAGGGCAGAGAGAGAGAGAGGCAGAGGGCACAGTGAAAGAGAGAGGGGGAGGGAGTCAGAAGGCAGAGAGAGAGCGAGAGAGGGGGGGAGGCAGAGGGCAGAGAGAGAGAGAGGGAAGCAGAGAGCAGAGAGAGGGAGGCAGAGGGCAGAGAGAGAGAGAGAGAGAGGCAGAGGGCAGAGAGAGAGAGAGAGAGGCAAAGGACAGAGAGAGAGCACGAGAGAGAGAGTGAGGCAGATGACAGACAGAATGCGAGACAGAGGGGTGAGGCAGATGGCAGAGAGGGGGGAGGCAGAGGGCAGACAGTGAGAGAGAGGCAAAGGGCAGAGGGCAGAGAGAGAGAGACAGAGCGCAGAGGGCAGAGAGAGAGAGAGTTGGGAGAGGGCAGAGGGGAGAGAGAGAACGAGAGAGAGAGGGGGAGGCAGAGGGCAGAGAGAGAGAGAGAGGTGGCGTGGCACAGGGCAGAGAGAGAGAGAGAGAAAGAGAGGGCAGAGAGAGAGAGGACAGAGTGAGAGCAAGAGAGATGGGGCAGGCAGAGGGCAGAGAGAGAGAGAATGAGGGAGGCAGAGGGCAGAGAGAGAGAGAGAGACACAGAGGGCAGAGAGAGAGAGAGGGAGGCAGAGGGCAGAGAGAGAGAGGCAGAGGTCAGAGGTTGAGAGAGGGTGAGAGAGTGAGGCAGATGGCAGAGAGGGGGGAGGCAGAGGGCAGACAGTGAGAGAGAGGCAGAGGGCAGAGGGCAGAGAGAGAGAGACAGAGCGCAGAGGGCAGAGAGAGAGAGAGTTGGGAGAGGGCAGAGGGGAGAGAGAGGGCAGAGAGAGAGAGAGAGTTGGGAGAGGGCAGAGGGGAGAGAGAGGGCAGAGAGAGAGAGAGAGAGAGAGGCAGAGGGCAGAGAGAGGGTGAGGGAGGCAGAGGGCAGAGAGAGAGAGAGAGGCAGAGGTCAGAGAGAGAGCGCGAGAGAGAGAGAGAGTGAGTCAGAGGGCAGAGAGAGAGCGAGGGAGGCAAAGGGCAGAGAGAGAGAGGCAGAGGGCAGGGAGACAGAGAGGCAGCGGGCAGAGAGAGGGTGAGGGAGGCAAAGGGCAGAGAGAGAGAGAGAGAGAGAGGCAGAGGTCAGAGAGAGAGCGCGAGAGAGAGTGAGTGAGGCAGAGGACAGAGTGAGAGCAAGAGAGAGAGGGCGGAGGCAAAGGGCAGACAGAGAGGGAGGCAGAGGGCAGAGAGAGAGAGAGATAGGTAAAGGGCAGAGGGGAGAGCAAGGGCAGAGAGAGAGAGAGGGCAGAGAGAGAGAGAGAGGGAGTGAGTCAGAGGGCAGAGAGAGAGCGAGGGAGGCAAAGGGCAGAGAGAGAGAGGCAGAGGGCAGAGAGAGAGAGAGGCAGAGGGCAGAGAGAGAGAGAGGCAGAGGACAGAGAGAGAGCACGAGAGAGAGAGTGAGGCAGATGACAGACAGAATGCGAGAGAGAGGGGTGAGGCAGATGGCAGAGAGGGGGGAGGCAGAGGGCAGACAGTGAGAGAGTGGCAGAGGGCAGAGGGCAGAGAGAGAGAGACAGAGCGCAGAGGGCAGAGAGAGAGAGAGTTGGCAGAGGGCAGAGGGGAGAGAGAGGGCAGATAGAGAGAGAGAGAGATAGGCAGAGGGCAGAGAGAGAGAGAGAGAGCGAGTGAGTCAGAGGGCAGAGAGAGAACGAGGGAGCCAAAGGGCAGAGAGAGAGAGGGAGAGGGCTGAGAGAGAGAGAGGCAGAGGGCAGAGAGAGGGAGAGGGAGGCAGAGGGCAGAGAGAGAGCGCGAGAGAGAGAGAGTGAGTCAGAGGGCAGAGAGAGAGCGAGGGAGGCAAAGGGCAGAGAGAGAGAGGCAGAGGGCAGAGAGAGAGAGAGGCAGAGGGCAGAGAGAGGGTGAGGGAGGCAAAGGGCAGAGAGAGAGAGAGAGAGAGAGAGGCAGAGGTCAGAGAGAGAGCGCAAGAGAGAGTGAGTGAGGCAGAGGACAGAGTGAGAGCAAGAGAGAGAGGGCGGAGGCAAAGGGCAGAGAGAGAGGGAGGCAGAGGGCAGAGAGAGAGAGAGGCAGAGGGCAGAGGGCAGAGAGAGAGAGAGAGGCAGAGCGCAGAGGGCAGAGAGAGAGAGATAGGTAAAGGGCAGAGGGGAGAGCAAGAGCAGAGAGAGAGAGAGGGCAGAGAGAGAGAGGGAGTGAGTCAGAGGGCAGAGAGAGAGAGAGGGAGGCAAAGGGCAGAGAGAGAGAGGCAGAGGGCAGAGAGAGAGAGGCAGAGGGCAGAGAGAGAGAGGCAGAGGGCAGAGAGCGGGTGAGGGAGGCAGAGGGCAGAGAGAGAGACAGAGGGAGGCAGAGGGCAGAGAGAGAGAGAGAGGCAGAGGGCAGAGAGCGAGCGCGAGAGAGAGTGAGGCAGAGGACAGAGAGAGAGCGAGAGAGAGAGGGCGGAGGCAAAGGGCAGAGAGTGAGGTAGGCAGAAGGCAGAGAGAGAGAGAGGCAGAGGGCGGACAGAGAGAGGCAGAGGGCAGAGAGAGAGAGAGGGAGGCAAAGGGCAGAGAGAGAGGGAGAGGGAGATGGAGAGAGAGAGAGGGGCAGAGGGCAGACAGAGAGCGAGAGAGAGAGGGGGAGGCAGAGGGCAGAGAGAGAGAGAGGTGGCGTGGCACAGGGCATAGAGAGAGAGAGAGGGCAGAGAGAGAGAGAGAGAGAGGGCAGAGGGCAGAGAGAGATGGGGCAGGCAGAGGGCAGAGAGAGAGAGAATGAGGGAGGCAGAGGGCAGAGAGAGAGAGAGAGAGACACAGAGGGCAGAGAGAGAGAGAGGGAGGCAGAGGGCAGAGAGAGAGAGGCAGAGGTCAGAGGTTGAGAGAGGGAGAGAGAGTGAGGCAGAGGGCAGAGAGAGAGGGAGGCAGACGGCAGAGCGAGAGGGAAGCAGAGGGCAGATGGGAGGGCAGAGGGCAGAGAGGGAGGGCAGAGGGCAAAGGGCAGACAGGGCAGAGAGAGAGGGCAGAGAGAGGGCAGAGAGAGAGAGAGGCAGAGGGCAGAGAGAGAGAGAGGCAGAGGACAGAGAGAGAGCACGAGAGAGAGAGTGAGGCAGATGACAGACAGAATGCGAGAGAGAGGGGTGAGGCAGATGGCAGAGAGGGGGGAGGCAGAGGGCAGACAGTGAGAGAGTGGCAGAGGGCAGACAGAGAGAGGCAGAGGGCAGAGAGAGAGAGAGACACAGAGGGCAGAGAGAGAGAGAGGGAGGCAGAGGGCAGAGAGAAAGGGAGAGGGAGATGGAGAGAGAGAGAGGGGCAGAGGGCAGACAGAGAGAGAGAGAGAGAGAGGTGGCGTGGCACAGGGCAGAGAGAGAGAGAGAGAAAGAGAGGGCAGAGAGAGAGAGGACAGAGTGAGAGCAAGAGAGATGGGGCAGGCAGAGGGCAGAGAGAGAGAGAATGAGGGAGGCAGAGGGCAGAGAGAGAGAGAGAGACACAGAGAGCAGAGAGAGAGAGAGGGAGGCAGAGGGCAGAGAGAGAGAGGCAGAGGTCAGAGGTTGAGAGAGGGTGAGAGAGTGAGGCAGAGGGCAGAGAGAGAGGCAGGCAGAGGGCAGAGAGAGAGGCAGGCAGAGGGCAGAGCGAGAGGGAGGCAGAGGGCAGAGCGAGAGGGAGGCAGAGGGCAGATGGGAGGGCAGAGGGCAGAGAGGGAGGGCAGAGGGCAAAGGGCAGACAGGGCAGAGAGAGAGGGCAGAGAGAGGGCAGAGAGAGAGAGAGAGGCAGAGGGCACAGTGAAAGAGAGAGGGGGAGGGAGTCAGAAGGCAGAGAGAGAGCGAGAGAGGGGGGGAGGCAGAGGGCAGAGAGAGAGAGAGGGAAGCAGAGAGCAGAGAGAGGGAGGCAGAGGGCAGAGAGAGAGAGAGAGAGAGGCAGAGGGCAGAGAGAGAGAGAGAGGCAAAGGACAGAGAGAGAGCACGAGAGAGAGAGTGAGGCAGATGACAGACAGAATGCGAGACAGAGGGGTGAGGCAGATGGCAGAGAGGGGGGAGGCAGAGGGCAGACAGTGAGAGAGAGGCAAAGGGCAGAGGGCAGAGAGAGAGAGACAGAGCGCAGAGGGCAGAGAGAGAGAGAGTTGGGAGAGGGCAGAGGGGAGAGAGAGAACGAGAGAGAGAGGGGGAGGCAGAGGGCAGAGAGAGAGAGAGAGGTGGCGTGGCACAGGGCAGAGAGAGAGAGAGAGAAAGAGAGGGCAGAGAGAGAGAGGACAGAGTGAGAGCAAGAGAGATGGGGCAGGCAGAGGGCAGAGAGAGAGAGAATGAGGGAGGCAGAGGGCAGAGAGAGAGAGAGAGACACAGAGGGCAGAGAGAGAGAGAGGGAGGCAGAGGGCAGAGAGAGAGAGGCAGAGGTCAGAGGTTGAGAGAGGGTGAGAGAGTGAGGCAGATGGCAGAGAGGGGGGAGGCAGAGGGCAGACAGTGAGAGAGAGGCAGAGGGCAGAGGGCAGAGAGAGAGAGACAGAGCGCAGAGGGCAGAGAGAGAGAGAGTTGGGAGAGGGCAGAGGGGAGAGAGAGGGCAGAGAGAGAGAGACAGAGCGCAGAGGGCAGAGAGAGAGAGAGAGTTGGGAGAGGGCAGAGGGGAGAGAGAGGGCAGAGAGAGAGAGAGATAGGCAGAGGGCAGAGGGCAGAGAGAGAGAGAGAGAGCGAGTGAGTCAGAGGGCAGAGAGAGAACGAGGGAGCCAAAGGGCAGAGAGAGAGAGGGAGAGGGCTGAGAGAGAGAGAGGCAGAGGGCAGAGAGAGGGAGAGGGAGGCAGAGGGCAGAGAGAGAGCGCGAGAGAGAGAGAGTGAGTCAGAGGGCAGAGAGAGAGCGAGAGAGAGAGGGCGGAGGCAAAGGGCAGAGAGAGAGGGAGGCAGAGGGCAGAGAGAGAGAGGCAGAGGGCAGAGGGCAGAGAGAGAGAGAGAGAGAGGCAGAGCGCAGAGGGCAGAGAGAGAGAGAGATAGGTAAAGGGCAGAGGGGAGAGCAAGGGCAGAGAGAGAGAGAGGGCAGAGAGAGAGGGAGTGAGTCAGAGGGCAGAGAGAGAGAGAGGGAGGCAAAGAGCAGAGAGAGAGAGGCAGAGGGCAGAGAGAGAGAGAGAGGCAGAGGGCAGGGAGAGGGTGAGGGAGGCAGAGGGCAGAGAGAGAGAGGGAGGGAGGCAGAGGGCAGAGAGAGAGAGAGGCAGAGGGCAGACAGAGAGAGGCAGAGGGCAGAGAGAGAGAGAGACACAGAGGGCAGAGAGAGAGAGAGAGGGAGGCAGAGGGCAGAGAGAAAGGGAGAGGGAGATGGAGAGAGAGAGAGGGGCAGAGGACAGACAGAGAGCGAGAGAGAGAGGGGGAGGCAGAGGGCAGAGAGAGAGAGAGAGGTGGCGTGGCACAGGGCAGAGAGAGAGAGAGAGAAAGAGAGGGCAGAGAGAGAGAGGACAGAGTGAGAGCAAGAGAGATGGGGCAGGCAGAGGGCAGAGAGAGAGAGAATGAGGGAGGCAGAGGGCAGAGAGAGAGAGAGAGACACAGAGGGCAGAGAGAGAGAGAGGGAGGCAGAGGGCAGAGAGAGAGAGGCAGAGGTCAGAGGTTGAGAGAGGGTGAGAGAGTGAGGCAGAGGGCAGAGAGAGAGGCAGGCAGAGGGCAGAGAGAGAGGCAGGCAGAGGGCAGAGCGAGAGGGAGGCAGAGGGCAGAGCGAGAGGGAGGCAGAGGGCAGATGGGAGGGCAGAGGGCAGAGAGGGAGGGCAGAGGGCAAAGGGCAGACAGGGCAGAGAGAGAGGGCAGAGAGAGGGCAGAGAGAGAGAGGCAGAGGGCAGAGAGAGAGAGTGAGAGAGGCAGAGGGCACAGTGAAAGAGAGAGGGGGAGGGAGTCAGAAGGCAGAGAGAGAGCGAGAGAGGGGGGAGGCAGAGGGCAGAGAGAGAGAGAGGGAAGCAGAGAGCAGAGAGAGGGAGGCAGAGGGCAGAGAGAGAGAGAGAGAGAGGCAGAGGGCAGAGAGAGAGAGAGAGGCAAAGGACAGAGAGAGAGCACGAGAGAGAGAGTGAGGCAGATGACAGACAGAATGCGAGACAGAGGGGTGAGGCAGATGGCAGAGAGGGGGGAGGCAGAGGGCAGACAGTGAGAGAGAGGCAAAGGGCAGAGGGCAGAGAGAGAGAGACAGAGCGCAGAGGGCAGAGAGAGAGAGAGTTGGGAGAGGGCAGAGGGGAGAGAGAGAACGAGAGAGAGAGGGGGAGGCAGAGGGCAGAGAGAGAGAGAGAGGTGGCGTGGCACAGGGCAGAGAGAGAGAGAGAGAAAGAGAGGGCAGAGAGAGAGAGGACAGAGTGAGAGCAAGAGAGATGGGGCAGGCAGAGGGCAGAGAGAGAGAGAATGAGGGAGGCAGAGGGCAGAGAGAGAGAGAGAGACACAGAGGGCAGAGAGAGAGAGAGGGAGGCAGAGGGCAGAGAGAGAGAGGCAGAGGTCAGAGGTTGAGAGAGGGTGAGAGAGTGAGGCAGATGGCAGAGAGGGGGGAGGCAGAGGGCAGACAGTGAGAGAGAGGCAGAGGGCAGAGGGCAGAGAGAGAGAGACAGAGCGCAGAGGGCAGAGAGAGAGAGAGTTGGGAGAGGGCAGAGGGGAGAGAGAGGGCAGAGAGAGAGAGACAGAGCGCAGAGGGCAGAGAGAGAGAGAGAGTTGGGAGAGGGCAGAGGGGAGAGAGAGGGCAGAGAGAGAGAGAGATAGGCAGAGGGCAGAGGGCAGAGAGAGAGAGAGAGAGCGAGTGAGTCAGAGGGCAGAGAGAGAACGAGGGAGCCAAAGGGCAGAGAGAGAGAGGGAGAGGGCTGAGAGAGAGAGAGGCAGAGGGCAGAGAGAGAGCGCGAGAGAGAGAGAGTGAGTCAGAGGGCAGAGAGAGAGCGAGAGAGAGAGGGCGGAGGCAAAGGGCAGAGAGAGAGGGAGGCAGAGGGCAGAGAGAGAGAGGCAGAGGGCAGAGGGCAGAGAGAGAGAGAGAGAGAGGCAGAGCGCAGAGGGCAGAGAGAGAGAGAGATAGGTAAAGGGCAGAGGGGAGAGCAAGGGCAGAGAGAGAGAGAGGGCAGAGAGAGAGGGAGTGAGTCAGAGGGCAGAGAGAGAGAGAGGGAGGCAAAGGGCAGAGAGAGAGAGGCAGAGGGCAGAGAGAGAGAGAGAGGCAGAGGGCAGGGAGAGGGTGAGGGAGGCAGAGGGCAGAGAGAGAGAGGGAGGGAGGCAGAGGGCAGAGAGAGAGAGAGGCAGAGGGCAGACAGAGAGAGGCAGAGGGCAGAGAGAGAGAGAGACACAGAGGGCAGAGAGAGAGAGAGAGGGAGGCAGAGGGCAGAGAGAAAGGGAGAGGGAGATGGAGAGAGAGAGAGGGGCAGAGGACAGACAGAGAGCGAGAGAGAGAGGGGGAGGCAGAGGGCAGAGAGAGAGAGAGAGGTGGCGTGGCACAGGGCAGAGAGAGAGAGAGAGAAAGAGAGGGCAGAGAGAGAGAGGACAGAGTGAGAGCAAGAGAGATGGGGCAGGCAGAGGGCAGAGAGAGAGAGAATGAGGGAGGCAGAGGGCAGAGAGAGAGAGAGAGACACAGAGGGCAGAGAGAGAGAGAGGGAGGCAGAGGGCAGAGAGAGAGAGGCAGAGGTCAGAGGTTGAGAGAGGGTGAGAGAGTGAGGCAGAGGGCAGAGAGAGAGGCAGGCAGAGGGCAGAGAGAGAGGCAGGCAGAGGGCAGAGCGAGAGGGAGGCAGAGGGCAGAGCGAGAGGGAGGCAGAGGGCAGATGGGAGGGCAGAGGGCAGAGAGGGAGGGCAGAGGGCAAAGGGCAGACAGGGCAGAGAGAGAGGGCAGAGAGAGGGCAGAGAGAGAGAGGCAGAGGGCAGAGAGAGAGAGTGAGAGAGGCAGAGGGCACAGTGAAAGAGAGAGGGGGAGGGAGTCAGAAGGCAGAGAGAGAGCGAGAGAGGGGGGAGGCAGAGGGCAGAGAGAGAGAGAGGGAAGCAGAGAGCAGAGAGAGGGAGGCAGAGGGCAGAGAGAGAGAGAGAGAGAGAGGCAGAGGGCAGAGAGAGAGAGAGAGGCAAAGGACAGAGAGAGAGCACGAGAGAGAGAGTGAGGCAGATGACAGACAGAATGCGAGACAGAGGGGTGAGGCAGATGGCAGAGAGGGGGGAGGCAGAGGGCAGACAGTGAGAGAGAGGCTGAGGGCAGAGGGCAGAGAGAGAGAGACAGAGCGCAGAGGGCAGAGAGAGAGAGAGTTGGGAGAGGGCAGAGGGGAGAGAGAGAACGAGAGAGAGAGGGGGAGGCAGAGGGCAGAGAGAGAGAGAGGTGGCGTGGCACAGGGCAGAGAGAGAGAGAGAGAAAGAGAGGGCAGAGAGAGAGAGGACAGAGTGAGAGCAAGAGAGATGGGGCAGGCAGAGGGCAGAGAGAGAGAGAATGAGGGAGGCAGAGGGCAGAGAGAGAGAGAGAGACACAGAGGGCAGAGAGAGAGAGAGGGAGGCAGAGGGCAGAGAGAGAGAGGCAGAGGTCAGAGGTTGAGAGAGGGTGAGAGAGTGAGGCAGATGGCAGAGAGGGGGGAGGCAGAGGGCAGACAGTGAGAGAGAGGCAGAGGGCAGAGGGCAGAGAGAGAGAGACAGAGCGCAGAGGGCAGAGAGAGAGAGAGTTGGGAGAGGGCAGAGGGGAGAGAGAGGGCAGATAGAGAGAGAGAGATAGGCAGAGGGCAGAGGGCAGAGAGAGCGAGTGAGTCAGAGGGCAGAGAGAGAACGAGGGAGCCAAAGGGCAGAGAGAGAGAGGGAGAGGGCTGAGAGAGAGAGAGGCAGAGGGCAGAGAGAGGGAGAGGGAGGCAGAGGGCAGAGAGAGAGAGAGAGGGAGGCAGAGGGCAGAGAGAGAGAGAGGCAGAAAACAGAGCGAGAGCACGAGAGAGAGAGTGAGGCAGAGGACAGAGAGAGAGCGAGAGGCGAGAGAGAGAGAGTGGGGAGGCAGAGGGAAGAGAGAGAGGGAGGCAGAGGGCAGAGAGAGAGAGAGAGAGAGAGGCAGAGGGCAGAGGGCAGAGCGAGAGTGGGAGAGAGGCAGAGCGCAGAGGGCAGAGAGAGAGAGAGAGATAGGCAAAGGGCAGAGTGGAGAGAGAGGGCAGAGAGAGAGAGTGGGAGGAAGAGGGCAGTGAGGGAGGTCAGAGGGCAGCGAGGGAGTGCAGAAGGCAGTGATGGAGGGCAAAGAGAGAGAGAAAGGCAAAGAGCAGAGAGAGAGAGAGAGAGAGAAGGGTGGCAGAGGGCAGAGAGAGAGAGGGAGAGGCAGAGGGCACAGAGAAAGAGAGGGAGGCAGAGGGCAGAGAGAGAGAGAGAGAGGCAGAGGGCAGACAGAGAGAGGCAGAGGGCAGAGAGAGAGAGAGAGACACACACAGAGGGCAGAGAGAGAGAGAGGGAGGCAGAGGGCAGAGAGAGAGAGAGAGAGGGAGATGGAGAGAGAGAGAGCGGCAGAGGGCAGAGAGAGAGAGGGCGCGTGGCACAGGGCACAGAGAGAGAGAGAGAGAGAGGGCAGAGAGAGGCAGAGGCAGAGGGCAGAGAGAGAGAGAGAGAGGGAGGCAGAGGGCAGAGAGAGAGAGAGGCAGAAAACAGAGAGAGAGCACGAGAGAGAGAGTGAGGCAGAGGGAAGAGAGAGAGGGAGGCAGAGGGCAGAGAGAGAGAGAGAGGCAGAGGGCAGAGGGCAGAGGGCAGAGGGCAGAGGGCAGAGCGAGAGTGGGAGAGAGGCAGAGCGCAGAGGGCAGAGAGAGAGAGAGATAGGCAAAGGGCAGAGTGGAGAGAGAGGGCAGATAGAGAGAGTGGGAGGCAGAGGGCAGTGAGGGAGGTCAGAGGGCAGCAAGGGAGTGCAGAAGGCAGTGATGGAGGGCAAAGAGAGAGAGAAGGGCGGCAGAGGGCAGAGAGAGAGAGAGAGAGAGAGAGGGCACAGAGAAAGAGAGGGAGGCAGAGGGCAGAGAGAGAGGCAGAGGGCAGACAGAGAGAGGCAGAGGGCAGAGAGAGAGAGAGACACACACAGAGGGCAGAGAGAGAGAGAGGGAGGCAGAGGGCAGAGAGAGAGGCAGAGGGCAGACAGAGAGAGGCAGAGGGCAGAGAGAGAGAGAGACACACACAGAGGGCAGAGAGAGAGAGGGAGAGGGAGATGGAGAGGGAGAGAGGGGCAGAGGGCAGAGAGAGAGAGAGGGGGCGTGGCACAGGGCAGAGAGAGAGAGAGGGAGGCAGAGAGCAGAGAGAGAGAGGCAGAGGGCAGAGAGAGAGAGAGAGAGAGAGAGAGAGAGAGAGAGGCAGAGGACAGAGAGAGAGCACGAGAGAGAGAGTGAGGCAGAGGACAGAGAAAGCGAGAGAGAGAGGGGAGGCAGAGGGCAGAGGGGGTGAGGCAAAGGGCAGAGAGCGAGAGAGAGGCAGAGGACAGAGGGCAGAGAGAGAGAGAGAGAGAGATAGGCAGTGGGCAGAGGGGAGAGAGAGGGCAGAGAGAGAGAGAGACACAGAGGGCAGAGAGAGAGGGAGGCAGATGGCAGAGAGAGAGAGAGATAGGCAGAGGGCAGTGAGAGAGAGAGAGAGTGAGGCAGAGGTCAGAGAGAGAGCACGAGAGAGAGAGTGAGGCAGAGGACAGAGAGAGAGCGAGAGAGAGGGCGGAGGCAGAGGGCAGAGAGAGAGAGAGAGAGGCAGAGCACGGAGGGCAGAGAGAGAGAGATAGACAAAGGGCAGAGGGGAGAGAGAGGGCAGAGAGAGAGAGAGAGAGGGCAGAGAGAGAGGGAGGCAGAGGGCATTGAGGGAGTGCAGAAGGCAGTGATGGAAGACAGAGGGAGAGCGAGAGGCAGAGAGCAGAGAGAGAGAGTGAGAGAGAGAAAAAGGGCGGCAGAGGGCAGAGAGAGAGAGAGAGAGGCAGAGGGCACAGAGAAAGAGAGAGAGGGAGGGAGGCAGAGGGCAGAGAGAGAGAGAGGCAGAGGGCAGACAGAGAGAGGCAGAGGGCAGAGAGAGAGAGAGAGAGAGACAAAGAGGGCAGAGAGAAAGAAAGGGAGGCAGAGGGCAGAGAGAGAGAGAGAGAGCTGGAGAGAGAAAGAGGGGCAGAGGGCAGAGAGAGAGCGAGAGAGAGAGGGGGAGGCAGAGGGCAGAGAGAGAGAGAGAGGGGTCGTGGCACAGGGCAGAGAGAGAGAGAGAGAGAGGGCAGAGAGAGAGAAGCTGAGGACAGAAGGCAGAGAGAGAGATGGGGGAGGCAGAGGGCAGAGAGAGATGGAGGCAGAGGGCAGAGAGAGAGAGAATGAGGGAGGCAGAGGGCAGAGAGAGAGAGGCAGAGGTCAGAGGGAGAGAGAGAGAGAGAGCGAGGCAGAGGGCAGAGAGAGAGGTAGGCAGAGGGCAGAGCAAGAGGGAGGCAGAGGGCAGAGAGAGAGGGAGGCAGAGGGCAGAGAGGGAGGGCAGGGGGCAGAGGGTAGACAGGGCAGAGAGAGAGGGCAGAGAGAGGGCAGAGAGAGAGACAGGCAGAAGGCAGAGAGAGAGAGTGAGAGAGGCAGAGGGCACAGTGAAAGAGAGAGGGGGAGGGAGTCAGAGGGCAGAGGGAGAGCTAGGGAGGCAAAGGGCAGAGAGAGACAGAGGCAGAGGGCAGAGAGAGAGAGAGGGAGGCAGAGAGCAGAGAGATTGAGGCAGAGGGCAGAGAGAGAGAACGAGGGAGGCAAAGGGCAGAGGGAGAGAGGCAGAGGGCAGAGAGAGAGAGAGAGAGGCGCAGAGGACAGAGAGAAAGCGCGAGAGAGAGAGTGAGGCAGAGGACAGAGAGAAAGCGAGAGAGAGAGGGGAGGCAGAGGGCAGAGGGGGTGAGGCAAAGGGCAGAGAGCGAGAGAGAGGCAGAGGACAGAGGGCAGAGAGAGAGAGGCAGAGCGCAGAGGGCAGAGAGAGAGAGAGAGAGAGATAGGCAGCGGGCAGAGGGGAGAGAGAGGGCAGAGAGAGAGAGAGACACAGAGGGCAGAGAGAGAGAGAGACACAGAGGGCAGAGAGAGAGGGAGGCAGATGGCAGAGAGAGAGAGAGATAGGCAGAGGGCAGAGAGGAGAGAGAGAGAGAGTGAGGCAGAGGACAGAGTGAGAGCAAGAGAGAGAGGGCGGAGGCAAAGGGCAGAGAGAGAGAGGCAGAGCGCAGAGGGCAGAGAGAGAGAGAGATAGGTAAAGGGCAGAGGGGAGAGAAAGAGCAGAGAGAGAGAGAGGGCAGAGAGAGGGAGTGAGTCAGAGGGCAGAGAGAGAGCGAGGGAGGCAAAGGGCAGAGAGAGAGAGGCAGAGGGCAGAGAGAGAGAGGGAGAGAGGCAGAGGCCAGAGAGCGAGCGCGAGAGAGAGAGAGTGAGGCAGAGGACAGAGAGAGAGCGAGAGAGAGAGGGCGGAGGCAAAGAGCAGAGAGAGAGGGAGGCAGAGGGCAGAGAGAGAGAGAGAGAGAGGCAAAGGGCAGAGGGGAGAGAGAGGGGAAAGAGGGCAGAGAGAGAGGGCAGAGAGAGAAGGAGGCAGAGGGCAGCGAGGGAGTGCAGAAGGCAGTGAGGGTGGACAGAGAGAGAGAGAGACAGGCAGAGGGCACAGAGAAAGAGAGGGAGGGAGGCAGAGGGCAGAGAGAGAGAGAGGCAGAGGGCAGATAGAGAGAGGCAGAGGGCAGAGAGAGGGTGAGGGAGGCAGATGGCAGAGAGAGAGAGAGAGAGGCAGAGGTCAGAGAGAAAGCGCGAGAGAGAGTGAGGCAGAGGACAGAGTGAGAGCAAGAGAGAGAGCGAGGGAGGCAAAGGGCAGAGAGAAAGAGGCAGAGGGCAGAGAGAGGGTGAGGGAGGCAGAGGGCAGAGAGAGAGAGAGATGGAGGCAGAGGGCAGAGAGAGAGATAGAGGCAGAGGTCAGAGAGCGAGCGCGAGAGAGAGAGAGTGAGGCAGAGGACAGAGAGAGAGCGAGAGAGAGAGGGCGGAGGCAAAGGGCAGAGAGAGAGGGAGGCAGAGGGCAGAGAGAGAGAGAGGGAGGCAAAGGGCAGAGAGAGAGGGGCAGAGGGCAGAGAGAGAGAGGCAGAGGGCAGAGAGAGGGTGAGGGAGGCAGAGGGCAGAGAGAGAGAGAGAGAGAGGCAGAGGTCAGAGAGAGAGCGCGAGAGAGAGAGAGTGAGGCAGAGGACAGAGTGAGAGCAAGAGAGAGAGGGCGGAGGCAAAGGGCAGAGAGAGAGGGAGGCAGACGGCAGAGAGAGAGAGAGGCAGAGGGCAGAGGGCAGAGAGTGAGAGAGAGAGAGGCAGAGCGCAGAGGGCAGAGAGAGAGAGAGATAGGTAAAGGGCAGAGGGGAGAGAAAGGGCAGAGAGAGAGAGAGAGGGCAGAGAGAGAGAGAGAGGGAGTGAGTCAGAGGGCAGAGAGAGAGCGAGGGAGGCAAAGGGCAAAGAGAGGGAGAGAGGCAGAGGCCAGAGAGCGAGCGCGAGAGAGAGAGAGTGAGGCAGAGGACAGAGAGAAAGCGAGAGAGAGAGGGCGGAGGCAAAGGGCAGAGAGAGAGGGAGGCAGAGGGCAGAGAGAGAGAGAGATAGGCAAAGGGCAGAGGGGAGAGAGAGGGCAGAGAGAGAGGGCAGAGAGAGTGGAAGGCAGAGGGCAGCGAGGGAGTGCAGAAGGCAGTGAGGGTGGACAGAGAGAGAGAGAGAGAGGCAGAGGGCACAGAGAAAGAGAGAGAGGGAGGGAGGCAGAGGGCAGACAGAGAGAGGCAGAGGGCAGACAGACAGAGGCAGAGGGCAGAGAGAGAGCGAGGGAGGCAAAGGGCAGAGAGAGAGAGGCAGAAAGAGAGAGAGAGTGAGTCAGAGGGCAGAGAGACAGCGAGGGAGGCAAAGGGCAGAGAGAGAGAGGCAGAGGGCAGAGAGAGGATGAGGGAGGCAGAGGGCAGAGAGAGAGAGGCTGAGGTCAGAGAGAGAGCGCGAGAGAGAGAGAGTGAGGCAGAGGACAGAGTGAGAGCAAGAGAGAGAGGGCGGAGGCAAATGGAAGAGAGAGAGGGAGGCAGAGGGCAGAGAGAGAGAGAGAGAGGCAGAGGGCAGAGGGCAGAGAGAGAGAGAATGAGAGAGAGGCAGAGCGCAGAGGGCAGAGAGAGAGAGAGATAGGTAAAGGGCAGAGGGGAGAGCAAGGGCAGAGAGAGAGAGAGGGCAGGGAGAGAGAGAGAGAGAGAGGGAGTGAGTCAGAGGGCAGAGAGAGAGCGAGGGAGGCAAAGGGCAGAGAGAGAGAGGCAGAGGGCAAAGAGAGAGAGAGGCAAAGGGCAGAGAGAGGGTGAGGGAGGCAGAGGGCAGAGAGAGAGAGAGGGAGGCAGAGGGCAGAGAGAGAGAGAGGCAGAGGTCAGAGAGAGAGCGCGAGAGAGAGAGAGTGAGGCAGAGGACAGAGTGAGAGCAAGAGAGAGAGGGCGGAGGCAAAGGGCAGAGAGAGAGGGAGGCAGAGGGCAGAGAGAGAGAGAGAGAGGCAGAGGGCAGAGGGCAGAGAGTGAGAGAGAGAGAGGCAGAGCGCAGAGGGCAGAGAGAGAGAGAGATAGGTAAAGGGCAGAGAGGAGAGAAAGGGCAGAGAGAGAGAGCGAGCGCGAGAGAGAGAGAGTGAGGCAGCGGACAGAGAGAGAGCGAGAGAAAGAGGGCGGAGGCAAAGGGCAGAGAGAGAGGGAGGCAGAGGGCAGAGAGAGACGGGGAGGCAGAGGGCAGAGAGAGAGAGAGGGGGGCAGAGGGCAGAGAGAGAGCGAGAGAGAGGGGGAGGCACAGGGCAGAGAGAGAGAGAGAGAGAGGGCAGAGAGAGAAAGAGAGGCTGAGGACAGAGGGAAATAAGAGAGTGAGATGGGGGAGGCACCGGGCAGAAAGAGAGAAAGCCAGAGGGCAGTGGGGAGAGAGAGACACAGGGCAGAGGGAGAGAGAGAGAGAGAGAGGGGCAGAGAGAGAGGGAGGCAGAGGGCAGAGAGGGAGGGCAGAGAGGGCAGAGGGCAGACGTCAAAGGGCAGAGAGGGCAGAGAGAGAGATGGCAGGCAGAGAGAGAGGGCAGAGAGAGACAGAGAGGCAGAGGGCAGAGAGAGAGAGAGAGAGGGTGGCAGAAGTCAGAGAGAGAGATGGGCAGAGGGCAGAGAGAGAGCGAGAGAGAAATGGGGAGGCAGAGGGGAGAGAGAGAGAGAGAGGGGGAGGGCAGAGAGAGAGAGAGGGCAGAGGGCAGAAAGAGAGAGTTAGGCAGAGGGCAGAGGGGAGAGAGAGACACAGAGGGCAGAGAGAGAGAGAGAGGGAGGCAGAGGGCAAAGAGAGATCGAGAGAGAGAGGGGGAGGCACAGGGCAGAGAGAGAGGGCAGAGAGAGAGAGGATGAGGAGAGCGGGCAGCGAGAGAGATGGGGGAGGCAGAGGGCAGAGAGAGATGTAGGCAGAGGGCAGAGAGAGAGAGAATGAGGGAGGCAGAGGGCAGAGAGAGAGAGGCAGAGGGCAGAGAGAGATGGAGGAGAGGGAGAGAGGGCAGAGAGGGAGGGAGGCAGAGGGCAGCGAGGGAGGGTAGAGAGAAAGCAAGAGAGAGAGAGAGAGGCAGAGGGCAGGGAGAGAGAGTGAGAGTGAGAGATAGAAAGGGAGGCAGAGGGCAGTGAGACAAACACAAAGAGGGCAGCGAGAGAGAGCAGAGGGCAGCGAGGGAGGGCAGAGGGCAGCGAGGGAGGGCAGAGGGCAGCGAGGGAGGGCAGAGAGAGAGAGGCAGAGGGCAGAGCGAGAGAGAGAGAGCTAGGCAGAGGGCAGAGAGAGAGGTAGGCAGAGGGCAGAGAGAGAGGGAGGCAGAGGGCAGAGAGAGAGGGAGGCAGAGGGCACAGAGAGAGGGAGGCAGAGGGCAGATGGGAGGGCAGAGGGCAGAGAGGGAGGGCAGAGGGCAGAGGGCAGAGGGCAGAGGGCAGACAGGGCAGAGAGAGGGAGAGGCAGATGGCAGAGAGAGAGAGAGTGAGAGAGGCAGAGGGCACAGTGAAAGAGATTGGGGAGGGAGTCAGAGGGCAGACAGAGCGAGGGAGGCAAACGGGAGAGAGAGACAGAGGCAGAGGGCAGAGAGAGAGCGAGAGAGGGGGGAGGCACAGGGCAGAGCGAGAGAGAGGGAGGCAGAGAGCAGAGAGAGAGAGGGAGGCAGTGGGCAGAGGGAGAGAGAGAAAGAGGGAGAGAGAGGCAGAGGACAGAGAGAGAGAGACACACAGAGGGCTGAGAGAGAGAGAGAGGGAGGCAGAGGGCAGAGAGTGAGAGAGAGATAGGAAGAGGGCAGAGGGCAGAGAGAGAGAGAGAGGGAGTGAGTCAGAGGGCAGAGAGAGAGCGAGGGAGGCAAAGGGCAGAGAGAGGCAGAGGGCAGAGAGAGATCGAGAAAGAGAGGGGGAGGCAGAGGACAGCGAGGGAGGGCAGAGGGCAGCGAGGGAGGGCAGAGGGGAGAGAGTGAGGGAGGCAGAGGGCAGAGAGAGAGGGAGGCAGAGGGCAGAGAGAGAGAGAGAGAGGGTGGCAGAGGTCAGAGAGAGAGAGGCAGAGGGCAGAGAGAGGGAGAGAGAGGGAGGCAGTCAGAGGGCAGAGAGAGCGAGGGAGGCAAAGGGCAGAGAGTGAGAGGCAGAGGGCAGAGAGAGAGGGAGGAGAGGGAGAGAGGGCAGAGAGAGAGGGAGGCAGAGGGCAGCAAGGGATGGCAGAGGGCAGTGAGGGAGGGCAGCAAGAGAGAGAGGAGAGGGAGAGAGGGCAGAGAGAGAGAGAGGCAGAGGGCAGGGAGAGAGAGTGAGAGTGAGAGATAGAAAGGGAGGCAGAGGGCAGTGAGACAAACACAAAGAGGGCAGCGAGAGAGAGCAGAGGGCAGCGAGGGAGGGCAGAGGGCAGCGAGGGAGGGCAGAGGGCAGCGAGGGAGGGCAGAGAGAGAGAGGCAGAGAGCAGAGGGCAGAGAGAGAGAGAGAGAAAGGCAGAGGGCAGAGGGGAGAGAGAGGGCAGAGAGAGAGGGCAGAGAGAGAGGGAGGCAGAGGGCAGTAGGGGAGTGCAGAGGGCAGCGAGGGATGGCAAAGAGAGAGAGGCAGAGGGCAGAGAGAGACAATGAGAGAGAAAGAGAAAGGGAGGCAGAGGTAAGAGAGAGAGACACACAGAGGGGAGAGAGAGAGAGAGAGAAAGAGAGGCAGAGGGCACAGAGAAAGAGAGAGAGGGAGGGAGGCAGAGGGCAGAGCGAGAGAGAGAGGGAGGGAATCAGAGGGCAGAGAGAGCGAGGGAGGCAAAGGGCTGAGAGAGAGAGGCAGAGGGCAGAGAGAGAAAGTGAGAGTGAGAGATAGAAAGGGAGGCAGAGAGCAGTGAGACAAACACAAAGAGGGCAGAGAGAGGGGGAGGCAGAGGGCAGCGAGGGAGGGCAGAGGGCAGCGAGTGAGGGCAGAGAGAGAGAGGGAGGCAGAGGGCAGAGAGAGTGAGAGAGAGAGAGAGAAAGGGAGGCAGAGGGCGAGAGAGGGAGAGAGAGGCAGAGGACAGAGAGAGAGCGCGAGAGAGAGAGTGGCAGAGGACAGAGAGCGAGCGAGAGAGAGAGGGGAGGCAGAGGGCAGAGAGAGAGGGAGGCAGAGGGCAGAGAGAGAGAGAGAGAGAGAGAGAGAGAGGGCAGAGAGAGAGGGAGGCAGAGGGCAGAGAGGGAGGGCAGAGAGGGCAGAGGGCAGACGTCAAAGGGCAGAGAGGGCAGAGAGAGAGAGGGCAGGCAGAGAGAGAGGGCAGAGAGAGACAGAGAGGCAGAGGGCAGAGAGAGAGAGAGAGAGAGGGTGGCAGAAGTCAGAGAGAGAGATGGGCAGAGGGCAGAGAGAGAGCGAGAGAGAAATGGGGAGGCAGAGGGGAGAGAGAGAGAGAGAGGGGGAGGGCAGAGAGAGAGAGAGAGAGAGAGGGCAGAGGGCAGAGAGAGAGAGAGGGCAGAGGGCAGAAAGAGAGAGTTAGGCAGAGGGCAGAGGGGAGAGAGAGACACAGAGGGCAGAGAGAGAGAGAGGGAGGCAGAGGGCAAAGAGAGATCGAGAGAGAGAGGGGGAGGCACAGGGCAGAGAGAGAGGGCAGAGAGAGAGAGGATGAGGAGAGCGGGCAGCGAGAGAGATGGGGGGAGGCAGAGGGCAGAGAGAGAGTGAGGGAGGGAAAGGGCAGAGAGAGAGAAAGAGGGCAGAGAGAGAGAGGATGAGGAGAGCGGGCAGCGAGAGAGATGGGGGAGGCAGAGGGCAGAGAGAGATGTAGGCAGAGGGCAGAGAGAGAGAGAATGAGGGAGGCAGAGGGCAGAGAGAGAGAGGCAGAGGGCAGAGCGAGAGAGAGAGAGAGAGAGAGGGGGAGGCACAGGGCAGAGAGAGAGAGAGAGAGGGCAAAGAGAGAGAGAGAGGCTGAGGACAGAGGGCAGAGAGAGAGATGGGGGAGGCAGAGGGCAGAGAGAGAGAGAGGCAGAGGGCAGAGAGAGAAAGAGTTAGGCAGAGGGCAGAGGGGAGAGAGAGACACAGAGGGCAGAGAGAGAGAGGGAGGCAGAGGGCAGAGAGAGAGAGAGAGAGCGGGAGTGAGAGAGAGGGGTAGAGGGCAGAGAGAGATCGAGAGAGAGGGGGAGGCACAGGGCAGAGAGAGACAGAGAGGGCAGAGAGAGAGAGGTTGAGGACAGCGGGCAGCGAGAGAGATGGGGGAGGCAGAGGGCAGAGAGAGATGTAGGCAGAGGGCAGAGAGAGAGAGAATGAGAGAGGCAGAGGGCAGAGGGAGAGAGAGAGAGAGAGCTAGGCAGACCCCAGAGAGAGAGGGAGGCAGAGAGCAGAGAGAGAGAGGGAGGCAGTGGGCAGAGGGAGAGAGAGAAAGAGGGAGAGAGAGGCAGAGGACAGAGAGAGAGAGACACACAGAGGGCTGAGAGAGAGAGAGAGGGAGGCAGAGGGCAGAGAGTGAGAGAGAGATAGGAAGAGGGCAGAGGGCAGAGAGAGAGAGAGAGAGGGAGTGAGTCAGAGGGCAGAGAGAGAGCGAGGGAGGCAAAGGGCAGAGAGAGGCAGAGGGCAGAGAGAGATCGAGAAAGAGAGGGGGAGGCAGAGGACAGCGAGGGAGGGCAGAGGGCAGCGAGGGAGGGCAGAGGGGAGAGAGTGAGGGAGGCAGAGGGCAGAGAGAGAGGGAGGCAGAGGGCAGAGAGAGAGAGAGAGAGGGTGGCAGAGGTCAGAGAGAGAGAGGCAGAGGGCAGAGAGAGGGAGAGAGAGGGAGGCAGTCAGAGGGCAGAGAGAGCGAGGGAGGCAAAGGGCAGAGAGTGAGAGGCAGAGGGCAGAGAGAGAGGGAGGAGAGGGAGAGAGGGCAGAGAGAGAGGGAGGCAGAGGGCAGCAAGGGATGGCAGAGGGCAGTGAGGGAGGGCAGCAAGAGAGAGAGGAGAGGGAGAGAGGGCAGAGAGAGAGAGAGGCAGAGGGCAGGGAGAGAGAGTGAGAGTGAGAGATAGAAAGGGAGGCAGAGGGCAGTGAGACAAACACAAAGAGGGCAGCGAGAGAGAGCAGAGGGCAGCGAGGGAGGGCAGAGGGCAGCGAGGGAGGGCAGAGGGCAGCGAGGGAGGGCAGAGAGAGAGAGGCAGAGAGCAGAGGGCAGAGAGAGAGAGAGAGAAAGGCAGAGGGCAGAGGGGAGAGAGAGGGCAGAGAGAGAGGGCAGAGAGAGAGGGAGGCAGAGGGCAGTAGGGGAGTGCAGAGGGCAGCGAGGGATGGCAAAGAGAGAGAGGCAGAGGGCAGAGAGAGACAATGAGAGAGAAAGAGAAAGGGAGGCAGAGGTAAGAGAGAGAGACACACAGAGGGGAGAGAGAGAGAGAGAGAAAGAGAGGCAGAGGGCACAGAGAAAGAGAGAGAGGGAGGGAGGCAGAGGGCAGAGCGAGAGAGTGAGGGAGGGAATCAGAGGGCAGAGAGAGCGAGGGAGGCAAAGGGCTGAGAGAGAGAGGCAGAGGGCAGAGAGAGAAAGTGAGAGTGAGAGATAGAAAGGGAGGCAGAGAGCAGTGAGACAAACACAAAGAGGGCAGAGAGAGGGGGAGGCAGAGGGCAGCGAGGGAGGGCAGAGGGCAGCGAGTGAGGGCAGAGAGAGAGAGGGAGGCAGAGGGCAGAGAGAGTGAGAGAGAGAGAGAGAAAGGGAGGCAGAGGGCGAGAGAGGGAGAGAGAGGCAGAGGACAGAGAGAGAGCGCGAGAGAGAGAGTGGCAGAGGACAGAGAGCGAGCGAGAGAGAGAGGGGAGGCAGAGGGCAGAGAGAGAGGGAGGCAGAGGGCAGAGAGAGAGAGAGAGAGAGAGAGAGAGGGCAGAGAGAGAGGGAGGCAGAGGGCAGAGAGGGAGGGCAGAGAGGGCAGAGGGCAGACGTCAAAGGGCAGAGAGGGCAGAGAGAGAGAGGGCAGGCAGAGAGAGAGGGCAGAGAGAGACAGAGAGGCAGAGGGCAGAGAGAGAGAGAGAGAGAGAGGGTGGCAGAAGTCAGAGAGAGAGATGGGCAGAGGGCAGAGAGAGAGCGAGAGAGAAATGGGGAGGCAGAGGGGAGAGAGAGAGAGAGAGGGGGAGGGCAGAGAGAGAGAGAGAGAGAGAGAGAGGGCAGAGGGCAGAGAGAGAGAGAGGGCAGAGGGCAGAAAGAGAGAGTTAGGCAGAGGGCAGAGGGGAGAGAGAGACACAGAGGGCAGAGAGAGAGAGAGGGAGGCAGAGGGCAAAGAGAGATCGAGAGAGAGAGGGGGAGGCACAGGGCAGAGAGAGAGGGCAGAGAGAGAGAGGATGAGGAGAGCGGGCAGCGAGAGAGATGGGGGAGGCAGAGGGCAGAGAGAGATGTAGGCAGAGGGCAGAGAGAGAGAGAATGAGGGAGGCAGAGGGCAGAGAGAGAGAGGCAGAGGGCAGAGCGAGAGAGAGAGAGAGAGAGAGAGGGGGAGGCACAGGGCAGAGAGAGAGAGAGAGGGCAAAGAGAGAGAGAGAGGCTGAGGACAGAGGGCAGAGAGAGAGATGGGGGAGGCAGAGGGCAGAGAGAGAGAGAGAGGCAGAGGGCAGAGAGAGAAAGAGTTAGGCAGAGGGCAGAGGGGAGAGAGAGACACAGAGGGCAGAGAGAGAGAGGGAGGCAGAGGGCAGAGAGAGAGAGAGAGAGCGGGAGTGAGAGAGAGGGGTAGAGGGCAGAGAGAGATCGAGAGAGAGGGGGAGGCACAGGGCAGAGAGAGACAGAGAGGGCAGAGAGAGAGAGGTTGAGGACAGCGGGCAGCGAGAGAGATGGGGGAGGCAGAGGGCAGAGAGAGATGTAGGCAGAGGGCAGAGAGAGAGAGAATGAGAGAGGCAGAGGGCAGAGGGAGAGAGAGAGAGAGAGCTAGGCAGACCCCAGAGAGAGAGGGAGGCAGAGGGCAGGGGGAGAGGAAGGCAGAGGGGAGACAGAGAGGGAGGCAGAGGGCAGGGGGAGAGGTAGGCAGAGGGCAGAGAGAGAGGGAGGCAGAGGGCAGAGAGAGAGGGAGGCAGAGGGCAGAGAGAGAGGGAGGCAGAAGGCAGAGAGAGAGGGAGGCAGAGGGCAGAGAGAGAGGGAGGCAGAGGGCAGAGAGAGAGGGAGGCAGAGGGCAGATGGGAGGGCAGATGGCATAGTGGGAGGGCAGAGGGAAGAGAGGGCAGAGAGCAGAGGGCAGACAGGGCAGAGAGAGAGGGCAGAGTGAGGGCAGAGAGAGAGGCAGAGGGCAGAGAGAGAGAGTGAGAGAGGCAGAGGGCACAGTGAAAGAGAGTGGGGGAGGGAGTCAGAGGGCAGAGAGAGAGCAAGGGAGGCAAAGGGGAGAGAGAGACAGAGGCAGAGAGCAGAGAGAGAGCGAGAGAGAGGGGGTAGGCAGAGGGCAGAGAGAGAGAGAGGGAGGCAGAGAGCAGAGAGAGAGAGGGAGGCAAAGGGCAGAGAAAGAGCGAGGGAGGCAAAGGGCAGAGAGAGAGGCAGAGGTCAGAGAGAGATAGAGAGGCAGAGGACAGAGAGAGAGCGCGAGAGAGTGAGGCAGAGGACAGAGAGAAAGCGAGAGAGAGGGGGGAGGCAGAGGGCAGAGAGGGGGAGGCAGAGGGCAGAGAGTGAGAAAGAGATAGGCAGAGGGCAGAGGGCAGAGAGAGAGAGAGGGAGTGAGGCAGAGGGCAGAGAGAGAGCGAGGGAGGCAAAGGGCAGAGAGAGGCAGAGGTCAGAGAGAAAGCGAGAGAGAGGCAGGAGGCAGAGGGCGGAGAGAGAGAGAGAGGCAGAGGGCAGAGGGCAGAGAGAGAGAGGCCGAGAGCAGAGGGCAGAGAGAGAGAGGGAGGGAGTCAGAGGGCAGAGAAAGCCAGGGAGGCAAAGGGCAGAGAGAGAGAGGCAGAGGACAGAGAGAGATGGAGGAGAGGGAGAGAGGGCAGAGAGGGAGGGAGGCAGAGTGCAGCGAGGGAGGGCAGAGGGCAGCGAGAGAGAGAAGAGGGCAGCGAGGGAGGGCAGAGCGAAAGCGAGAGAGAGAGAGAGAGAGGCAGAGGGCAGGGAGAGAGAGTGAGAGATAGAAAGGGAGGCAGAGGGCAGTGAGAGAAACACAAAGAGGGCAGAGAGAGAGGGAGGCAGAGGGCAGAGAGGGAGGGCAGAGGGCAGCGAGGGAGGGCAGAGGGCAGCAAGGGAGGGCAGAGAGAGAGAGAGAGGCAGAGGGCAGAGAGAGAGAGGCAGAGGGCAGAGAGAGATGGAGGAGAGGGAGAGAGGGCAGAGAGGGAGGGAGGCAGAGGGCAGCGAGGGAGGGCAGAGAGAAAGCAAGAGAGAGAGAGAGAGGCAGAGGGCAGGGAGAGAGAGTGAGAGTGAGAGATAGAAAGGGAGGCAGAGGGCAGTGAGACAAACACAAAGAGGGCAGCGAGAGAGAGCAGAGGGCAGCGAGGGAGGGCAGAGGGCAGCGAGGGAGGGCAGAGAGAGAGAGGCAGAGAGCAGAGGGCAGAGAGAGAGAGAGAGAAAGGCAGAGGGCAGAGGGGAGAGAGAGGGCAGAGAGAGAGAGGGCAGAGAGCAGTAGGGGAGTGCAGAGGGCAGCGAGGGATGGCAAAGAGAGAGAGGCAGAGGGCAGAGAGAGACAATGAGAGAGAGAGAGAAAGGGAGGCAGAGGTAAGAGAGAGAGACACACAGAGGGGAGAGAGAGAGAGAGAGAAAGAGAGGCAGAGGGCACAGAGAAAGAGAGAGAGGGAGGGAGGCAGAGGGCAGAGCGAGAGAGAGAGGGAGGGAGTCAGAGGGCAGAGAGAGTGAGGGAGGCAAAGGGCAGAGAGAGAGAGAGGCAGAGGGCAGAGAGAGCGAGGGAGGCAAAGGGCTGAGAGAGAGAGGCAGAGGGCAGCGAGGGAGGGCAGAGAGAAAGCGAGAGAGAGAGAGAGGCAGAGGGCAGGGAGAAAAAGTGAGAGTGAGAGATAGAAAGGGAGGCAGAGAGCAGTGAGACAAACACAAAGAGGGCAGAGAGAGGGGGAGGCAGAGGGCAGCGAGGGAGGGCAGAGGGCAGCGAGTGAGGGCAGAGAGAGAGAGGGAGGCAGAGGGCAGAGAGAGAGAGTGAGAGAGAGAGAAAGGGAGGCAGAGGGCGAGAGAGGGAGAGAGAGGCAGAGGACAGAGAGAGAGCGCGAGAGAGAGAGAGTGGCAGAGGACAGAGAGCGAGCGAGAGAGAGAGGGGAGGCAGAGGGCAGAGAGAGAGGGAGGCAGAGGGCAGAGAGAGGGATGGCAGAGGGCAGAGAGGGAGGGCAGAGAGGGCAGAGGGCAGACGTCAAAGGGCAGAGGGAGAGAGGGCAGGCAGAGAGAGAGGGCAGAGAGAGACAGAGAGGCAGAGGGCAGAGAGAGAGAGAGAGAGGGTGGCAGAAGTCAGAGAGAGAGAGGGGCAGAGGGCAGAGAGAGAGAGAGAGAGAGAGAGAGGGCAGAGGGCAGAGAGAGAGAGAGAGAGGGCAGAGGGCAGAAAGAGAGAGTTAGGCAGAGGGCAGAGGGGAGAAAGAGACACAGAGGGCAGAGAGAGAGAGAGGGAGGCAGAGGGCAGAGAGAGAGTGAGAGAGAGAGAGGGGCAGAGGGCAAAGAGAGATCGAGAGAGAGAGGGGGAGGCACAGGGCAGAGAGAGAGGGCAGAGAGAGAGAGGATGAGGACAGCGGGCAGCGAGAGAGATGGGGGAGGCAGAGGGCAGAGAGAGATGTAGGCAGAGGGCAGAGAGAGAGAGAATGAGGGAGGCAGAGGGCAGAGAGAGAGGCAGAGGGCAGAGCGAGAGAGAGAGAGCTAGGCAGAGGGCAGAGAGAGAGGTAGGCAGAGGGCAGAGAGAGAGGGAGGCAGAGGGCACAGAGAGAGGGAGGCAGAGGGCAGATGGGAGGGCAGAGGGCAGAGAGGGAGGGCAGAGGGCAGAGGGCAGACAGGGCAGAGAGAGGGAGAGGCAGATGGCAGAGAGAGAGAGAGTGAGAGAGGCAGAGGGCACAGTGAAAGAGATTGGGGAGGGAGTCAGAGGGCAGACAGAGCGAGGGAGGCAAACGGGAGAGAGAGACAGAGGCAGAGGGCAGAGAGAGAGCGAGTTAGGCAAAGGGCAGAGAGAGACAGAGGCAGAGGGCAGAGAGAGAGTGAGAGAGAGGGGGGAGGCAGAGGGCAGAGAGAGAGAGAGGGAGGCAGAGAGCAGAGAGCGGGAGGCAGAGGTCAGAGAGAGAGCGAGAGGGAGGCAAAGGGCAGAGAGAGAGAGGCAGAGGGCAGAGAGAGAGCACGAGAGAGAGAGAGTGAGGCAGATGACAGACAGAATGCGAGACAGAGGGGTGAGGCAGATGGCAGAGAGGGGGGAGGCAGAGGGCAGACAGTGAGAGAGAGGCAGAGGGCAGAGGGCAGAGAGAGAGAGACAGAGCGCAGAGGGCAGAGAGAGAGAAAGTTGGGAGAGGGCAGAGGGGAGAGAGAGGGCAGATAGAGAGAGAGAGATAGGCAGAGGGCAGAGAGAGGGAGAGAGAGAGAGAGCGAGTGAGTCAGAGGGCAGAGAGAGAACGAGGGAGCCAAAGGGCAGAGAGAGAGAGGGAGAGGGCTGAGAGAGAGAGGCAGAGGGCAGAGAGAGGGAGAGGGAGGGAGGCAGAGGGCAGAGAGAGAGAGAGAGGCAGAAAACAGAGAGAGCGCGAGAGAGACAGTGAGGCAGAGGACAGAGAGAGAGCGAGAGAGAGAGTGGGGAGGCAGAGGGAAGAGAGAGAGGGAGGCAGAGGGCAGAGAGAGAGAGAGAGGCAGAGGGCAGAGGGCAGAGCGAGAGTGGGAGAGAGGCAGAGCGCAGAGGGCAGAGAGAGAGAGAGAGATAGGCAAAGGGCAGAGTGGAGAGAGAGGGCAGAGAGAGAGAGAGGGAGGCAGAGGGCAGTGAGGGAGGTCAGAGGGCAGCGAGGGAGTGCAGAAGGCAGTGATGGAGGGCAAAGAGAGAGAGAAAGGCATAGAGCAGAGAGAGAGAGAGAGAGAGAAGGGCGGCAGAGGGCAGAGAGAGAGAGAGAGAGAGGCAGAGGGCACAGAGAAAGAGAGAGAGGGAGGGAGGTAGAGGGCAGAGAGAGAGAGAGGGAGAGGGAGATGGAGAGAGAGAGGGGCAGAGGGCAGAGAGAGAGAGAGCGAGGGGTCGTGGCACAGGGCAGAGAGAGAGAGAGAGAGAGGGCAGAGAGAGAGAGAGAGGCTGAGGACAGAGGGCAGAGAGAGAGCGAGAGAGAGAGGGAGAGGCAGAGGGCAGAGAGAGAGAGAGAGGTGGAGGCACAGGGCAGAGAGAGAGATGGGTGAGGCAGAGGGCAGAGAGAGAGAGGGAGAGGGAGAGAGAGAGAGAGGGGCAGAGGTCAGAGAGAGATCAAGAGAGAGAGGGGGAGGCAGAGGGGAGACAGAGACAGAGGGCAGAGAGAGAGGGAGGCAGAGGGCAGAGAGATAGGGAGGCAGATGCCAGATGGGAGTGCAGAGGGCAGAGAGGGAGGGCAGAGGGCAGAGCGCAGACAGGACAGAGAGAGAGGGCAGAGAGAGAGAGACAGAGGGCAGAGAGAGAGGGGGAGGCAGAGGGCAGAGAGAGAGCGAGAGAGACTCAGAGGACAGAGAGAGTGAAAGAGGGAGGCAGAGGGCAGAGTGAGAGAGAGAGGGAGGCAGAGGGCAAAGAGAGAGAGAGAGAGGGAGGCAGAGGTGAGAGAGAGAGAGAGAGAAGGAGAGAGAGGCACAGGACAGAGAGAGACTGTGAGAGAGAGAGGGAGGCAGAGGACAGAGAGAGAGAAGCAGAGGGCAGAGAGAGAGAGAGAGAGGCAGAGGGCAGATGGCAGAGAGAGAGAGTTAGGCAGAGGGCAGACGGTAGAGAGATACACAGAGGGCAGAGCGAGAGAGAAGGATGCAGAGGGCAGAGAGAGAGAGGGAGCGGGAGAGTGAGGGGCAGAGGGCAGAGAGAGAGCTAGAGAGAGAGGAGGAGGCACAGGGCAGAGAGTAGAGAGATAGAGAAAGAGAGAGGGCAGAGAGAGAGAGGCTGAGGACAGAGGGCAGAGAGAGAGATGGGGGAGGCAGAGGGCAGAGAGAGAGGGAGGCAGAGGGCAGAGAGAGAGGGAGGCAGAGGGCAGAGAGAGAGGGAGGCAGAGGGCAGAGAGAGAGATGGGGGAGGCAGAGGGCAGAGAGAGAGGGAGGCAGAGGGCAGAGAGAGAGGGAGGCAGAGGGCAGAGAGAGAGGGAGGCAGAGGGCAGATGGGAGGGCAGAGGGCAGAGAGGGAGGGCAGAGAGAGAGGGCAGAGGGCAGAGGGCAGAAAGGGCAGAGAGAGAGGGCAGAGAGAGGGCAGAGAGAGAGAGTGAGAGAGGCAGAGGGCACAGTGAAAGAGAGAGGGGGAGGGAGTCAGAGAGCAGAGAGAGATCGAGAGAGAGCGAGGGAGGCAAAGGGCAGAGAGAGACAGAGGGCAGAGGGCAGAGAGAGAGAGAGTGAGGCAGAGGACAGAGAGAGAGTGCGAGAGAGAGAGTGAGGCAGAGGACAGAGAGAAAGCGAGAGAGAGGGGGGAGGCAGAGGGCAGAGGGGCTGAGGCAAAGGGCAGAGAGCGAGAGAGAGGCAGAGGGCAGAGAGAGAGAGGCAGAGCGCAGAGGGCAGAGAGAGAGAGGGAGTGAGTCAGAGGGCAGAGAGAGAGCGAGGGAGGCAAAGGGCAGAGAGAGAGAGGCAGAGGGCAGAGAGAGAGAGAGAGGGAGGCAGAGAGAGAGAGGGAGTGAGTCAGAGGGCAGAGAGAGAGCAAGGGAGGCAAAGGGCAGAGAGAGAGAGGCAGATGGCAGAGAGAGAGAGAGAGTGAGGCAGAGGACAGAGAGAGAGTGCGAGAGAGAGAGTGAGGCAGAGGACAGAGAGAAAGCGAGAGAGAGGGGGGAGGCAGAGGGCAGAGGGGCTGAGGCAAAGGGCAGAGAGCGAGAGAGAGGCAGAGGGCAGAGAGAGAGAGGCAGAGCGCAGAGGGCAGAGAGAGAGAGGGAGTGAGTCAGAGGGCAGAGAGAGAGCGAGGGAGGCAAAGGGCAGAGAGAGAGAGGCAGAGGGCAGAGAGAGAGAGGCAGAGGGCAGAGAGAGGGTGAGGGAGGCAGAGGGCAGAGAGAGAGAGATGGAGGCAGAGGGCAGAGAGAGAGAGAGGCAGAGGTCAGAGAGAGAGCGCAAGAGAGAGAGAGTGAGGCAGAGGACAGAGAGAAAGCGAGAGAGAGAGTGGGGAGGCAGAGGGAAGAGAGAGAGGGAGGCAGAGGGCAGAGAGAGAGAGAGAGAGGCAGAGGGCAGAGGGCAGAGCGAGAGTGGGAGAGAGGCAGAGCGCAGAGGGCACAGAGAGAGAGAGATAGGCAAAGGGCAGAGTGGAGAGAGAGGACAGAGAGAGAGAGGGAGGCAGAGGGCAGTGAGGGAGGTCAGAGGGCAGCGAGGGAGTGCAGAAGGCAGTGATGGAGGGCAAAGAGCAGAGAGAAAGGCAAAGAGCAGAGAGAGAGAGAGAGAGAGAGAAGGGCGGCAGAGGGCAGAGAGAGAGAGAGAGAGGCAGAGGGCACAGAGAAAGAGAGAGAGGGAGGGAGGCAGAGGGCAGACAGAGAAGGTAGAGGGCAGAGAGAGAGAGAGGGAGGCAGAGGGCAGAGGGAGAGAGGGAGAGGGAGAGGGAGAGAGAGAGGGGCAGAGTGCAGAGAGAGAGAGAGAGGGGGCGTGGCACAGGGCAGAGAGAGAGACAGAGAGAGAGGGCAGAGAGAGAGAGAGAGGGAGGCAGAGGGCAATGAGAGAGCGAGAGAGAGAGGGGGAGGCAGAGGGCAGAGAGAGAGAGAGAGAGGTGGAGGCACAGGGCAGAGAGAGAGATGGGTGAGGCAGAGGGCAGAGAGAGAGAGAGAGAGAGGGAGAGGGAGAGAGAGAGAGGGGCAGAGGGTAAAGAGAGATCGAGAGAGAGAGGGGGAGGCACAGGGCAGAGAGAGACAGAGGGCAGAGAGAGAGGGAGGCAGAGGGCAGAGAGATAGGGAGGCAGAGGGCAGAGCGAGAGGGAGGCAGAGGGCAGAGAGAGAGGGAGGCAGATGCCAGATGGGAGGGCAGAGGGCAGAGAGGGAGGGCAGAGGGCAGAGGGCAGACAGGACAGAGAGAGAGGGCAGAGAGAGAGAGAGACAGAGGGCAGAGAGAGACGGGGAGGCAGAGGGCAGAGAGAGAGCGAGAGAGACTCAGAGGACAGAGAGAGTGAAAGAGGGAGGCAGAGGGCAGAGTGAGAGAGAGAGAGAGAGGGAGGCAGAGGGCAGAGTGAGAGAGAGAGAGAGAGGGAGGCAGAGGTGAGAGAGAGAGAGAGAGAAGGAGAGAGAGGCACAGGACAGAGAGAGACCGTGAGAGAGAGAGGACAGAGAGAGAGAAGCAGAGGGCAGAGAGAGAGAGAGAGAGAGGCAGAGGGCAGATGGCAGAGAGAGAGAGTTAGGCAGAGGGCAGACGGTAGAGAGATACACAGAGGGCAGAGCGAGAGAGAAGGATGCAGAGGGCAAGAGAGAGAGGGAGCGGGAGAGTGAGGGGCAGAGGGCAGAGAGAGCGAGAGAGAGAGGGGGAGGCACAGGGCAGAGAGTAGAGAGATAGAGAAAGAGAGAGGGCAGAGAGAGAGAGGCTGAGGGCAGAGGGCAGAGAGAGAATTGGGGGAGGCAGAGGGCAGAGAGAGAGGGAGGCAGATGGCAGAGAGAGAGAATGAGGGAGGCAGAGGGCAGAGAGAGAGCGGCAGAAGGCAGAGGGAGAGAAAGAAAGAGGGAGGCAGAGGGCAGAGAGAGAGGGAGGCAGAGGGCAGAGAGAGAGGGAGGCAGAGGGCAGAGAGAGAGGGAGGCAGAGGGCAGATGGGAGGGCAGAGGGCAGAGAGGGAGGGCAGAGGGCAGAGAGGGAGGGCAGAGGGCAGAGGGCAGAAAGGGCAGAGAGAGAGGGCAGAGAGAGGGCAGAGAGAGAGAGTGAGAGAGGCAGAGGGCACAGTGAAAGAGAGAGGGGGAGGGAGTCAGAGAGCAGAGAGAGATCGAGAGAGCGCGAGGGAGGCAAAGGGCAGAGAGAGAGCGAGAGAGAGGGGGGGAGGCAGAGGGCAGACAGAGAGAGGGAGGCAGAGAGCAGACAGAGGGAGGCAGAGGGCAGAGAGAGAGCGAGGGAGGCAAAGGGCAGAGAGAGAGAGGCAGATGGCAGAGAGAGAGAGTGAGGCAGAGGACAGAGAGAGAGTGCGAGAGAGAGAGTGAGGCAGAGGACAGAGAGAAAGTGAGAGAGAGGGGGAGGCAGAAGGCAGAGGGGCTGAGGCTAAGGGCAGAGAGCGAGAGAGAGGCAGAGGGCAGAGAGAGAGAGGCAGAGCGCAGAGGGCAGAGAGAGAGAGAGAGAGATAGGCAGCGTGCATAGGGGAGAGAGAGGGCAGAGAGAGAGAGACACAGAGGGCAGAGAGAGAGAGAGAGGGAAGCAGATGGCAGAGAGAGAGAGAGATAGGCAGATCGCAGATGGCAGAGAGAGAGAGGGAGTGAGTCAGAGGGCAGAGAGAGAGCGAGGGAGGCAAAGGGCAGAGAGAGAGAGGCAGAGGGCAGAGAGAGAGTGAGGGAGGCAGAGGGCAGAGAGAGAGAGAGAGGGAGGCAGAGGGCAGAGAGAGAGAGAGGCAGAGGTTAGAGAGAGAGCGCAAGAGAGAGAGAGTGAGGCAGAGGACAGAGAGAAAGCGAGAGAGAGAGTGGGGAGGCAGAGGGAAGAGAGAGAGGGAGGCAGAGGGCAGAGAGAGAGAGAGAGAGAGGCAGAGGGCAGAGGGCAGAGCGAGAGTGGGAGAGAGGCAGAGCGCAGAGGGCAGAGAGAGAGAGAGATAGGCAAAGGGCAGAGTGGAGAGAGAGGACAGAGAGAGAGAGAGGGAGGCAGAGGGCAGTGAGGGAGGTCAGAGGGCAGCGAGGGAGTGCAGAAGGCAGTAATGGAGGGCAAAGAGAGAGAGAAAGGCAAAGAGCAGAGAGAGAGAGAGAGAGAGAGAGAGACGGGCGGCAGAGGGTAGAGAGAGAGAGAGAGGCAGAGGGCACAGAGAAAGAGAGAGAGGGAGGGAGGCAGAGGGCAGACAGAGAAGGTAGAGGGCAGAGAGAGAGAGAGGGAGGCAGAGGGCAGAGGGAGAGAGGGAGAGGGAGATGGAGAGAGAGAGGGGCAGAGTGCAGAGAGAGAGAGAGGGGGCGTGGCACAGGGCAGAGAGAGAGACAGAGAGAGAGGGCAGAGAGAGAGAGGCTGAGGACAGAGGGCAGAGAGAGAGAGAGGGAGGCAGAGGGCAATGAGAGAGCGAGAGAGAGAGGGGGAGACAGAGGGCAGAGAGAGAGAGGTGGAGGCACAGGGCAGAGAGAGAGATGGGTGAGGCAGAGGGCAGAGAGAGAGAGAGAGAGAGAGGGAGAGGGAGAGAGAGAGAGGGGCAGAGGGCAAAGAGAGATCGAGAGAGAGAGGGGGAGGCACAGGGCAGAGAGAGACAGAGGGCAGAGAGAGAGGGAGGCAGAGGGCAGAGAGATAGGGAGGCAGAGGGCAGAGAGAGAGGGAGGCAGATGCCAGATGGGAGGGCAGAGGGCAGAGAGGGAGGGCAGAGGGCAGAGGGCAGACAGGACAGAGAGAGAGGGCAGAGAGAGAGAGAGACAGAGGGCAGAGAGAGACGGGGAGGCAGAGGGCAGAGAGAGAGAGAGGGGGGCAGAGGGCAGAGAGAGAGCGAGAGAGAGGGGGAGGCAGAGGGCAGAGAGAGAGCGAGAGAGAGGGGGAGGCACAGGGCAGAGAGAGAGAGAGAGAGAGGGCAGAGAGAGAAAGAGAGGCTGAGGACAGAGGGAAATAAGAGAGTGAGATGGGGGAGGCACCGGGCAGAGAGAGAGAAAGCCAGAGGGCAGTGGGGAGAGAGAGACACAGGGCAGAGGGAGAGAGAGAGAGAGAGAGGGAGAGGGAGAGAGAGAGAGGGGCAGAGGGCAGAGAGACAGCAAGAGAGAGAGGGGGAGGCAGAGGGCAGAGAGAGAGAGAGAGAGAGGGTTAGGCACAGGGCAGAGAGAGAGAGAGAGAGGGCAGAGAGAGAGAAAGCCAGAGGGCAGTGGGGAGAGAGAGAGACACAGGGCAGAGGGAGAGAGAGAGAGGGAGGCAGAGGGCAGAGAGAGAGAGAGAGAGAGAGGGAGAGGGAGAGAGAGAGAGGGGCAGAGGGCAGAGAGACAGCAAGAGAGAGAGGGGGAGGCAGAGGGCAGAGAGAATGGGAGAGAGGGAGGGAGGCAGAGGGCAGAGAGAGAGAGAGAGAGGCAGAGGGCAGACAGAGAGAGGCAGAGGGCAGAGAGAGAGAGAGAGAGAGAGACACAGAGGGCAGAGAGAGAGAGAGGGAGAGGGAGATGGAGTGAGAGAGAGGGGCAGAGGGCAGAGAGAAAGAGCAAGAGAGAGAGGGGGAGGCAGAGGGCAGAGAGAGAGGGAGAGAGGGGGAGGCACAGGGCAGAGAGAGAGAGAGAGAGAGACACAGAGGGCAGAGAGAGAGAGAGGGAGAGGGAGATGGAGTGAGAGAGAGGGGCAGAGGGCAGAGAGAAAGAGCAAGAGAGAGAGGGGGAGGCAGAGGGCAGAGAGAGAGGGAGAGAGGGGGAGGCACAGGGCAGAGAGAGAGAGAGAGAGAGAGGGCAGAGAGAGAAAGAGAGGCTGAGGACAGAGGGAAATAAGAGAGTGAGATGGGGGAGGCACCGGGCAGAGAGAGAGAAAGCCAGAGGGCAGTGGGGAGAGAGAGACACAGGGCAGAGGGAGAGAGAGAGAGAGAGAGAGAGGGAGAGGGAGAGAGAGAGAGGGGCAGAGGGCAGAGAGACAGCAAGAGAGAGAGGGGGAGGCAGAGGGCAGAGAGAGAGAGAGAGAGAGAGGGTTAGGCACAGGGCAGAGAGAGAGAGAGAGAGAGGGCAGAGAGAGAGAGGCTGAGGACAGGGAGAGCAAGAATGAGGGAGGCAGAGGGCAGAGAGAGAGAGAGGCAGAGGACAGAGTGAGAGCGCGAGAAAGACAGTGAGGCAGAGGACAGAGAGAGAGCGAGAGAGAGAGGGGGGAGGCAGAGGGCAGAGAGAGAAGGGAGGCAGAGGGCAGAGAGAGAGAGAGGCAGCGGGCAGAGGGGAGAGAGAGGTCAGAGAGAGAGAGAGAGGGCAGAGAGAGAGGGAGGCAGAGGCCAGAGACAGAGAGGCAGAGGGCAAAGAGAGAGAGGGAGGCAGAAGACAGACAGAGAGAGAGAGAGGCGAGGGCAAGGAGAGAGAGAGAGAGAGAGAGGCAGAGGGCAGGGAGAGAGAGAGAGGCAGTGGGCAGAGGGCAGAGAGAAGGATAGGCAGAGGGCAGAGGGGAGAGAGAGGGCAGAGAGAGAGAGAGGGCAGAGAGAGAGGGAGGCAGAGGGCAGATAGAGAGGGAGGGCAGAGGACAGATGGGAGGGCAAGGGCAGAGAGGGAGGGCAAAGGGCAGAGAGGGCAAAGGGCAGAGAGGGCAAAGGGCAGAGAGGGCAGAGAGAGAGGGAGGGCAGAGGGCAGATGGGTGGACAAGGGCAGAGAGGGAGGGCAGAGGGCAGAGAGGGAGGTCAGAGAGCAGAGAGGGCAGAGGGCAGAGTGCAAAGGGCAGAGAGGACAGAGAGGGCAGAGAGAGAGAGGGCAGAGAGAGAGAGGGCAGAGAGAGAGAGAGGGGCAGAGAGAGAGAGAGAGAGGGCAGAGAGAGAGAGAGAGGGGCAGAGAGAGAGAGAGAGAGGGCAGAGAGAGGGAGGCAGAGGGCAGAGAGGGAGAGAGAGTGAGAGGGTGGCAGAGGTCAGAGAGAGAGAGGCAGAGGGCAGAGAGAGAGAGAGAGGCAGAGGGCAGAGAGAGAACGAGGGAGGCAAAGGGCAGAGAGAGAGAAGGACAGGGCAGTTAGAGAGAGAGGCAGAGGGCAGAGAGAGGGAGAGAGAGGCAGAGGGCAGAGAGAGAGCACGAGAGAGAGACTGAGGCAGAGGACAGAGAGAGAGGGAGGCAGAAGGCAGAGAGAGAGAGAGGCAGAGGGCAGAGGGCAGAGCGAGAGAGAGAGAGGCAGAGGGCAGAGGGCAGAGAGAGAGAGAGATAGGCAAAGGGCAGAGGGGAGAGAGAGGGCAGAGAGAGAGATAGGGCAGAGAGAGAGGGAGGCAGAGGGCAGTGAGGGAGGGCAGAGGGCAGCGAGAGAGTGCAGAAGGCAGTGAAGGAGGGCAGAGAGAGAGAGAGAGAGAGTGGCAGAGCCCAGAAAGAGAGATTGTGAGAGACAGAGAGAAAGGGAGGCATTGGGCAGAGAGAGAGAGAGGCAGAGGGCAAAGAGAATGGGAGAGAGGGAGGGAGGCAGAGGGCAGAGAGAGAGAGAGAGAGAGAGAGAGGCAGAGGGCAGACAGAGAGAGGCAGAGGGCAGAGAGAGAGAGAGAGAGAGACACAGAGGGCAGAGAGAGAGAGAGAGGGAGAGGGAGATGGAGCGAGAGAGAGGGGCAGAGGGCAGAGAGAAAGAGCAAGAGAGAGATGGGGGAGGCAGAGGGCAGAGAGAGAGAGAGAGAGAGGGGCAGAGGGCAGAGGGAAATAAGAGAGTGAGATGGGGGAGGCACCGGGCAGAGAGAGAGAAAGCCAGAGGGCAGTGGGGAGAGAGAGACACAGGGCAGAGGGAGAGAGAGAGAGGGAGGCAGAGGGCAGAGAGAAAGAGAGAGAGAGAGAGGGAGAGGGAGAGAGAGAGAGGGGCAGAGGGCAGAGAGACAGCAAGAGAGAGAGGGGGAGGCAGAGGGCAGAGAGAGAGAGAGAGAGGGTTAGGCACAGGGCAGAGAGAGAGAGAGAGAGAGGGCCGAGAGAGAGAGGCTGAGGACAGGGAGAGCAAGAATGAGGGAAGCAGAGGGCAGAGAGAGAGAGGCAAAGGGCAGAGAGAGAGGGAGGCAGAGGGCAGAGAGAGATGGAGGCAGAGGGAAGAGAGAGAGGGAGGCAGAGGTCAGATGGGAGGGCAGAGAGGGAGGGCAGAAGGTAGACAGGGCAGAGGGCAGACTGGGCAGAGAGAGAGGGCAGAGAGAGCGCAGGGAGAGAGAGAGAGGCAGAGGGCAGAGAGGGAGAGTGCAAGAAGCAGAGGGCACAGTGAAAGAGAGAGGGGGAGGGAGTCAGAGGGCAGAGAGAGAGCGAGGAAGGCAAAGGGCAGAGAGAGACAGAGACAGAGGGCAGAGAGAGAGAGAGGAAGGCAGAGAGCAGATAGAGAGAGAGAGAGGCAGAGGACAGAGAGAGAGAGTGAGAGAGGCAGAGGGCACAGAGAGAGAGAGAAGGATAGGCAGAGGGCAGATGGGAGGGCAAGGGCAGAGGGGGAGGGCAGAGAGCAGAGAGGGCAGAGGGCAGAGGGCAAAGGGCAGAGAGGGCAGAGGGCAGAGAGGGCAGAGAGGGCAGAGAGGGCAGAGAGGGCAGAGGGCAGAGAGGGAGGGAGGGCAGAGAGAGAGGGAGGGCAGAGAGAGAGGGAGGGCAGAGAGAGAGGGAGGGCAGATGGCAGAGAGGGAGGGCAGAGAGCAGAGAGGGCAGAGGGCAGAGAGGGCAGAGGGCAGAGAGGGCAGAGGGCAGAGAGGGCAGAGGGCAGAGAGGGAGGGCAGAGAGGGAGGGCAGAGAGAGAGGGAGGGCAGAGAGAGAGGGAGGGCAGAGAGAGAGGGAGGGCAGAGAGAGAGGGAGGGCAGATGGCAGAGAGGGAGGGCAGAGAGCAGAGAGGGCAGAGGGCAGAGTACAAAGGGCAGAGAGGCCAGAGGGCAGAGAGGGCAGAGAGAGAGAGAAAACAGAGAGAGAGAGAGGGCAGAGAGAGGGAGGTAGAGGGCAGAGAGGGAGGTAGAGGGCAGAGAGAGAGAGAGTGAGAGGGTGGCAGACGTCAGAGAGAGAGAGGCAGAGGGCAGAGAGAGAGAGAGAGGCAGAGGGCAGAGAGAGAGAGAGGGAGGCAGAGGACAGAGAGAGAGAGAGAGAGGGAGGCAGAGGGCAGAGAGAGAGAGAGGCAGAGGGCACAGAGAAAGAGAGAGAGGGTGGGAGTCAGACGGCAGAAAGAGAGATCGAGGGAGTCAAAGGGCAAAGAGAGAGAGAGAGAGCGAGGCAGAGGGCAGAGAGAGAGAGAGGGAGGCAGAGGACATAGAGAGAGAGAGGCAGAGGGCAGAAAGGGAGAGAGAGGCAGAGGGCAGAGACAGAGAGATGGAGGCAGAGGGCTGAGACAGAGAGAGAGAGACTGAGAGAGGGAGAGGGAGTGAGGGAGCGGGGCAGAGGGCAGAGAGAGATCAAGAAAGAGAGGGGGAGGCAGAGGGCAGCGAGGGAGGGCAGAGGGCAGTGAGGGAGGGCAGAGGGCAGCGAGGGAGGGAGGCAGAGGGCAGAGTGAGAGGGAGGCAGAGGGCAGAGAGAGAGAGAGGCAGAGGGCAGAGAGAGAGAGAGAGAGAGAGAGGGAGAAAGAGGGCAGAGAGAGAGAGGGAGGCAGAGGGCAGAGAGAGAGAGAGAGGAAGAGCGCAGAGGGCAGAGAGAGAGAGATAGAGGCAAAGGGCAGGGGGGAGAGAGAGGGCAGAGAGAGAGAGATTGGGCAGAGAGAGAGGGCAGCAGAGGGCAGCAAGGGAGGGCAGAGGGCAGCGAGGGAGGGCAGAGGGCAGCGATTGAGGGCAGAGAGAGAGAGAGGCAGAGGGCAGAGAGAGAGAGTGAGAGAGAGAGAGAGAGGGAGAAGGAGAGAGAGGCACAGGACAGAGAGAGAGCACGAGAGAAAGAGGGAGGCAGAGGACAGAGAGAGAGAGAGGCAGAGGGCAGAGAGAGGCAGAGGGCAGAGAGAGAGAGAGGGAGGCAGAGGACAGAGAGAGAGAGAGAGAGGGAGGCAGAGGGCAGAGAGAGAGAGAGAGGCAGAGGGCACAGAGAAAGAGAGAGAGGGTGGGAGTCAGAGGGCAGAAAGAGAGAGAGAGGCAGAGGGCAGAGGGCAGATATAGAGAGAGGGAGGCAGAGGGCTGAGACAGAGAGAGAGACCAAGAGAGGGAGAGGGAGAGAGAGCGGGGCAGAGGGCAGAGAGAGATCGAGAAAGAGAGGGGGAGGCAGAGGGCAGCGAGGGAGGGCAGAGGGCAGCGATTGAGGGCAGAGAGAGAGAGAGAGGCAGAGGGCAGAGAGAGAGAGTGAGAGAGAGAGAGAGGGAGAAGGAGAGAGAGGCACAGGACAGAGAGAGAGCGCGAGAGAAAGAGGGAGGCAGAGGACAGAGAGAGAGAGAGGCAGAGGGCAGAAAGGGAGAGCGAGGCAGAGGGCAGAGGGCAGAGATAGAGAGAGGGAGGCAGAGGGCTGAGACAGAGAGAGAGACCGAGAAAGGAAGAGGGAGAGAGAGAGCGGGGCAGAGTGCAGAGAGAGATCGAGAAAGGGAGGGGGAGGCAGAGGGCAGCGAGGGAGGGCAGAGGGCAGCGAGGGAGGGCAGAGGGGAGAGTGAGAGGGAGGCAGAGGGCAGAGAGAGAGGGAGGCAGAGGGCAGAGAGAGAGGAAGGCAGAGAGCAGATAGAGAGAGAGAGAGGCAGAGGACAGAGAGAGAGAGTGAGAGAGGAAAGGGCACAGAGAGAGAGAGAAGGATAGGCAGAGGGCAGATGGGAGGGCAAGGGCAGAGGGGGAGGGCAGAGAGCAGAGAGGGCAGAGGGCAGAGGGCAAAGGGCAGAGAGGGCAGAGGGCAGAGAGGGCAGAGGGCAGAGAGGGAGGGAGGGCAGAGAGAGAGGGAGGGCAGAGAGAGAGGGAGGGCAGAGAGAGAGGGAGGGCAGATGGCAGAGAGGGAGGGCAGAGAGCAGAGAGGGCAGAGGGCAGAGAGGGCAGAGGGCAGAGAGGGCAGAGGGCAGAGAGGGCAGAGGGCAGAGAGGGAGGGCAGAGAGGGAGGGCAGAGAGAGAGGGAGGGCAGAGAGAGAGGGAGGGCAGAGAGAGAGGGAGGGCAGAGAGAGAGGGAGGGCAGATGGCAGAGAGGGAGGGCAGAGAGCAGAGAGGGCAGAGGGCAGAGTACAAAGGGCAGAGAGGCCAGAGGGCAGAGAGGGCAGAGAGAGAGAGAAAACAGAGAGAGAGAGAGGGCAGAGAGAGGGAGGTAGAGGGCAGAGAGGGAGGTAGAGGGCAGAGAGAGAGAGAGTGAGAGGGTGGCAGACGTCAGAGAGAGAGAGGCAGAGGGCAGAGAGAGAGAGAGAGGCAGAGGGCAGAGAGAGAGAGAGGGAGGCAGAGGACAGAGAGAGAGAGAGAGAGGGAGGCAGAGGGCAGAGAGAGAGAGAGGCAGAGGGCACAGAGAAAGAGAGAGAGGGTGGGAGTCAGACGGCAGAAAGAGAGATCGAGGGAGTCAAAGGGCAAAGAGAGAGAGAGAGAGCGAGGCAGAGGGCAGAGAGAGAGAGAGGGAGGCAGAGGACATAGAGAGAGAGAGGCAGAGGGCAGAAAGGGAGAGAGAGGCAGAGGGCAGAGACAGAGAGATGGAGGCAGAGGGCTGAGACAGAGAGAGAGAGACTGAGAGAGGGAGAGGGAGTGAGGGAGCGGGGCAGAGGGCAGAGAGAGATCAAGAAAGAGAGGGGGAGGCAGAGGGCAGCGAGGGAGGGCAGAGGGCAGTGAGGGAGGGCAGAGGGCAGCGAGGGAGGGAGGCAGAGGGCAGAGTGAGAGGGAGGCAGAGGGCAGAGAGAGAGAGAGGCAGAGGGCAGAGAGAGAGAGAGAGAGAGAGAGGGAGAAAGAGGGCAGAGAGAGAGAGGGAGGCAGAGGGCAGAGAGAGAGAGAGAGGAAGAGCGCAGAGGGCAGAGAGAGAGAGATAGAGGCAAAGGGCAGGGGGGAGAGAGAGGGCAGAGAGAGAGAGAATGGGCAGAGAGAGAGGGCAGCAGAGGGCAGCAAGGGAGGGCAGAGGGCAGCGAGGGAGGGCAGAGGGCAGCGATTGAGGGCAGAGAGAGAGAGAGGCAGAGGGCAGAGAGAGAGAGTGAGAGAGAGAGAGAGAGGGAGAAGGAGAGAGAGGCACAGGACAGAGAGAGAGCACGAGAGAAAGAGGGAGGCAGAGGACAGAGAGAGAGAGAGGCAGAGGGCAGAGAGAGGCAGAGGGCAGAGAGAGAGAGAGGGAGGCAGAGGACAGAGAGAGAGAGAGAGAGGGAGGCAGAGGGCAGAGAGAGAGAGAGAGGCAGAGGGCACAGAGAAAGAGAGAGAGGGTGGGAGTCAGAGGGCAGAAAGAGAGAGAGAGGCAGAGGGCAGAGGGCAGATATAGAGAGAGGGAGGCAGAGGGCTGAGACAGAGAGAGAGACCAAGAGAGGGAGAGGGAGAGAGAGCGGGGCAGAGGGCAGAGAGAGATCGAGAAAGAGAGGGGGAGGCAGAGGGCAGCGAGGGAGGGCAGAGGGCAGCGATTGAGGGCAGAGAGAGAGAGAGAGGCAGAGGGCAGAGAGAGAGAGTGAGAGAGAGAGAGAGGGAGAAGGAGAGAGAGGCACAGGACAGAGAGAGAGCACGAGAGAAAGAGGGAGGCAGAGGACAGAGAGAGAGAGAGGCAGAGGGCAGAAAGGGAGAGCGAGGCAGAGGGCAGAGGGCAGAGATAGAGAGAGGGAGGCAGAGGGCTGAGACAGAGAGAGAGACCGAGAAAGGAAGAGGGAGAGAGAGAGCGGGGCAGAGTGCAGAGAGAGATCGAGAAAGGGAGGGGGAGGCAGAGGGCAGCGAGGGAGGGCAGAGGGCAGCGAGGGAGGGCAGAGGGGAGAGTGAGAGGGAGGCAGAGGGCAGAGAGAGAGGGAGGCAGAGGGCAGAGAGAGAGGGAGGCAGAGGGCAGAGAGAGAGGGAGGCAGAGGGCAGAGAGACAGGGAGGGAGAGGGCAGAGAGAGAGGGAGGCAGAGGGCAGATGTGAGGGCAGAGAGCAGAGAGGAAGGGCAGAGGGCAGAGGGCAGAGGGCAGACAGGGCAGAGAGAGAGAGGGCAGAGAGAGAGAAAGCACGAGAGAGAGAGTGAGGCAGAGGACAGAGAGAAAGCGAGAGAGAGGGGGAAGGCAGAGGGCAGAGGGGGGGAGGCAAAGGGCAGAGGGCGAGAGAGAGGCAGAGGGCAGAGGGCAGAGAGAGAGAGAGAGATAGGCAGAGGGGAGAGGGGAGAAAGAGGGCAGAGAGAGAGAGAGAGAGACACAGAGGGCAGAGAGAGAGAGAGGGAGGCAGGCGGTAGAGAGAGAGAGATAGGCAGAGGGCAGAGGGCGGAGAGAGAGAGAGAGAGGGAGTGAGTCAGAGGGCAGAGAGAGAGCGAGGGAGGCAAAGGGCAGAGAGAGCAAGGCAGAGGGCAGAGAGAGAGAGAGAGAGAGAGAGAGAGAGAGTGAGGCAGAGGACAGAGAGAGAGCGAGAGAGAGAGTGAGGCAGAGGGCAGAGAGAGAGGGAGGCAGAGGGCAGAGAGAGAGAGTAGGCCGAGGGCAGAGAGAGAGGGAGGCAGAGAGAGAGAGAGGGCAGACAGAGAGGGAGGCAGAGGGCAGTGAGGGAGGGCAGAGGGCAGCGAGGGAGTGCAGAGGGCAGCGAGGGAGGACAGAGAGAGAGAGAGAGGCAGAGAGCAGAGAAAGAGAATGAGAGAGAGAAAGAAAGGGCGGCAGAGGGCAGAGAGAGATAGAGAGGCAGAGGGCACAGAGAAAGAGAGAGAGGGAGGGAGGCAGAGGGCAGAGAGAGAGAGAGAGAGAGTGAGAAAGAGGGCAGAGAGAGAGAGGGAGGCAGAGGGCAGAGAGAGAGAGAGAGAGGAAGAGCGCAGAGGGCAGAGAGAGAGAGATAGAGGCAAAGGGCAGGGGGGAGAGAGAGGGCAGAGAGAGAGAGATTGGGCAGAGAGAGAGGGCGGCAGAGGGCAGCAAGGGAGGGCAGAGGGCAGCGAGGGAGGGCAGAGGGCAGCGATTGAGGGCAGAGAGAGAGAGAGAGGCAGAGGGCAGAGAGAGAGAGTGAGAGAGAGAGAGAGAGGGAGAAGGAGAGAGAGGCACAGGACAGAGAGAGAGCACGAGAGAAAGAGGGAGGCAGAGGACAGAGAGAGAGAGAGGCAGAGAGCAGAAAGGGAGAGAGAGGCAGAGGGCAGAGGGCAGATATAGAGAGAGGGAGGCAGAGGGCTGAGACAGAGAGAGAGACCAAGAGAGGGAGAGGGAGAGAGAGAGCGGGGCAGAGGGCAGAGAGAGATCAAGAAAGAGAGGGTGAGGCAGAGGGCAGCGAGGGAGGGCAGAGGGCAGCGATTGAGGGCAGAGAGAGAGAGAGAGGCAGAGGGCAGAGAGAGAGAGTGAGAGAGAGAGAGAGGGAGAAGGAGAGAGAGGCACAGGACAGAGAGAGGGCGCGAGAGAAAGAGGGAGGCAGAGGACAGAGAGAGAGAGAGGCAGAGGGCAGAAAGGGAGAGCGAGGCAGAGGGCAGAGGGCAGAGATAGAGAGAGGGAGGCAGAGGGCTGAGACAAAGAGAGAGACCGAGAAAGGGAGAGGGAGAGAGAGCGGGGCAGAGTGCAGAGAGAGATCGAGAAAGAGAGGGGGAGGCAGAGGGCAGCGAGGGAGGGCAGAGGGCAGCGAGGGAGGGCAGAGGGGAGAGAGAGAGGGAGGCAGAGGGCAGAGAGAGAGGGAGGCAGAGGGCAGAGAGAGAGAGAGAGAGAGGGTGGCAGAGGTCAGAGAGAGAGAGGCAGAGGGCAGAGAGAGGGAGAGAGAGGGAGGCAGTCAGAGGGCAGAGAGAGCGAGGGAGGCAAAGGGCAGAGAGTGAGAGGCAGAGGGCAGAGAGAGAGGGAGGAGAGGGAGAGAGGGCAGAGAGAGAGGGAGGCAGAGGGCAGAGAGGGATGGCAGAGGGCAGTGAGGGAGGGCAGCGAGAGAGAGAGAGAGAGAGGCAGAGGGCAGGGAGAGAGAGTGAGAGTGAGAGATAGAAAGGGAGGCAGAGGGCAGTGAGACAAACACAAAGAGGGCAGCGAGAGAGAGCAGAGGGCAGCGAGGGAGGGCAGAGGGCAGCGAGGGAGGGCAGAGGGCAGCGAGGGAGGGCAGAGAGAGAGAGGCAGAGAGCAGAGGGCAGAGAGAGAGAGAGAGAAAGGCAGAGGGCAGAGGGGAGAGAGAGGGCAGAGAGAGAGGGCAGAGAGAGAGGGAGGCAGAGGGCAGTAGGGGAGTGCAGAGGGCAGCGAGGGATGGCAAAGAGAGAGAGGCAGAGGGCAGAGAGAGACAATGAGAGAGAGAGAGAAAGGGAGGCAGAGGTAAGAGAGAGAGACACACAGAGGGGAGAGAGAGAGAGAGAGAAAGAGAGGCAGAGGGCACAGAGAAAGAGAGAGAGGGAGGGAGGCAGAGGGCAGAGCGAGAGAGAGAGGGAATCAGAGGGCAGAGAGAGCGAGGGAGGCAAAGGGCTGAGAGAGAGAGGCAGAGGGCAGAGAGAGAAAGTGAGAGTGAGAGATAGAAAGGGAGGCAGAGAGCAGTGAGACAAACACAAAGAGGGCAGAGAGAGGGGGAGGCAGAGGGCAGCGAGGGAGGGCAGAGGGCAGCGAGTGAGGGCAGAGAGAGAGAGGGAGGCAGAGGGCAGAGAGAGTGAGAGAGAGAGAGAGAAAGGGAGGCAGAGGGCGAGAGAGGGAGAGAGAGGCAGAGGACAGAGAGAGAGCGCGAGAGAGAGAGAGTGGCAGAGGACAGAGAGCGAGCGAGAGAGAGAGGGGAGGCAGAGGGCAGAGAGAGAGAGAGAGAGAGAGAGGGCAGAGAGAGAGGGAGGCAGAGGGCAGAGAGGGAGGGCAGAGAGGGCAGAGGGCAGACGTCAAAGGGCAGAGAGGGCAGAGAGAGAGATGGCAGGCAGAGAGAGGGGGCAGAGAGAGACAGAGAGGCAGAGGGCAGAGAGAGAGAGAGAGAGGGTGGCAGAAGTCAGAGAGAGAGATGGGCAGAGGGCAGAGAGAGAGCGAGAGAGAAATGGGGAGGCAGAGGGGAGAGAGAGAGAGAGAGGGGGAGGGCAGAGAGAGAGAGAGGGCAGAGGGCAGAAAGAGAGATAGAGAGGCAGAGGGCACAGAGAAAGAGAGAGAGGGAGGGAGGCAGAGGGCAGAGAGAGAGAGAGAGAGAGTGAGAAAGAGGGCAGAGAGAGAGAGGGAGGGAGAGGAAGAGCGCAGAGGGCAGAGAGAGAGAGATAGAGGCAAAGGGCAGGGGGGAGAGAGAGGGCAGAGAGAGAGAGATTGGGCAGAGAGAGAGGGCGGCAGAGGGCAGCAAGGGAGGGCAGAGGGCAGCGAGGGAGGGCAGAGGGCAGCGATTGAGGGCAGAGAGAGAGAGAGAGGCAGAGGGCAGAGAGAGAGAGTGAGAGAGAGAGAGAGGGAGAAGGAGAGAGAGGCACAGGACAGAGAGAGAGCACGAGAGAAAGAGGGAGGCAGAGGACAGAGAGAGAGAGAGGCAGAGAGCAGAAAGGGAGAGAGAGGCAGAGGGCAGAGGGCAGATATAGAGAGAGGGAGGCAGAGGGCTGAGACAGAGAGAGAGACCAAGAGAGGGAGAGGGAGAGAGAGAGAGCGGGGCAGAGGGCAGAGAGAGATCAAGAAAGAGAGGGGGAGGCAGAGGGCAGCGAGGGAGGGCAGAGGGCAGCGATTGAGGGCAGAGAGAGAGAGAGAGGCAGAGGGCAGAGAGAGAGAGTGAGAGAGAGAGAGAGGGAGAAGGAGAGAGAGGCACAGGACAGAGAGAGGGCGCGAGAGAAAGAGGGAGGCAGAGGACAGAGAGAGAGAGAGGCAGAGGGCAGAAAGGGAGAGTGAGGCAGAGGGCAGAGGGCAGAGATAGAGAGAGGGAGGCAGAGGGCTGAGACAGAGAGAGAGACCGAGAAAGGGAGAGGGAGAGAGAGCGGGGCAGAGTGCAGAGAGAGATCGAGAAAGAGAGGGGGAGGCAGAGGGCAGCGAGGGAGGGCAGAGGGCAGCGAGGGAGGGCAGAGGGGAGAGAGAGAGGGAGGCAGAGGGCAGAGAGAGAGGGAGGCAGAGGGCAGAGAGAGAGAGAGAGAGAGGGTGGCAGAGGTCAGAGAGAGAGAGGCAGAGGGCAGAGAGAGGGAGAGAGAGGGAGGCAGTCAGAGGGCAGAGAGAGCGAGGGAGGCAAAGGGCAGAGAGTGAGAGGCAGAGGGCAGAGAGAGAGGGAGGAGAGGGAGAGAGGGCAGAGAGAGAGGGAGGCAGAGGGCAGCGAGGGATGGCAGAGGGCAGTGAGGGAGGGCAGCAAGAGAGAGAGAGAGAGAGGCAGAGGGCAGGGAGAGAGAGTGAGAGTGAGAGATAGAAAGGGAGGCAGAGGGCAGTGAGACAAACACAAAGAGGGCAGCGAGAGAGAGCAGAGGGCAGCGAGGGAGGGCAGAGGGCAGCGAGGGAGGGCAGAGGGCAGCGAGGGAGGGCAGAGAGAGAGAGGCAGAGAGCAGAGGGCAGAGAGAGAGAGAGAGAAAGGCAGAGGGCAGAGGGGAGAGAGAGGGCAGAGAGAGAGGGCAGAGAGAGAGGGAGGCAGAGGGCAGTAGGGGAGTGCAGAGGGCAGCGAGGGATGGCAAAGAGAGAGAGGCAGAGGGCAGAGAGAGACAATGAGAGAGAAAGAGAAAGGGAGGCAGAGGTAAGAGAGAGAGACACACAGAGGGGAGAGAGAGAGAGAGAGAAAGAGAGGCAGAGGGCACAGAGAAAGAGAGAGAGGGAGGGAGGCAGAGGGCAGAGCGAGAGAGAGAGGGAGGGAATCAGAGGGCAGAGAGAGCGAGGGAGGCAAAGGGCTGAGAGAGAGAGGCAGAGGGCAGAGAGAGAAAGTGAGAGTGAGAGATAGAAAGGGAGGCAGAGAGCAGTGAGACAAACACAAAGAGGGCAGAGAGAGGGGGAGGCAGAGGGCAGCGAGGGAGGGCAGAGGGCAGCGAGTGAGGGCAGAGAGAGAGAGGGAGGCAGAGGGCAGAGAGAGTGAGAGAGAGAGAGAGAAAGGGAGGCAGAGGGCGAGAGAGGGAGAGAGAGGCAGAGGACAGAGAGAGAGCGCGAGAGAGAGAGAGTGGCAGAGGACAGAGAGCGAGCGAGAGAGAGAGGGGAGGCAGAGGGCAGAGAGAGAGAGTGGCAGAGGACAGAGAGCGAGCGAGAGAGAGAGGGGAGGCAGAGGGCAGAGAGAGAGGGAGGCAGAGGGCAGAGAGAGAGAGAGAGAGAGAGAGGGGCAGAGAGAGAGGGAGGCAGAGGGCAGAGAGGGAGGGCAGAGAGGGCAGAGGGCAGACGTCAAAGGGCAGAGAGGGCAGAGAGAGAGATGGCAGGCAGAGAGAGAGGGCAGAGAGAGACAGAGAGGCAGAGGGCAGAGAGAGAGAGAGAGAGGGTGGCAGAAGTCAGAGAGAGAGATGGGCAGAGGGCAGAGAGAGAGCGAGAGAGAAATGGGGAGGCAGAGGGGAGAGAGAGAGAGAGAGGGGGAGGGCAGAGAGAGAGAGAGGGCAGAGGGCAGAAAGAGAGAGTTAGGCAGAGGGCAGAGGGGAGAGAGAGACACAGAGGGCAGAGAGAGAGAGAGAGGGAGGCAGAGGGCAAAGAGAGATCGAGAGAGAGAGGGGGAGGCACAGGGCAGAGAGAGAGGGCAGAGAGAGAGAGGATGAGGAGAGCGGGCAGCGAGAGAGATGGGGGAGGCAGAGGGCAGAGAGAGATGTAGGCAGAGGGCAGAGAGAGAGAGAATGAGGGAGGCAGAGGGCAGAGAGAGAGAGGCAGAGGGCAGAGAGAGATGGAGGAGAGGGAGAGAGGGCAGAGAGGGAGGGAGGCAGAGGGCAGCGAGGGAGGGCAGAGAGAAAGCAAGAGAGAGAGAGAGAGGCAGAGGGCAGGGAGAGAGAGTGAGAGTGAGAGATAGAAAGGGAGGCAGAGGGCAGTGAGACAAACACAAAGAGGGCAGCGAGAGAGAGCAGAGGGCAGCGAGGGAGGGCAGAGGGCAGCGAGGGAGGGCAGAGGGCAGCGAGGGAGGGCAGAGGGCAGCGAGGGAGGGCAGAGAGAGAGAGGCAGAGGGCAGAGCGAGAGAGAGAGAGCTAGGCAGAGGGCAGAGAGAGAGGTAGGCAGAGGGCAGAGAGAGAGGGAGGCAGAGGGCAGAGAGAGAGGGAGGCAGAGGGCACAGAGAGAGGGAGGCAGAGGGCAGATGGGAGGGCAGAGGGCAGAGAGGGAGGGCAGAGGGCAGAGGGCAGACAGGGCAGAGAGAGGGAGAGGCAGATGGCAGAGAGAGAGAGAGTGAGAGAGGCAGAGGGCACAGTGAAAGAGATTGGGGAGGGAGTCAGAGGGCAGACAGAGCGAGGGAGGCAAACGGGAGAGAGAGACAGAGGCAGAGGGCAGAGAGAGAGCGAGAGAGGGGGGAGGCACAGGGCAGAGCGAGAGAGAGGGAGGCAGAGAGCAGAGAGAGAGAGGGAGGCAGTGGGCAGAGGGAGAGAGAGAAAGAGGGAGAGAGAGGCAGAGGACAGAGAGAGACACACACAGAGGGCTGAGAGAGAGAGAGAGGGAGGCAGAGGGCAGAGAGTGAGAGAGAGATAGGAAGAGGGCAGAGGGCAGAGAGAGAGAGAGAGAGGGAGTGAGTCAGAGGGCAGAGAGAGAGCGAGGGAGGCAAAGGGCAGAGAGAGGCAGAGGGCAGAGAGAGATCGAGAAAGAGAGGGGGAGGCAGAGGACAGCGAGGGAGGGCAGAGGGCAGCGAGGGAGGGCAGAGGGGAGAGAGTGAGGGAGGCAGAGGGCAGAGAGAGAGGGAGGCAGAGGGCAGAGAGAGAGAGAGAGAGGGTGGCAGAGGTCAGAGAGAGAGAGGCAGAGGGCAGAGAGAGGGAGAGAGAGGGAGGCAGTCAGAGGGCAGAGAGAGCGAGGGAGGCAAAGGGCAGAGAGTGAGAGGCAGAGGGCAGAGAGAGAGGGAGGAGAGGGAGAGAGGGCAGAGAGAGAGGGAGGCAGAGGGCAGCAAGGGATGGCAGAGGGCAGTGAGGGAGGGCAGCAAGAGAGAGAGGAGAGGGAGAGAGGGCAGAGAGAGAGAGAGGCAGAGGGCAGGGAGAGAGAGTGAGAGTGAGAGATAGAAAGGGAGGCAGAGGGCAGTGAGACAAACACAAAGAGGGCAGCGAGAGAGAGCAGAGGGCAGCGAGGGAGGGCAGAGGGCAGCGAGGGAGGGCAGAGGGCAGCGAGGGAGGGCAGAGAGAGAGAGGCAGAGAGCAGAGGGCAGAGAGAGAGAGAGAGAAAGGCAGAGGGCAGAGGGGAGAGAGAGGGCAGAGAGAGAGGGCAGAGAGAGAGGGAGGCAGAGGGCAGTAGGGGAGTGCAGAGGGCAGCGAGGGATGGCAAAGAGAGAGAGGCAGAGGGCAGAGAGAGACAATGAGAGAGAAAGAGAAAGGGAGGCAGAGGTAAGAGAGAGAGACACACAGAGGGGAGAGAGAGAGAGAGAGAAAGAGAGGCAGAGGGCACAGAGAAAGAGAGAGAGGGAGGGAGGCAGAGGGCAGAGCGAGAGAGTGAGGGAGGGAATCAGAGGGCAGAGAGAGCGAGGGAGGCAAAGGGCTGAGAGAGAGAGGCAGAGGGCAGAGAGAGAAAGTGAGAGTGAGAGATAGAAAGGGAGGCAGAGAGCAGTGAGACAAACACAAAGAGGGCAGAGAGAGGGGGAGGCAGAGGGCAGCGAGGGAGGGCAGAGGGCAGCGAGTGAGGGCAGAGAGAGAGAGGGAGGCAGAGGGCAGAGAGAGTGAGAGAGAGAGAGAGAAAGGGAGGCAGAGGGCGAGAGAGGGAGAGAGAGGCAGAGGACAGAGAGAGAGCGCGAGAGAGAGAGTGGCAGAGGACAGAGAGCGAGCGAGAGAGAGAGGGGGAGGCAGAGGGCAGAGAGAGAGGGAGGCAGAGGGCAGAGAGAGAGAGAGAGAGAGAGAGAGAGGGCAGAGAGAGAGGGAGGCAGAGGGCAGAGAGGGAGGGCAGAGAGGGCAGAGGGCAGACGTCAAAGGGCAGAGAGGGCAGAGAGAGAGAGGGCAGGCAGAGAGAGAGGGCAGAGAGAGACAGAGAGGCAGAGGGCAGAGAGAGAGAGAGAGAGAGGGTGGCAGAAGTCAGAGAGAGAGATGGGCAGAGGGCAGAGAGAGAGCGAGAGAGAAATGGGGAGGCAGAGGGGAGAGAGAGAGAGAGAGGGGGAGGGCAGAGAGAGAGAGAGAGAGAGAGGGCAGAGGGCAGAGAGAGAGAGAGGGCAGAGGGCAGAAAGAGAGAGTTAGGCAGAGGGCAGAGGGGAGAGAGAGACACAGAGGGCAGAGAGAGAGAGAGGGAGGCAGAGGGCAAAGAGAGATCGAGAGAGAGAGGGGGAGGCACAGGGCAGAGAGAGAGGGCAGAGAGAGAGAGGATGAGGAGAGCGGGCAGCGAGAGAGATGGGGGAGGCAGAGGGCAGAGAGAGATGTAGGCAGAGGGCAGAGAGAGAGAGAATGAGGGAGGCAGAGGGCAGAGAGAGAGAGGCAGAGGGCAGAGCGAGAGAGAGAGAGAGAGAGAGAGGGGGAGGCACAGGGCAGAGAGAGAGAGAGAGGGCAAAGAGAGAGAGAGAGGCTGAGGACAGAGGGCAGAGAGAGAGATGGGGGAGGCAGAGGGCAGAGAGAGAGAGAGAGGCAGAGGGCAGAGAGAGAAAGAGTTAGGCAGAGGGCAGAGGGGAGAGAGAGACACAGAGGGCAGAGAGAGAGAGGGAGGCAGAGGGCAGAGAGAGAGAGAGAGAGCGGGGAGTGAGAGAGAGGGGTAGAGGGCAGAGAGAGATCGAGAGAGAGGGGGAGGCACAGGGCAGAGAGAGACAGAGAGGGCAGAGAGAGAGAGGTTGAGGACAGCGGGCAGCGAGAGAGATGGGGGAGGCAGAGGGCAGAGAGAGATGTAGGCAGAGGGCAGAGAGAGAGAGAATGAGAGAGGCAGAGGGCAGAGGGAGAGAGAGAGAGAGAGCTAGGCAGACCCCAGAGAGAGAGGGAGGCAGAGGGCAGGGGGAGAGGAAGGCAGAGGGGAGACAGAGAGGGAGGCAGAGGGCAGGGGGAGAGGTAGGCAGAGGGCAGAGAGAGAGGGAGGCAGAGGGCAGAGAGAGAGGGAGGCAGATGCCAGATGGGAGGGCAGAGGGCAGAGAGGGAGGGCAGAGGGCAGAGGGCAGACAGGACAGAGAGAGAGGGCAGAGAGAGAGAGAGACAGAGGGCAGAGAGAGACGGGGAGGCAGAGGGCAGAGAGAGAGCGAGAGAGACTCTGAGGACAGAGAGAGTGAAAGAGGGAGGCAGAGGGCAGAGTGAGAGAGAGAGAGAGAGGGAGGCAGAGGGCAGAGTGAGAGAGAGAGAGAGAGGGAGGCAGAGGTGAGAGAGAGAGAGAGAGAAGGAGAGAGAGGCACAGGACAGAGAGAGACCGTGAGAGAGAGAGGACAGAGAGAGAGAAGCAGAGGGCAGAGAGAGAGAGAGAGAGAGGCAGAGGGCAGATGGCAGAGAGAGAGAGTTAGGCAGAGGGCAGACGGTAGAGAGATACACAGAGGGCAGAGCGAGAGAGAAGGATGCAGAGGGCAAGAGAGAGAGGGAGCGGGAGAGTGAGGGGGCAGAGGGCAGAGAGAGCGAGAGAGAGAGGGGGAGGCACAGGGCAGAGAGTAGAGAGATAGAGAAAGAGAGAGGGCAGAGAGAGAGAGGCTGAGGGCAGAGGGCAGAGAGAGAATTGGGGGAGGCAGAGGGCAGAGAGAGAGGGAGGCAGATGGCAGAGAGAGAGAATGAGGGAGGCAGAGGGCAGAGAGAGAGCGGCAGAAGGCAGAGGGAGAGAAAGAAAGAGGGAGGCAGAGGGCAGAGAGAGAGGGAGGCAGAGGGCAGAGAGAGAGGGAGGCAGAGGGCAGAGAGAGAGGGAGGCAGAGGGCAGATGGGAGGGCAGAGGGCAGAGAGGGAGGGCAGAGGGCAGAGAGGGAGGGCAGAGGGCAGAGGGCAGAAAGGGCAGAGAGAGAGGGCAGAGAGAGGGCAGAGAGAGAGAGTGAGAGAGGCAGAGGGCACAGTGAAAGAGAGAGGGGGAGGGAGTCAGAGAGCAGAGAGAGATCGAGAGAGCGCGAGGGAGGCAAAGGGCAGAGAGAGAGCGAGAGAGAGGGGGGGAGGCAGAGGGCAGACAGAGAGAGGGAGGCAGAGAGCAGAGAGAGGGAGGCAGAGGGCAGAGAGAGAGAGGCAGATGGCAGAGAGAGAGAGTGAGGCAGAGGACAGAGAGAGAGTGCGAGAGAGAGAGTGAGGCAGAGGACAGAGAGAAAGTGAGAGAGAGGGGGAGGCAGAAGGCAGAGGGGCTGAGGCTAAGGGCAGAGAGCGAGAGAGAGGCAGAGGGCAGAGAGAGAGAGGCAGAGCGCAGAGGGCAGAGAGAGAGAGAGAGAGATAGGCAGCGTGCATAGGGGAGAGAGAGGGCAGAGAGAGAGAGACACAGAGGGCAGAGAGAGAGAGAGAGGGAAGCAGATGGCAGAGAGAGAGAGAGATAGGCAGATCGCAGATGGCAGAGAGAGAGAGGGAGTGAGTCAGAGGGCAGAGAGAGAGCGAGGGAGGCAAAGGGCAGAGAGAGAGAGGCAGAGGGCAGAGAGAGAGAGGCAGAGGGCAGAGAGAGGGTGAGGGAGGCAGAGGGCAGAGAGAGAGAGAGAGGGAGGCAGAGGGCAGAGAGAGAGAGAGGCAGAGGTTAGAGAGAGAGCGCAAGAGAGAGAGAGTGAGGCAGAGGACAGAGAGAAAGCGAGAGAGAGAGTGGGGAGGCAGAGGGAAGAGAGAGAGGGAGGCAGAGGGCAGAGAGAGAGAGAGAGAGAGGCAGAGGGCAGAGGGCAGAGCGAGAGTGGGAGAGAGGCAGAGCGCAGAGGGCAGAGAGAGAGAGAGATAGGCAAAGGGCAGAGTGGAGAGAGAGGACAGAGAGAGAGAGAGGGAGGCAGAGGGCAGTGAGGGAAGTCAGAGGGCAGCGAGGGAGTGCAGAAGGCAGTGATGGAGGGCAAAGAGAGAGAGAAAGGCAAAGAGCAGAGAGAGAGAGAGAGAGAGAGACGGGCGGCAGAGGGTAGAGAGAGAGAGAGAGGCAGAGGGCACAGAGAAAGAGAGAGAGGGAGGGAGGCAGAGGGCAGACAGAGAAGGTAGAGGGCAGAGAGAGAGAGAGGGAGGCAGAGGGCAGAGGGAGAGAGGGAGAGGGAGATGGAGAGAGAGAGGGGCAGAGTGCAGAGAGAGAGAGAGGGGGCGTGGCACAGGGCAGAGAGAGAGACAGAGAGAGAGGGCAGAGAGAGAGAGGCTGAGGACAGAGGGCAGAGAGAGAGAGAGGGAGGCAGAGGGCAATGAGAGAGCGAGAGAGAGAGGGGGAGACAGAGGGCAGAGAGAGAGAGGTGGAGGCACAGGGCAGAGAGAGAGATGGGTGAGGCAGAGGGCAGAGAGAGAGAGAGAGAGAGGGAGAGGGAGAGAGAGAGAGGGGCAGAGGGCAAAGAGAGATCGAGAGAGAGAGGGGGAGGCACAGGGCAGAGAGAGACAGAGGGCAGAGAGAGAGGGAGGCAGAGGGCAGAGAGATAGGGAGGCAGAGGGCAGAGAGAGAGGGAGGCAGATGCCAGATGGGAGGGCAGAGGGCAGAGAGGGAGGGCAGAGGGCAGAGGGCAGACAGGACAGAGAGAGAGGGCAGAGAGAGAGAGAGACAGAGGGCAGAGAGAGACGGGGAGGCAGAGGGCAGAGAGAGAGAGAGGGGGGCAGAGGGCAGAGAGAGAGCGAGAGAGAGGGGGAGGCACAGGGCAGAGAGAGAGAGAGAGAGAGGGCAGAGAGAGAAAGAGAGGCTGAGGACAGAGGGAAATAAGAGAGTGAGATGGGGGAGGCACCGGGCAGAGAGAGAGAAAGCCAGAGGGCAGTGGGGAGAGAGAGACACAGGGCAGAGGGAGAGAGAGAGAGAGAGAGGGAGAGGGAGAGAGAGAGAGGGGCAGAGGGCAGAGAGACAGCAAGAGAGAGAGGGGGAGGCAGAGGGCAGAGAGAGAGAGAGAGAGAGGGTTAGGCACAGGGCAGAGAGAGAGAGAGAGAGGGCAGAGAGAGAGAAAGCCAGAGGGCAGTGGGGAGAGAGAGAGACACAGGGCAGAGGGAGAGAGAGAGAGGGAGGCAGAGGGCAGAGAGAGAGAGAGAGAGAGAGGGAGAGGGAGAGGGAGAGAGAGAGAGGGGCAGAGGGCAGAGAGACAGCAAGAGAGAGAGGGGGAGGCAGAGGGCAGAGAGAATGGGAGAGAGGGAGGGAGGCAGAGGGCAGAGAGAGAGAGAGAGAGGCAGAGGGCAGACAGAGAGAGGCAGAGGGCAGAGAGAGAGAGAGAGAGAGACACAGAGGGCAGAGAGAGAGAGAGGGAGAGGGAGATGGAGTGAGAGAGAGGGGCAGAGAGAAAGAGCAAGAGAGAGAGGGGGAGGCAGAGGGCAGAGAGAGTGAGAGAGAGAGAGAGAAAGGGAGGCAGAGGGCGAGAGAGAGGGAGAGAGAGGCAGAGGACAGAGAGAGAGCGCGAGAGAGAGAGAGTGGCAGAGGACAGAGAGCGAGCGAGAGAGAGAGGGGAGGCAGAGGGCAGAGAGAGGGATGGCAGAGGGCAGAGAGGGAGGGCAGAGAGGGCAGAGGGCAGACGTCAAAGGGCAGAGGGAGAGAGGGCAGGCAGAGAGAGAGGGCAGAGAGAGACAGAGAGGCAGAGGGCAGAGAGAGAGAGAGAGAGGGTGGCAGAAGTCAGAGAGAGAGAGGGGCAGAGGGCAGAGAGAGAGAGAGAGAGAGAGAGAGGGCAGAGGGCAGAGAGAGAGAGAGAGGGAGGCAGAGGGCAGAGAGAGAGGGAGGCAGAGGGCAGAGAGAGAGAGAGAGAGAGAGAGGGCAGAGAGAGAGGGAGGCAGAGGGCAGAGAGGGAGGGCAGAGAGGGCAGAGGGCAGACGTCAAAGGGCAGAGAGGGCAGAGAGAGAGATGGCAGGCAGAGAGAGAGGGCAGAGAGAGACAGAGAGGCAGAGGGCAGAGAGAGAGAGAGAGAGGGTGGCAGAAGTCAGAGAGAGAGATGGGCAGAGGGCAGAGAGAGAGCGAGAGAGAAATGGGGAGGCAGAGGGGAGAGAGAGAGAGAGAGGGGGAGGGCAGAGAGAGAGAGAGGGCAGAGGGCAGAAAGAGAGAGTTAGGCAGAGGGCAGAGGGGAGAGAGAGACACAGAGGGCAGAGAGAGAGAGAGAGGGAGGCAGAGGGCAAAGAGAGATCGAGAGAGAGAGGGGGAGGCACAGGGCAGAGAGAGAGGGCAGAGAGAGAGAGGATGAGGAGAGCGGGCAGCGAGAGAGATGGGGGAGGCAGAGGGCAGAGAGAGATGTAGGCAGAGGGCAGAGAGAGAGAGAATGAGGGAGGCAGAGGGCAGAGAGAGAGAGGCAGAGGGCAGAGAGAGATGGAGGAGAGGGAGAGAGGGCAGAGAGGGAGGGAGGCAGAGGGCAGCGAGGGAGGGCAGAGAGAAAGCAAGAGAGAGAGAGAGAGGCAGAGGGCAGGGAGAGAGAGTGAGAGTGAGAGATAGAAAGGGAGGCAGAGGGCAGTGAGACAAACACAAAGAGGGCAGAGAGAGGGGGAGGCAGAGGGCAGCGAGGGAGGGCAGAGGGCAGCGAGTGAGGGCAGAGAGAGAGAGGGAGGCAGAGGGCAGAGAGAGTGAGAGAGAGAGAGAGAAAGGGAGGCAGAGGGCGAGAGAGGGAGAGAGAGGCAGAGGACAGAGAGAGAGCGCGAGAGAGAGAGAGTGGCAGAGGACAGAGAGCGAGCGAGAGAGAGAGGGGAGGCAGAGGGCAGAGAGAGAGGGAGGCAGAGGGCAGAGAGAGAGAGAGAGAGAGAGAGGGCAGAGAGAGAGGGAGGCAGAGGGCAGAGAGGGAGGGCAGAGAGGGCAGAGGGCAGACGTCAAAGGGCAGAGAGGGCAGAGAGAGAGATGGCAGGCAGAGAGAGAGGGCAGAGAGAGACAGAGAGGCAGAGGGCAGAGAGAGAGAGAGAGAGGGTGGCAGAAGTCAGAGAGAGAGATGGGCAGAGGGCAGAGAGAGAGCGAGAGAGAAATGGGGAGGCAGAGGGGAGAGAGAGAGAGAGAGGGGGAGGGCAGAGAGAGAGAGAGGGCAGAGGGCAGAAAGAGAGAGTTAGGCAGAGGGCAGAGGGGAGAGAGAGACACAGAGGGCAGAGAGAGAGAGAGAGGGAGGCAGAGGGCAAAGAGAGATCGAGAGAGAGAGGGGGAGGCACAGGGCAGAGAGAGAGGGCAGAGAGAGAGAGGATGAGGAGAGCGGGCAGCGAGAGAGATGGGGGAGGCAGAGGGCAGAGAGAGATGTAGGCAGAGGGCAGAGAGAGAGAGAATGAGGGAGGCAGAGGGCAGAGAGAGAGGCAGAGGGCAGAGCGAGAGAGAGAGAGGGAGGCAGAGGGCAGAGAGAGAGAGGCAGAGGGCAGAGAGAGATGGAGGAGAGGGAGAGAGGGCAGAGAGGGAGGGAGGCAGAGGGCAGCGAGGGAGGGCAGAGAGAAAGCAAGAGAGAGAGAGAGAGGCAGAGGGCAGTGAGAGAGAGTGAGAGTGAGAGATAGAAAGGGAGGCAGAGGGCAGTGAGACAAACACAAAGAGGGCAGCGAGAGAGAGCAGAGGGCAGCGAGGGAGGGCAGAGGGCAGCGAGGGAGGGCAGAGGGCAGCGAGGGAGGGCAGAGGGCAGCGAGGGAGGGCAGAGAGAGAGAGGCAGAGGGCAGAGCGAGAGAGAGAGAGCTAGGCAGAGGGCAGAGAGAGAGGTAGGCAGAGGGCAGAGAGAGAGGGAGGCAGAGGGCAGAGAGAGAGGGAGGCAGAGGGCACAGAGAGAGGGAGGCAGAGGGCAGATGGGAGGGCAGAGGGCAGAGAGGGAGGGCAGAGGGCAGAGGGCAGACAGGGCAGAGAGAGGGAGAGGCAGATGGCAGAGAGAGAGAGAGTGAGAGAGGCAGAGGGCACAGTGAAAGAGATTGGGGAGGGAGTCAGAGGGCAGACAGAGCGAGGGAGGCAAACGGGAGAGAGAGACAGAGGCAGAGGGCAGAGAGAGAGCGAGAGAGGGGGGAGGCACAGGGCAGAGCGAGAGAGAGGGAGGCAGAGAGCAGAGAGAGAGAGGGAGGCAGTGGGCAGAGGGAGAGAGAGAAAGAGGGAGAGAGAGGCAGAGGACAGAGAGAGAGAGACACACAGAGGGCTGAGAGAGAGAGAGAGGGAGGCAGAGGGTGAGAGTGAGAGAGAGATAGGAAGAGGGCAGAGGGCAGAGAGAGAGAGAGAGGGAGTGAGTCAGAGGGCAGAGAGAGAGCGAGGGAGGCAAAGGGCAGAGAGAGGCAGAGGGCAGAGAGAGATCGAGAAAGAGAGGGGGAGGCAGAGGACAGCGAGGGAGGGCAGAGGGCAGCGAGGGAGGGCAGAGGGGAGAGAGTGAGGGAGGCAGAGGGCAGAGAGAGAGGGAGGCAGAGGGCAGAGAGAGAGAGAGAGAGGGTGGCAGAGGTCAGAGAGAGAGAGGCAGAGGGCAGAGAGAGGGAGAGAGAGGGAGGCAGTCAGAGGGCAGAGAGAGCGAGGGAGGCAAAGGGCAGAGAGTGAGAGGCAGAGGGCAGAGAGAGAGGGAGGAGAGGGAGAGAGGGCAGAGAGAGAGGGAGGCAGAGGGCAGCAAGGGATGGCAGAGGGCAGTGAGGGAGGGCAGCAAGAGAGAGAGGAGAGGGAGAGAGGGCAGAGAGAGAGAGAGGCAGAGGGCAGGGAGAGAGAGTGAGAGTGAGAGATAGAAAGGGAGGCAGAGGGCAGTGAGACAAACACAAAGAGGGCAGCGAGAGAGAGCAGAGGGCAGCGAGGGAGGGCAGAGGGCAGCGAGGGAGGGCAGAGAGAGAGAGGCAGAGAGCAGAGGGCAGAGAGAGAGAGAGAGAAAGGCAGAGGGCAGAGGGGGAGAGAGAGGGCAGAGAGAGAGGGCAGAGAGAGAGGGAGGCAGAGGGCAGTAGGGGAGTGCAGAGGGCAGCGAGGGATGGCAAAGAGAGAGAGGCAGAGGGCAGAGAGAGACAATGAGAGAGAGAGAGAAAGGGAGGCAGAGGTAAGAGAGAGAGACACACAGAGGGGAGAGAGAGAGAGAGAGAAAGAGAGGCAGAGGGCACAGAGAAAGAGAGAGAGGGAGGGAGGCAGAGGGCAGAGCGAGAGAGTGAGGGAGGGAATCAGAGGGCAGAGAGAGCGAGGGAGGCAAAGGGCTGAGAGAGAGAGGCAGAGGGCAGAGAGAGAAAGTGAGAGTGAGAGATAGAAAGGGAGGCAGAGAGCAGTGAGACAAACACAAAGAGGGCAGAGAGAGGGGGAGGCAGAGGGCAGCGAGGGAGGGCAGAGGGCAGCGAGTGAGGGCAGAGAGAGAGAGGGAGGCAGAGGGCAGAGAGAGTGAGAGAGAGAGAGAGAAAGGGAGGCAGAGGGCGAGAGAGGGAGAGAGAGGCAGAGGACAGAGAGAGAGCGCGAGAGAGAGAGTGGCAGAGGACAGAGAGCGAGCGAGAGAGAGAGGGGAGGCAGAGGGCAGAGAGAGAGGGAGGCAGAGGGCAGAGAGAGAGAGAGAGAGAGAGAGAGAGGGCAGAGAGAGAGGGAGGCAGAGGGCAGAGAGGGAGGGCAGAGAGGGCAGAGGGCAGACGTCAAAGGGCAGAGAGGGCAGAGAGAGAGAGGGCAGGCAGAGAGAGAGGGCAGAGAGAGACAGAGAGGCAGAGGGCAGAGAGAGAGAGAGAGAGAGAGGGTGGCAGAAGTCAGAGAGAGAGATGGGCAGAGGGCAGAGAGAGAGCGAGAGAGAAATGGGGAGGCAGAGGGGAGAGAGAGAGAGAGAGGGGGAGGGCAGAGAGAGAGAGAGAGAGAGAGAGAGGGCAGAGGGCAGAGAGAGAGAGAGGGCAGAGGGCAGAAAGAGAGAGTTAGGCAGAGGGCAGAGGGGAGAGAGAGACACAGAGGGCAGAGAGAGAGAGAGGGAGGCAGAGGGCAAAGAGAGATCGAGAGAGAGAGGGGGAGGCACAGGGCAGAGAGAGAGGGCAGAGAGAGAGAGGATGAGGAGAGCGGGCAGCGAGAGAGATGGGGGAGGCAGAGGGCAGAGAGAGATGTAGGCAGAGGGCAGAGAGAGAGAGAATGAGGGAGGCAGAGGGCAGAGAGAGAGAGGCAGAGGGCAGAGCGAGAGAGAGAGAGAGAGAGAGAGGGGGAGGCACAGGGCAGAGAGAGAGAGAGAGGGCAAAGAGAGAGAGAGAGGCTGAGGACAGAGGGCAGAGAGAGAGATGGGGGAGGCAGAGGGCAGAGAGAGAGAGAGAGGCAGAGGGCAGAGAGAGAAAGAGTTAGGCAGAGGGCAGAGGGGAGAGAGAGACACAGAGGGCAGAGAGAGAGAGGGAGGCAGAGGGCAGAGAGAGAGAGAGAGAGCGGGAGTGAGAGAGAGGGGTAGAGGGCAGAGAGAGATCGAGAGAGAGGGGGAGGCACAGGGCAGAGAGAGACAGAGAGGGCAGAGAGAGAGAGGTTGAGGACAGCGGGCAGCGAGAGAGATGGGGGAGGCAGAGGGCAGAGAGAGATGTAGGCAGAGGGCAGAGAGAGAGAGAATGAGAGAGGCAGAGGGCAGAGGGAGAGAGAGAGAGAGAGCTAGGCAGACCCCAGAGAGAGAGGGAGGCAGAGGGCAGGGGGAGAGGAAGGCAGAGGGGAGACAGAGAGGGAGGCAGAGGGCAGGGGGAGAGAGAAAGAGATAGGGAGGCAGAGGGCAGAGAGAGAGGGAGGCAGAGGGCAGAGAGAGAGGGAGGCAGAGGGCAGAGAGAGAGGGAGGCAGAAGGCAGAGAGAGAGGGAGGCAGAGGGCAGAGAGAGAGGGAGGCAGAGGGCAGAGAGAGAGGGAGGCAGAGGGCAGATGGGAGGGCAGATGGCATAGTGGGAGGGCAGAGGGAAGAGAGGGCAGAGAGCAGTGGGCAGACAGGGCAGAGAGAGAGGGCAGAGTGAGGGCAGAGAGAGAGGCAGAGGGCAGAGAGAGAGAGTGAGAGAGGCAGAGGGCACAGTGAAAGAGAGTGGGGGAGGGAGTCAGAGGGCAGAGAGAGAGCAAGGGAGGCAAAGGGGAGAGAGAGACAGAGGCAGAGAGCAGAGAGAGAGCGAGAGAGAGGGGGTAGGCAGAGGGCAGAGAGAGAGAGAGGGAGGCAGAGAGCAGAGAGAGAGAGGGAGGCAAAGGGCAGAGAAAGAGCGAGGGAGGCAAAGGGCAGAGAGAGAGGCAGAGGTCAGAGAGAGATAGAGAGGCAGAGGACAGAGAGAGAGCGCGAGAGAGTGAGGCAGAGGACAGAGAGAAAGCGAGAGAGAGGGGGGAGGCAGAGGGCAGAGAGGGGGAGGCAGAGGGCAGAGAGTGAGAAAGAGATAGGCAGAGGGCAGAGGGCAGAGAGAGAGAGAGGGAGTGAGGCAGAGGGCAGAGAGAGAGCGAGGGAGGCAAAGGGCAGAGAGAGGCAGAGGTCAGAGAGAAAGCGAGAGAGAGGCAGGAGGCAGAGGGCGGAGAGAGAGAGAGAGGCAGAGGGCAGAGGGCAGAGAGAGAGAGGCCGAGAGCAGAGGGCAGAGAGAGAGAGGGAGGGAGTCAGAGGGCAGAGAAAGCCAGGGAGGCAAAGGGCAGAGAGAGAGAGGCAGAGGACAGAGAGAGATGGAGGAGAGGGAGAGAGGGCAGAGAGGGAGGGAGGCAGAGGGCAGCGAGGGAGGGCAGAGGGCAGCGAGAGAGAGAAGAGGGCAGCGAGGGAGGGCAGAGCGAAAGCGAGAGAGAGAGAGAGAGAGGCAGAGGGCAGGGAGAGAGAGTGAGAGATAGAAAGGGAGGCAGAGGGCAGTGAGAGAAACACAAAGAGGGCAGAGAGAGAGGGAGGCAGAGGGCAGAGAGGGAGGGCAGAGGGCAGCGAGGGAGGGCAGAGGGCAGCAAGGGAGGGCAGAGAGAGAGAGAGAGGCAGAGGGCAGAGAGAGAGAGGCAGAGGGCAGAGAGAGATGGAGGAGAGGGAGAGAGGGCAGAGAGGGAGGGAGGCAGAGGGCAGCGAGGGAGGGCAGAGAGAAAGCAAGAGAGAGAGAGAGAGGCAGAGGGCAGGGAGAGAGAGTGAGAGTGAGAGATAGAAAGGGAGGCAGAGGGCAGTGAGACAAACACAAAGAGGGCAGCGAGAGAGAGCAGAGGGCAGCGAGGGAGGGCAGAGGGCAGCGAGGGAGGGCAGAGAGAGAGAGGCAGAGAGCAGAGGGCAGAGAGAGAGAGAGAGAAAGGCAGAGGGCAGAGGGGAGAGAGAGGGCAGAGAGAGAGAGGGCAGAGAGCAGTAGGGGAGTGCAGAGGGCAGCGAGGGATGGCAAAGAGAGAGAGGCAGAGGGCAGAGAGAGACAATGAGAGAGAGAGAGAAAGGGAGGCAGAGGTAAGAGAGAGAGACACACAGAGGGGAGAGAGAGAGAGAGAGAAAGAGAGGCAGAGGGCACAGAGAAAGAGAGAGAGGGAGGGAGGCAGAGGGCAGAGCGAGAGAGAGAGGGAGGGAGTCAGAGGGCAGAGAGAGTGAGGGAGGCAAAGGGCAGAGAGAGAGAGAGGCAGAGGGCAGAGAGAGCGAGGGAGGCAAAGGGCTGAGAGAGAGAGGCAGAGGGCAGCGAGGGAGGGCAGAGAGAAAGCGAGAGAGAGAGAGAGGCAGAGGGCAGGGAGAAAAAGTGAGAGTGAGAGATAGAAAGGGAGGCAGAGAGCAGTGAGACAAACACAAAGAGGGCAGAGAGAGGGGGAGGCAGAGGGCAGCGAGGGAGGGCAGAGGGCAGCGAGTGAGGACAGAGAGAGAGAGGGAGGCAGAGGGCAGAGAGAGAGAGTGAGAGAGAGAGAAAGGGAGGCAGAGGGCGAGAGAGGGAGAGAGAGGCAGAGGACAGAGAGAGAGCGCGAGAGAGAGAGAGTGGCAGAGGACAGAGAGCGAGCGAGAGAGAGAGGGGAGGCAGAGGGCAGAGAGAGGGATGGCAGAGGGCAGAGAGGGAGGGCAGAGAGGGCAGAGGGCAGACGTCAAAGGGCAGAGGGAGAGAGGGCAGGCAGAGAGAGAGGGCAGAGAGAGACAGAGAGGCAGAGGGCAGAGAGAGAGAGAGAGAGGGTGGCAGAAGTCAGAGAGAGAGAGGGGCAGAGGGCAGAGAGAGAGAGAGAGAGAGAGAGAGGGCAGAGGGCAGAGAGAGAGAGAGAGAGGGCAGAGGGCAGAAAGAGAGAGTTAGGCAGAGGGCAGAGGGGAGAAAGAGACACAGAGGGCAGAGAGAGAGAGAGGGAGGCAGAGGGCAGAGAGAGAGTGAGAGAGAGAGAGGAGCAGAGGGCAAAGAGAGATCGAGAGAGAGAGGGGGAGGCACAGGGCAGAGAGAGAGGGCAGAGAGAGAGAGGATGAGGACAGCGGGCAGCGAGAGAGATGGGGGAGGCAGAGGGCAGAGAGAGATGTAGGCAGAGGGCAGAGAGAGAGAGAATGAGGGAGGCAGAGGGCAGAGAGAGAGGCAGAGGGCAGAGCGAGAGAGAGAGAGCTAGGCAGAGGGCAGAGAGAGAGGTAGGCAGAGGGCAGAGAGAGAGGGAGGCAGAGGGCACAGAGAGAGGGAGGCAGAGGGCAGATGGGAGGGCAGAGGGCAGAGAGGGAGGGCAGAGGGCAGAGGGCAGACAGGGCAGAGAGAGGGAGAGGCAGATGGCAGAGAGAGAGAGAGTGAGAGAGGCAGAGGGCACAGTGAAAGAGATTGGGGAGGGAGTCAGAGGGCAGACAGAGCGAGGGAGGCAAACGGGAGAGAGAGACAGAGGCAGAGGGCAGAGAGAGAGCGAGAGAGGGGGGAGGCAGAGGGCAGAGCGAGAGAGAGGGAGGCAGAGAGCAGAGAGAGAGAGGGAGGCAGTGGGCAGAGGGAGAGAGAGAAAGAGGGAGAGAGAGGCAGAGGACAGAGAGAGAGAGACACACAGAGGGCTGAGAGAGAGAGAGAGGGAGGCAGAGGGCAGAGAGTGAGAGAGAGATAGGAAGAGGGCAGAGGGCAGAGAGAGAGAGAGAGAGAGGGAGTGAGTCAGAGGGCAGAGAGAGAGCGAGGGAGGCAAAGGGCAGAGAGAGGCAGAGGGCAGAGAGAGATCGAGAAAGAGAGGGGGAGGCAGAGGACAGCGAGGGAGGGCAGAGGGCAGCGAGGGAGGGCAGAGGGGAGAGAGAGAGGGAGGCAGAGGGCAGAGAGAGAGGGAGGCAGAGGGCAGAGAGAGAGGGAGGCAGAGGGCAGAGAGAGAGGGAGGCAGAGGGCAGAGAGGGAGGCAGAGGGCAGAGGGCAGAGGGTAGACAGGGCAGAGAGAGAGGGCAGAGAGAGGGCAGAGAAAGAGAGAGGCAGAGGGCAGAGAGAGTGAGAGAGGCAGATGGCACAGTGAAAGATAGAGGGGGAGGGAGTCAGAGGGCAGAGAGAGAGCGAGGGAGGCAAAGGGCAGAGAGAGACAGAGGCAGAGGGCAGAGAGAGAGCGAGAGAGAGGGGGGAGGCAGAGGGCAGAGAGAGAGAGAGAGGGTGGCAGAGAGCAGAGAGAGGGAGGCAGAGGGCAGAGAGAAAGCGAGGGAGGCAAAGGGCAGAGAGAGAGAGCAGAGGGCAGAGAGAGAGAGAGAAAGGCAGAGGACAGAGAGAGAGCGCAAGAGAGAGAGTGAGGCAGAGGACAGAGAGAAAGCGAGAGAGAGGGGGGAGGCAGAGGGCAGAGGGGGGGAGGCAAAGGGCAGAGAGCGAGAGAGATGCAGAGGGCAGAGAGAGAGAGGCAGAGCGCAGAGGGCAGAGAGAGAGAGAGAGATAGGCAGAGGGCAGAGGGGAGAGAGAGGGCTGAGAGAGAGAGAGAGAGAGAGACACAGAGGGCAGAGAGAGAGAGAGGGAGGCAGGCGGCAGAGAGAGAGAGAGAGATAGGCAGAGGGCAGAGGGCAGAGAGAGAGAGGGAGTGAGTCAGAGGGCAGAGAGAGAGCGAGGGAGGCAAAGGGCAGAGAGAGAGAGGCAGAGGGCTGAGAGAGAGAGAGAGGCAGAGGTCAGAGAGAGTGCGCAAGAGAGAGAGAGAGTGAGGCAGAGGACAGAGAGAGAGCGAGAGAGAGAGGGCGGAGGCAGAGGGCAGAGAGAGAGGGAGGCAGAGGGCAGAGAGAGAGGCCGAGGGCAGAGAGAGAGAGAGAGAGAGAGAGAGGCAGAGCGCAGAGGGCAGAGAGAGAGAGAGAGAGAGGCAGAGCGCAGAGGGCAGAGAGAGAGAGAGATAGGCAAAGGGCAGAGGGGAGAGAGGGCAGAGAGAGAGAGAGAGGGCAGAGAGAGAGGGAGGCAGTGAGGGAGGGCAGAGGGCAGCGAGGGAGTGCAGAAGGCAGTGAGGGAGGACAGAGAGAGAGAGAGAGGCAGAGAGCAGAGAGAGAGTGAGAGAGAGAAAGAAAGGGTGGCAGAGGGCAGAGAGAGAGATAGAGAGGCAGAGGGCACAGAGAAAGAGAGAGAGGGAGGGAGGCAGAGGGCAGAGAGAGAGAGAGAGAGAGGGAGAGAAAGAGAGGGGCAGAGTGCAGAGAGAGATCGAGAGAGAGAGGGGGCGGCACAGGGCAGAGAGAGACAGACAGGGCAGAGAGAGAGAGGATGAGGACAGGGGGCAGCGAGAGAGATGGGGGAGGCAGAGGGCCGAGAGAGAGAGAATGAGGGAGGCAGAGGGCAGAGAGAGAGAGGCAGAGGGCAGAGGGAGAGAAAGAGAGAGAGAGCTATGCAGACGGCAGAGAGAGAGGGAGGCAGAGGGCAGAGAGAGAGGTAGGCAGAGGGCAGAGAGAGAGGGAGGCAGAGGGCAGAGAGAGAGGGAGGCAGAGGGCAGAGAGAGAGAGAGAGAGAGGCCAAGGGCAGAGGGCAGAGGGCAGAGAGAGAGAGAGAGAGAGAGGCAGAGCGCAGAGGGCAGAGAGAGAGAGAGATAGGCAAAGGGGAGAGAGAGGGCAGAGAGAGAGAGAAAGAGGGCAGAGAGAGAGGGAGGCAGTGAGGGAGGGCAGAGGGCAGCGAGGGAGTGCAGAAGGCAGTGAGGGAGGACAGAGAGATAGAGGCAGAGAGCAGAGAGAGAGAGAGAGTGAGAGAGAGAAAGAAAGGGCGGCAGAGGGCAGACAGAAAGAGAGAGAGGGAGGGAGGCAGAGGGCAGAGAGAGAGAGGGAGGCAGAGGGCAGAGAGAGAGAGAGAGGGAGAGAGAGAGAGGGGCAGAGTGCAGAGAGAGAGAGAGAGAGAGGGAGTGAGTCAGAGGGCAGAGAGAGAGCGAGGGAGGCAAAGGCCAGAGAGAGAGAGGCAGAGGGCTGAGAGAGAGAGAGAGGCAGAGGGCAGAGAGTGAGAGAGAGAGAGAGGGAGTGAGGCAAAGGGCAGAGAGAGGCAGAGGGCAGAGAGAGATCGAGAGAGGGGGAGGCAGAGGGGAGAGAGAGGGAGGCAGAGGGCAGAGAGAGAGGGAGGCAGAGGGCAGAGAGAGAGGGAGGCAGAGGGCAGATGTGAGGGCAGAGGGCAGAGAGGAAGGGCAGAGGGCAGAGGGCAGACAGGGCAGAGGGCGGAGGGCAGACAGGGCAGAGGGCAGAGGGCAGACAGGGCAGAGAGAGAGGGCAGAGAGAGGGCAGAGAAAGAGAGAGGCAGAGGGCAGAGAGAGTGAGAGAGGCAGATGGCACAGTGAAAGATAGAGGGGGAGGGAGTCAGAGGGCAGAGAGAGAGCGAGGGAGGCAAAGGGCAGAGAGAGACAGAGGCAGAGGGCAGAGAGAGAGCGAGAGAGAGGGGGGAGGCAGAGGGCAGAGAGAGAGAGAGAGGGTGGCAGAGAGCAGAGAGAGGGAGGCAGAGGGCAGAGAGAAAGCGAGGGAGGCAAAGGGCAGAGAGAGAGCAGAGGGCAGAGAGAGAGAGAGAAAGGCAGAGGACAGAGAGAGAGCGCAAGAGAGAGAGTGAGGCAGAGGACAGAGAGAAAGCGAGAGAGAGGGGGGGAGGCAGAGGGCAGAGGGGGGGAGGCAAAGGGCAGAGAGCGAGAGAGATGCAGAGGGCAGAGAGAGAGAGGCAGAGCGCAGAGGGCAGAGAGAGAGAGAGAGATAGGCAGAGGGCAGAGGGGAGAGAGAGGGCTGAGAGAGAGAGAGAGAGAGAGACACAGAGGGCAGAGAGAGAGAGAGGGAGGCAGGCGGCAGAGAGAGAGAGAGAGATAGGCAGAGGGCAGAGGGCAGAGAGAGAGAGGGAGTGAGTCAGAGGGCAGAGAGAGAGCGAGGGAGGCAAAGGGCAGAGAGAGAGAGGCAGAGGGCTGAGAGAGAGAGAGAGGCAGAGGTCAGAGAGAGTGCGCAAGAGAGAGAGAGAGTGAGGCAGAGGACAGAGAGAGAGCGAGAGAGAGAGGGCGGAGGCAGAGGGCAGAGAGAGAGGGAGGCAGAGGGCAGAGAGAGAGGCCGAGGGCAGAGAGAGAGAGAGAGAGAGAGAGGCAGAGCGCAGAGGGCAGAGAGAGAGAGAGAGAGAGGCAGAGCGCAGAGGGCAGAGAGAGAGAGAGATAGGCAAAGGGCAGAGGGGAGAGAGGGCAGAGAGAGAGAGAGAGGGCAGAGAGAGAGGGAGGCAGTGAGGGAGGGCAGAGGGCAGCGAGGGAGTGCAGAAGGCAGTGAGGGAGGACAGAGAGAGAGAGAGAGGCAGAGAGCAGAGAGAGAGTGAGAGAGAGAAAGAAAGGGTGGCAGAGGGCAGAGAGAGAGATAGAGAGGCAGAGGGCACAGAGAAAGAGAGAGAGGGAGGGAGGCAGAGGGCAGAGAGAGAGAGAGAGAGAGGGAGAGAAAGAGAGGGGCAGAGTGCAGAGAGAGATCGAGAGAGAGAGGGGGCGGCACAGGGCAGAGAGAGACAGACAGGGCAGAGAGAGAGAGGATGAGGACAGGGGGCAGCGAGAGAGATGGGGGAGGCAGAGGGCCGAGAGAGAGAGAATGAGGGAGGCAGAGGGCAGAGAGAGAGAGGCAGAGGGCAGAGGGAGAGAAAGAGAGAGAGAGCTATGCAGACGGCAGAGAGAGAGGGAGGCAGAGGGCAGAGAGAGAGGTAGGCAGAGGGCAGAGAGAGAGGGAGGCAGAGGGCAGAGAGAGAGGGAGGCAGAGGGCAGAGAGAGAGGGAGAGAGGCCAAGGGCAGAGGGCAGAGGGCAGAGAGAGAGAGAGAGAGAGGCAGAGCGCAGAGGGCAGAGAGAGAGAGAGATAGGCAAAGGGGAGAGAGAGGGCAGAGAGAGAGAGAAAGAGGGCAGAGAGAGAGGGAGGCAGTGAGGGAGGGCAGAGGGCAGCGAGGGAGTGCAGAAGGCAGTGAGGGAGGACAGAGAGATAGAGGCAGAGAGCAGAGAGAGAGAGAGAGTGAGAGAGAGAAAGAAAGGGCGGCAGAGGGCAGACAGAAAGAGAGAGAGGGAGGGAGGCAGAGGGCAGAGAGAGAGAGGGAGGCAGAGGGCAGAGAGAGAGAGAGAGGGAGAGAGAGAGAGGGGCAGAGTGCAGAGAGAGAGAGAGAGAGAGGGAGTGAGTCAGAGGGCAGAGAGAGAGCGAGGGAGGCAAAGGCCAGAGAGAGAGAGGCAGAGGGCTGAGAGAGAGAGAGAGGCAGAGGACAGAGAGAGAGCGAGAGAGAGAGGGCAGAGGCAGAGGGCAGAGAGAGAGGGAGGCAGAGAGAGACAGGCAGAGGGCAGAGAGAGATGGGGGTGGCAGAGGGCAGAAAGATAGAGTTAGGCAGAGGGCAGAGGGGAGAGAGAGACACAGAGGGCAGAGAGAGAGAGAGGGAGGCAGAGGGCAGAGAGAGAGAGAGAGAGAGAGAGGGGCAGAGGGCAAAGAGAGATCGAGAAAGAGAGGGGAAGGCACAGGGTAGAGAGAGAGAGGGCAGAGAGAGTGATAGGATGAGGACAGCGGGCAGCGAGAGAGATGGGGGAGGCAGAGGGCAGAGAGAGAGAGAATGAGGGAGGCAGAGGGCAGAGAGAGAGAGGCAGAGGGCAAAGGGAGAGAGAGAGAGAGCTAGGCAAAGGGCAGAGAGAGAGGGAGGCAGAGGGCAGAGCGAGAGGGAATCAGAGGGCAGAGAGAGAGGGAGGGAGGCAAAGGGGAGAGAGAGACAGAGGCAGAGGGAAGAGAGAGAGCGAGAGAGAGGGGAGGCAGAGGGCAGAGTGAGAGAGAGAAAGAGGGAGAGAGAGGCAGAGGACAGAGAGAGAGAGAGACACAGAGGGCTGAGAGAGAGAGACAGGGAGGCAGAGGGCAGAGAGTGAGAGAGAGAGAGAGGGAGTGAGGCAAAGGGCAGAGAGAGGCAGAGGGCAGAGAGAGATCGAGAGAGGGGGAGGCAGAGGGGAGAGAGAGGGAGGCAGAGGGCAGAGAGAGAGGGAGGCAGAGGGCAGAGAGAGAGGGAGGCAGAGGGCAGATGTGAGGGCAGAGGGCAGAGAGGAAGGGCAGAGGGCAGAGGGCAGACAGGGCAGAGGGCGGAGGGCAGACAGGGCAGAGGGCAGAGGGCAGACAGGGCAGAGAGAGAGGGCAGAGAGAGGGCAGAGAAAGAGAGAGGCAGAGGGCAGAGAGAGAGAGTGAGAGAGGCAGATGGCACAGTGAAAGATAGAGGGGGAGGGAGTCAGAGGGCAGAGAGAGAGCGAGGGAGGCAAAGGGCAGAGAGAGACAGGCAGAGGGCAGAGAGAGAGCGAGAGAGAGGGGGGAGGCAGAGGGCAGAGAGAGAGAGAGGGAGGCAGAGGGCAGAGAGAGGGAGGCAGAGGGCAGAGAGAAAGCGAGGGAGGCAAAGGGCAGAGAGAGAGAGGCAGAGGGCAAAGAGTGAGAGAGAGAAAGGCAGAGGACAGACAGAGAGCGCGAGAGAGAGAGTGAGGCAGAGGACAGAGAGAAAGCGAGAGAGAGGGGGTAGGCAGAGGGCAGAGGGGGGGAGGCAAAGGGCAGAGAGCGAGAGAGAGGCAGAGGGCAGAGAGAGAGAGGCAGAGCGCAGAGGGCAGAGAGAGAGAGATAGGCAGAGGGGAGAGAGAGGGCAGAGAGAGAGAGAGAGACACAGAGGGCAGAGAGAGAGAGAGGGAGGCAGGCGGCAGAGAGAGAGAGAGAGAGAGGCAGAGGGCAGAGGGCAGAGAGAGAGAGAGAGAGAGAGAGAGAGAGTGAGTCAGAGGACAGAGAGAGAGCGAGGGAGGCAAAGGGCAGAGAGAGAGCGCGAGAGAGAGAGTGAGGCAGAGGACAGAGAGAGAGCGAGAGAGAGGGCGGAGGCAGAGGGCAGAGAGAGAGGGAGGCAGAGGGCAGAGAGAGAGAGAGGCCGAGGGCAGAAGGGCAGAGAGAGAGAGAGGCAGAGCGCAGAGGGCAGAGAGAGAGAGAGAGATAGGCAAAGGGCAGAGGGGAGAGAGAGGGCAGAGAGAGAGAGAGAGAGGGCAGAGAGAGAGAGAGAGAGGGCAGAGAGAGAGAGAGAGGGCAGAGAGAGAGGGAGGCAGTGAGGGAGGGCAGAGGGCAGCGAGGGAGTGCAGAAGGCAGTGAGGGAGGACAGAGAGAGAGAGAGGCAGAGAGCAGAGAGAGAGTGAGAGAGAGAAAGAAAGGGCGGCAGAAGGCAGAGAGAGAGATAGAGAGGCAGAGGGCACAGAGAAAGAGAGAGAGGGAGGTAGTCAGAGGGCAGAGAGAGAGAGAGGGTGGCAGAGGGCAGAGAGAGAGAGAGAGGGAGAGAGAGAGAGGGGCAGAGAGAGATAGGATGAGGACAGCGGGCAGCGAGAGAGATGGGGGAGGCAGAGGGCCGAGAGAGATGCAGGCAGAGGGCAGAGAGAGAGAGAATGAGGGAGGCAGAGGGCAGAGGGAGAGAAAGAGAGAGAGAGCTATGCAGACGGCAGAGAGAGAGGGAGGCAGAGGGCAGAGAGAGAGGGAGGCAGAGGGCAGAGAGAGAGGGAGGCAGAGGGCAGAGAGAGAGGGAGGCAGAGGGCAGAGAGAGAGGGAGGCAGAGGGCAGAGAGAGAGGGAGGCAGAGGGCAGATGGGAGGGCAGAAGGCAGAGTGGGAGGGCAGAGGGAAGAGAGGGCAGAGAGCAGAGGGCAGACAGGGCAGAGAGAGAGGGCAGAGTGAGGGCAGAGAGAGAGAGAGGCAGAGGGCAGAAAGAGAGAGTGAGAGAGGCAGAGGGCACAGTGAAAGAGAGTGGGGGAGGGAGTCAGAGGGCAGAGAGAGAGTGAGGGAGGCAGAGGGGAGAGAGAGACAGAGGCAGAGGGCAGAGAGAGAGCGAGAGAGAGGGGGTAGGCAGAGGGCAGAGAGAGAGATGGAGGCAGAGGGCAGAGAAAGAGCAAGGGAGGCAAAGGGCAGAGAGAGAGAGAGAGTGAGGCAGAGGACAGAGAGAGAGCACGAGAGAGAGAGTGAGGCAGAGGACAGAGAGAAAGCGAGAGAGAGGGAGGAGGCAGAGGGCAGAGAGGGGGAGGCAGAGGGCAGAGAGCGAGGGAGAGACAGAGGGCAGATGGCAGAGAGAGAGAGGCAGAGCGCAGAGGGCAGAGAGAGAGAGAGATAGGCAGAGGGCAGAGGGGAGAGAGAGGGCAGAGAGAAAGAGAGAGACACAGAGAGCTGAGAGAGAGAGGGAGTGAGTCAGAGGGCAGAGAGAGAGTGAGGGAGGCAAAGGCCAGAAAGAGGCAGAGGACAGAGAGAAAGCGAGAGAGAGGCAGGAGGCAGAGGGCGGAGAGAGAGAGAGAGGCAGAGGGCAGAGGGCAGAGAGAGAGAGGCAGAGAGCAGAGGGCAGAGAGAGAAAGAGAGAGTGAGAGGGAGGGAGTCAGAGGGCAGAGAAAGCCAGGGAGGCAAAGAGCAGAGAGAGAGAGGCAGAGGGCAGAGAGAGATGGAGGAGATGGAGAGAGGGCAGAGAGGGAGGGAGGCAGAGGGCAGCGAGGGAGGGCAGAGGGCAGCGAGAGAGAGAAGAGGGCAGCGAGAGAGAGAAGAGGGCAGCGAGGGAGGGCAGAGAGAAAGCGTGAGAGAGAGAGAGAGAGAGAGGCAGAGGGCAGGGAGAGAGAGTGAGAGTGAGAGATAGAAAGGGAGGCAGAGTGCAGTGAGAGAAATACAAAAAGGGCAGAGAGAGAGGGAGGCAGAGGGCAGAGAGGGAGTGCAGAGGGCAGCGAGGAAGGGCAGAGGGCAGCGAGTGAGGGCAGAGAGAGAGGGAGGCAGAGGGCAGAGAGAGAGAGGCAGAGGGCAGAGAGAGATGGAGGAGAGGGAGAGAGGGCAGAGAGGGAGGGAGGCAGAGGGCAGCGAGGGAGGGCAGAGGCAGCGAGAGAGAGAAGAGGGCAGCGAGGGAGGGCAGAGAGAAAGCGAGAGAGAGAGAGGCAGAGGGCAGGGAGAGAGAGTGAGAGTGAGAGATAGAAAGGGAGGCAGAGGGAAGTGAGAGAAACACAAAGAGGGCAGAGAGAGACGGAGGCAGAGGGCAGAGAGGGAGGGAAGAGGGCATCGAGGGAGGGCAGAGGGCAGTGAGGGAGGGCAGAGAGAGAGAGGGAGGCAGAGGGCAGAGAGAGAGAGAGAGAGAGTGAGAGAGAGAGAGAGAAAGGGAGGCAGAGGGCGAGAGAGGGAGAGAGAGGCAGAGGACAGAGAGAGAGCACGAGAGAGAGAGAGAGAGTGGCAGAGGACAGAGAGCAAGCGAGAGAGAGAGAGAGAGGCGGAGGACAGAGAGAGAGAGAGGGTGGCAGAGATCAGAGAGAGAGAGGCAGACGGCAGAGAGAGAGAGAGAGGGAGGGAGTCAGAGGGCAGAGAGAGCGAGGGAGGCAAAGGGCAGAGAGTGAGAGGCAGAGGGCAGAGAGAGAGGGAGAAGGAGACAGGGCAGAGAGAGAGGGCAGAGTGAGGGCAGAGAGAGAGAGAGGCAGAGGGCAGAGAGAGAGAGTGAGAGAGGCAGAGGGCACAGTGAAAGAGGGTGGGGGAGGGAGTCAGAGGGCAGAGAGAGAGCGAGGGAGGCAAAGGGGAGAGAGAGACAGAGGCACAGGGCAGAGAGAGAGCGAGAAAAAGGGGGTAGGCAGAGGGCAGAAAGAGAGAGAGGGAGGTAGAGAGCAGAGAGAGAGTGGGAGGCTGAGGGCAGAGAAAGAGCGAGGGAGGCAAAGGGCAGAGCGAGAGAGGCAGAGGGCAGAGAGAGAGGCAGAGGACAGAGAGAGAGCGCGAGAGAGAGAGTGAGGCAGAGGACAGAGAGAAAGCGAGAGAGGGGGGAGGCAGAGGGCAGAGAGCGAAAGAGAGGCAGAGGGCAGAGGCAGAGAGAGAGAGGCAGAGCGCAGAGGGCAGAGAGAGAGAGAGAGATAGGCAGAGGGCAGAGAGGAGAGAGAGGGCAGAGAGAAAGAGAGAGACACAGAGGGCTGAGAGAGAGAGAGAGAGGGAGGCAAAGGGCAGAGAGTGAGAGAGAGATAGGCAGAGGGCAGAGAGAGAGAGAGAGGGAGTGAGTTAGAGGGCAGAGAGAGAGCGAGGGAGGCAAAGGGCAGAGAGAAAGCGAGAGAGAGGCAGGAGGCAGATGGTGGAGAGAGCAATGCAGAGGGCAGAGGGTAGAGAGAGAGAGGCAGAGCGCAGAGGGCAGAGAGAGAGAGGCAGAGAACAGAGGGCAGAGAGAGAGAGAGAGGGAGGGAGTCAGAGGGCAGAGAAAGCCAGGGAGGCAAAGAGCAGAGAGAGAGAGGCAGAGGGCAGAGAGAAATGGAGGAGAGGGAGAGAAAGCAGAGAGGGAGGGAGGCAGAGGGCAGCGAGGGAGGGCAGAGGGCAGCAAGAGAAAGAAGAGGGCAGCGAGGGAGGGCAGAGAGAAAACGAGAGAGAGAGAGAAAGAGGCAGAGGGCAGGGAGAGAGAGTGAGAGTGAGAGATAGAAAGGGAGGCAGAGGGCAGTGAGACAAACACAAAGAGGGCAGAGAGAGAGGGAGGCAGAGGGCAGAGAGGGAGGGCAGAGGGCAGCGAGTGAGGGCAGAGGGCAGCGAGTGAGGGCAGAGAGAGAGAGGGAGGCAGAGGGCAGACAGAGGGAGAGAGAGGCAGAGGACAGAGAGAGAGAGGCAGAGGGCAGAGAGAGAGAGAATGAGGGAGGCAGAGGGCAGAGGGAGAGAGGCAGAGGGCAGAGAGAGAGGGAGGCAGAGGGCAGAACGAGAGGGAGGCAAAGGACAGAGAGAGAGGGAGGCAAAGGACAGAGAGAGAGGGAGGCAGAGAGCAGAGAGAGAGGGAGGCAGAGGGCAGAGGGAGGGCAGAGGGCAGAGAGGGAGGGCAGAGGGCAGAGAGGGAGGGCAGAGGGCAGAGAGGGCTGAGGGCAGAGGGCAGACAGGGCAGAGAGAGGGCAGAGAGAGGGAGAGGCAGATGGCAGAGAGAGAGAGAGAGGGAGTGAGTCAGATGGCAGAGAGAGAGCGAGGGAGGCAAAGGGCAGAGAGAGGCAGAGGACAGAGAGAAAGCGAGAGAGAGGCAGGAGGCAGAGGGCGGAGAGAGAGAGGCAGAGGGCAGAGAGAGAGAGAGAGAGAGAGAGGGTGGCAGAGGTCAGAGAGAGAGAGAGGCAGAGGGCAGAGAAAGAGAGAGAGAGGGAGGGAGTCAGAGGGCAGAGAGAGCGAGGGAGGCAAAGGGCAGAGAGAGAGAGGCAGAGGGCAGAGAGAGAGAGAGAGAGGGAGGCAAAGGGCAGAGAGAGAGAGGCAGAGGGCAGAGCGAGAGAGAGAGGGAGGGAGTCAAAGGGCAGAGAGAGCGAGGGAGGCAAAGGGCAGAGAGAGAGAGGCAGAGAGCAGAGAGGGAGGAGAGGGCAGAGAGAGGGAGGCAGAGGGCAGTGAGGGAGGGCAGAGGGCAGCGAGGGAGGGCAGAGGGCAGCGAGGGAGGGCAGAGGGCAGCGAGGGAGGGCAGAGAGACAGCAAGAGACAGAGAGAAAGGCAGAGGGCAGGGAGAGAGAGAGAGAGTGAGAGATAGAAAGGGAGGCAAAGGGCAGTGAGAGAAACACAAAGAGGGCAGAGAGAGACGGAGGCAGAAGGCAGTGAGGGAGGGCAGAGGGCAGCGAGGGAGGCCAGAGGGCAGCGAGGGAGGGCAGAGAGAAAGCGAGAGAGAGGCAGAGAGCAGGGAGAGAGAGTGAGAGTGAGAGATAGAAAGGGAGGCAGAGGGCAGAGAGAGAGAGAGAGTGAGGCAGAGGACAGAGAGAGAGCACGAGAGAGAGAGTGAGGCAGAGGACAGAGAGAAAGCGAGAGAGAGGGGGGAGGCAGAGGGCAGAGAGGGGGGAGGCAGAGGGCAGAGAGCGAGAGAGAGACAGAGGGCAGAGGGCAGAGAGAGAGAGAGATAGGCAGAGGGCAGAGGGGAGAGAGAGGGCAGAGAGAAAGAGAGAGACACAGAGGGCTGAGAGAGAGAGAGGGAGTGAGTCAGAGGGCAGAGAGAGAGTGAGGGAGGCAAAGGCCAGAGAGAGGCAGAGGACAGAGAGAAAGCGAGAGAGAGGCAGGAGGCAGAGGGCAGAGAGAGAGAGAGAGAGTGAGAGGGAGGGAGTCAGAGGGCAGAGAAAGCCAGGGAGGCAAAGGGCAGAAAGAGAGAGGCAGAGGGCAGAGAGAGATGGAGGAGATGGAGAGAGGGCAGAGAGGGAGGGAGGCAGAGGGCAGAGGGCAGAGAGAGAGAGAGATAGGCAGAGGGCAGAGGGGAGAGAGAGGGCAGAGAGAAAGAGAGAGACACAGAGGGCTGAGAGAGAGAGAGGGAGTGAGTCAGAGGGCAGAGAGAGAGTGAGGGAGGCAAAGGCCAGAGAGAGGCAGAGGACAGAGAGAAAGCGAGAGAGAGGCAGGAGGCAGAGGGCAGAGAGAGAGAGAGAGACAGAGTGAGAGGGAGGGAGTCAGAGGGCAGAGAAAGCCAGGGAGGCAAAGGGCAGAGAGAGAGAGGCAGAGGGCAGAGAGAGATGGAGGAGATGGAGAGAGGGCAGAGAGGGAGGGAGGCAGAGGGCAGCGAGGGAGGGCAGAGGGCAGCGAGAGAGAGAAGAGGGCAGCGAGAGAGAGAAGAGGGCAGCGAGGGAGGGCAGAGAGAAAGCGAGAGAGAGAGAGAGAGGCAGAGGGCAGGGAGAGAGAGTGAGAGTGAGAGATAGAAAGGGAGGCAGAGTGCAGTGAGAGAAACACAAAGAGGGCAGAGAGAGAGGGAGGCAGAGGGCAGAGAGGGAGTGCAGAGGGCAGCGAGGAAGGGCAGAGGGCAGCGAGTGAGGGCAGAGAGAGAGAGGGAGGCAGAGGGCAGAGAGAGAGAGGCAGAGGGCAGAGAGAGATGGAGGAGAGGGAGAGAGGGCAGAGAGGGAGGGAGGCAGAGGCAGCGAGAGAGAAGAGGGCAGCGAGGGAGGGCAGAGAGAAAGCGAGAGAGAGAGAGAGAGGCAGAGGGCAGGGAGAGAGAGTGAGAGTGAGAGATAGAAAGGGAGGCAGAGGGAAGTGAGAGAAACACAAAGAGGGCAGAGAGAGACGGAGGCAGAGGGCAGAGAGGGAGGGAGGCAGAGGGCAGCGAGGAAGGGCAGAGGGCAGCGAGTGAGGGCAGAGAGAGAGAGGGAGGCAGAGGGCAGAGAGAGAGAGTGAGAGAGAGAGAGAAAGGGAGGCAGAGGGCGAGAGAGGGAGAGAGAGGCAGAGGACAGAGAGAGAGCACGAGAGAGAGAGAGTGGCAGAGGACAGAGAGCGAGCGAGAGAGAGAGAGAGAGGCAGAGGACAGAGAGAGAGAGAGAGAGAAAGGGTGGCAGAGGTCAGAGAGAGAGAGGCAGAGGGCAGAGAGAGAGAGAGAGAGAGGGAGGGAGTCAGAGGGCAGAGAGAGCGAGGGAGGCAAAGGGCAGAGAGTGAGAGGCAGAGGGAAGAGAGAGAGGGAGGAGAAGGAGACAGGGCAGAGAGAGAGGGCAGAGTGAGGGCAGAGAGAGAGACAGGCAGAGGGCAGAGAGAGAGAGTGAGAGAGGCAGAGGGCACAGTGAAAGAGAGTGGGGGAGGGAGTCAGAGGGCAGAGAGAGACCGAGGGAGGCAAAGGGGAGAGAGAGACAGAGGCAGAGGGCAGAGAGAGAGCGAGAAAAAGGGGGTAGGCAGAGGGCAGAAAGAGAGAGAGGGAGGTAGAGAGCAGAGGGAGAGTTGGAGGCTGAGGGCAGAGAAAGAGCGAGGGAGGCAAAGGGCAGAGCGAGAGAGGCAGAGGACAGAGAGAGAGCACGAGAGAGAGAGAGAGTGGCAGAGGACAGAGAGCGAGCGAGAGAAAGAGAGAGAGGAAGAGGACAGAGAGAGAGAGAGAGAGAGAGGGTGGCAGAGGTCAGAGAGACAGAGGCAGAGGCAGAGAGAGAGCGAGAAAAAGGGGGTAGGCAGAGGGCAGAAAGAGAGAGAGGGAGGTAGAGAGCAGAGAGAGAGTGGGAGGCTGAGGGCAGAGAAAGAGCGAGAGAGGCAGAGGGCAGAGAGAGAGGCAGAGGACAGAGAGAGAGCGCGAGAGAGAGAGTGAGGCAGAGGACAGAGAGAAAGCGAGAGAGGGGGGAGGCAGAGGGCAGAGAGGGGGGAGGCAGAGGGCAGAGAGCGAGAGAGAGGCAGAGGGCAGATGGCAGAGAGAGAGAGGCAGAGCGCAGAGGGCAGAGAGAGAGAGATAGGCAGAGGGCAGAGGGAGGGCAGAGAGAAAGAGAGAGACACAGAGGGCTGAGAGAGAGAGAGAGAGGGAGGCAGAGGGCAGAGAGAGAGAGAGAGATAGGCAGAGGGCAGAGAGAGAGAGGGAGTGAGTCAGAGGGCAGAGAGAGAGCGAGGGAGGCAAAGAGCAGAGAGAAAGCGAGAGAGAGGCAGGAGGCAGATGGTGGAGAGAGCCATGCAGAGGGCAGAGGGTAGAGAGAGAGAGGCAGAGCACAGAGGGCAGAGAGAGAGAGGCAGAGAGCAGAGAGAGAGAGAGAGGGAGGGAGTCAGAGGGCAGAGAAAGCCAGGGAGGCAAAGAGCAGAGAGAGAGAGGCAGAGGGCAGACAGAAATGGAGGAGAGGGAGAGAAAGCAGAGAGGGAGGGAGGCAGAGGGCAGCGAGGGAGGGCAGAGGGCAGCGAGAGAAAGAAGAGGGCAGCGAGGGAGGGCAGAGAGAAAACGAGAGAGAGAGAGAGAGGCAGAGGGCAGGGAGAGAGAGTGAGAGTGAGAGATAGAAAGGGAGGCAGAGGGCAGTGAGACAAACACAAAGAGGGCAGAGAGAGAGGGAGGCAGAGGGCAGAGGGCAGCGAGTGAGGGCAGAGAGAGAGAGGGAGGCAGAGGGCAGACAGAGGGAGAGAGAGGCAGAGGACAGAGAGAGAGTGCAGGAGAGAGAGAGTGGCAGAGGACAGAGAGAGAGAGGCAGAGGGCAAAGAGAGAGAGAATGAGGGAGGCAGAGGGCAGAGGGAGAGAGGCAGAGGGCAGAGAGAGAGGGAGGCAGAGGTCAAAGAGAGAGAGGCAGAGGGCAGAGAGAGAGAGAGAGAGAGAGAGAGAGAGGGTGGCAGAGGTCAGAGAGAGAGAGAGAGAGGGAGGGTGTCTGAGGGCAGAGAGAGCGAGGGAGGCAAAGGGCAGAGAGAGAGAGGCAGAGGGCAGAGAGAGAGAGAGAGAGGGAGGCAAAGGGCAGAGAGAGAGAGGCAGAGGGCAGAGCGAGAGAGAGAGGGAGGGAGTCAAAGGGCAGAGAGAGCGAGGGAGGCAAAGGGCAGAGAGCGAGAGGCAGAGGGCAGAGAGAGAGGGAGGAGAGGGCAGAGAGAGGGAGGCAGAGGGCAGTGAGGGAGGGCAGAGGGCAGCGAGGGAGGGCAGAGGGCAGCGAGGGAGGGCAGAGACACAGCAAGAGAGAGAGAGAGAGGCAGAGGGCAGGGAGAGAGAGTGAGAGATAGAAAGGGAGGCAAAGGGCAGTGAGAGAAACACAAAGAGGGCAGAGAGAGAGGGAGGCAGAAGGCAGTGAGGGAGGGCAGAGGTCAGCGAGGGAGGCCAGAGGGCAGCGAGGGAGGCCAGAGGGCAGCGAGGGAGGCCAGAGAGAAAGCGAGAGAGAGGCAGAGAGCAGGGAGAGAGAGTGAGAGTGAGAGATAGAAAGGGAGGCAGAGGGCAGAGAGAGAAACACAAAGAGGGCAGAAAGAGATGGAGGCAGAGGCAGCGAGGGAGGGCAGAGGGCAGCGAGGGAGGGCAGAGGGCAGCGAGTGAGGGCAGTGAGAGAGAGAGAGGCAGAAGGCAGAGAGAGAGAGTGAGAGAGAGAGAGAAAGGGAGGCAGAGGGCGAGAGAGGTAGAGAGAGGCAGAGGACAGAGAGAGCGCGAGAGAGAGAGAGTGGCAGAGAACAGAGAGCGGCAGAGAACAGAGAGCGAGCGAGAGAGAGAGAGAGGCAGAGGGCAGAGAGCAGAGGGCAGAGAGAGAGAGAGAGAAAGGCAGAGGGCACAGGGGAGAGAGAGGGCAGAGAGAGAGAGGGCAGAGAGAGAGGGAGGCAGAGGGCAGTAAGGGAGTGCAGAGGGCAGCGAGGGATGGCAAAGAGAGAGAGGCAGAGGGCAGAGAGAGAGAATGAGAGACAGAAAGAGAAAGGGAGGCAGAGGTAAGAGAGAGAGAGCCACACAGAGGGGAGAGAGAGAGAGAGAGGCAGAGGGCACAGAGAAAGAGAGAGAGGGAGGGAGGCAGAGGGCAGAGAGAGAGAGAGAGAGAGAGAGGGTGGCAGAGGTCAGAGAGAGAGAGGCAGAGAGCAGAGAGAGAGAGAGAGAGGGAGGGAGTCAGAGGCCAGAGAGAGCGAGGAAGGCAAAGGGCAGAGAGAGAGAGGCAGAGGTCAGAGAGAGAGGGAGGAGCGGGCAGAGAGAGAAGGAGGCAGAGGGCAGTGAGGGAGGGCAGAGGGCAGCGAGGGAGGGCAGAGAGAAAGCGAGAGAGAGAGAGGCAGAGGGCAGAGAGACAGAAAGAGAGAGAGAGAAAGGGAGGCAGAGGGCGAGAGAGGGAGAGAGAGGCAGAGGACAGAGAGAGAGCGCGAGAGAGAGTGGCAGAGGACAGAGAGCGAGCGAGAGAGAGAGGAGAGGCAGAGGGCAGAGAGGGGTGAGGCAGAGGGCAGAGAGAGAGGGAGGCAGAGGGCAGAGAGAGAGAGGGCAGAGAGGGAGGCAGAGGGTATAGAGAGAGCGATGGCAGAGGGCAGAGGGCAGAGAGGGAGGGCAGAGAGGGCAGAGAGGGCAGAGGGCAGAGAGGGCAGAGAGAGAGAGGGCAGCAGAGAGAGAGAGAGGCAGAGAGAGAGAGGGAGGCAATGGGCAGTGAGAGAGAGGCAGAGGGCAGAGAGAGAGAGTCAGAGGTTAGAGAAGAGAGAGAGAGTGAGGCAGAGGACAGAGAGAAAGCGAGAGAGAGGCAGGAGGCAGAGGGCAGAGAGAGAGAATGAGAGAGAGAGAGAAAGGGAGGCAGAGGTAAGAGAGAGAGACACACAGAGGGGAGAGAGAGAGAGAGAGAAAGAGAGGCAGAGGGCACAGAGAAAGAGAGAGAGGGAGGGAGGCAGAGGGCAGAGCGAGAGAGAGAGGGAGGGAGTCAGATGGCAGAGAGAGCGAGGGAGGCAAAGGGCAGAGAGAGAGAGGCAGAGGGCAGGGAGAGAAAGTGAGAGTGAGAGATAGAAAGGGAGGCAGAGAGCAGTGAGACAAACACAAAGAGGGCAGAGAGAGAGGGAGGCAGAGGGCAGCGAGGGAGGGCAGAGGGCAGAGAGGGCAGAGGGCAGACAGGGCAGAGGGCTGAGAGAGGGAGAGGCAGATGGCAGAGAGAGAGAGAGAGAGAGGGAGTGAGTCAGATGGCAGAGAGAGAGAGCGAGGGAGGCAAAGGGCAGAGAGAGGCAGAGGACAGAGAGAAAGCGAGAGAGAGGCAGGAGGCGGAGGGCGGAGAGAGAGAGAGGCAGAGGGCAGAGGACAGAGAGAGAGAGACAGAGCGCAGAGGGCAGAGAGAGAGAGGCAGAGAGCACAGAGAAAGAGAGAGAGGGAGGGTGGCAGAGGTCAGAGAGAGAGGCGCAGAGGGCAGAGAAAGAGAGAGAGAGGGAGGGAGTCAGAGGGCAGAGAGAGCAAGGGAGGCAAAGGGCAGAGAGAGAGAGGCAGAGGGCAGAGAGAGAGAGAGAGAGGGAGGCAAAGGGCAGAGAGAGAGAGGCAGAGGGCAGAGCGAGAGTGAGAGAGGGAGGGAGTCAAAGGGCAGAGAGAGCGAGGGAGGCAAAGGGCAGAGAGAGAGAGAGGCAGAGGGCAGAGAGAGAGAGGGAGGAGAGGGCAGAGAGAGGGAGGCAGAGGGCAGCGAGGGAGGGCAGAGGGCAGCAAGGGAGGGCAGAGGGCAGCGAGGGAGGGCAGAGGGCAGCGAGGGAGGGCAGAGGGCAGCGAGGGAGGGCAGAGGGCAGCGAGGGAGGGCAGAGGGACAGCAAGAGAGAGAGAAAGGCAGAGGGCAGGGAGGGAGAGAGAGGCAGAGGGCAGCGAGCGAGGGCAGAGGGCAGCGACGGAGGGCAGAGGGCAGAGAGAGAGAGGCAGACGGCAGAGAGAGAGGGAGGAGAGGGAGAGAGGGCAGAGAGAGAGGGAGGCAGAGGGCAGCGAGGGAGAGGCAGAGGGCAGAGAGGGAGGAGAGGGAGAGAGGGCAGAGAGAGAGGGAGGCAGAGGGCAGAGAGAGAGAGAGGCAGAGGGCACAGGGAAAGAGAGAGAGGGAGGGAGGCAGAGGGCAGAGAGAGAGAGAGAGAGGGGCAGAGACAGAGAGAGAGAGAGAGAGAGAGGGTGGCAGAGGTCAGAGAGAGAGAGGCAGAGAGCAGAAAGAGAGAGAGAGAGAGGGAGGGAGTCAGAGACCAGAGAGAGCGAGGGAGGCAAAGGGCAGAGAGAGAGAGGCAGAGGGCAGAGAGAGAGGGAGGAGCGGGCAGAGAGAGAGGGAGGCAGAGGGCAGCGACGGAGTGCAGAGGGCAGCGAGGGAGGGCAGAGAGAAAGCGAGAGAGAGAGAGAGAGAGGCAGAGGGCAGAGAGAGAGAGAGTGAGAGAGAGAGAAAGGGAGGCAGAGGGCGAGAGAGGGAGAAAGAGGCAGAGGACAGAGAGAGAGCGTGAGAGAGAGTGGCAGAGGACAGAGAGCGAGCGAGAGAGAGAGGGGAGGCAGAGGGCAGAGAGAGAGGGAGGCAGAGGGCAGAGAGAGAGAGAGAGAGAGAGAGAGGGGCAGAGAGAGAGGGAGGCAGAGGGTAGAGAGAGAGGGATGGCAGAGGGCAGAGGGCAGAGAGGGAGGGCAGAGAGGGCAGAGGGCAAAGGGCAGAGAGGGCAGAGGGCAGAGAGGGCAGAGGGCAGAGAGGGCTGAGAGAGAGAGAGGGCAGGCAGAGAGAGAGAGAGGCAGAGGGAGAGAGAGAGAGGGAGGCAATGGGCAGTGAGAGAGAGGCAGAGGGCAGAGAGAGAGAGAGTCAGAGGTTAGAGAAGAGAGAGAGAGTGAGGCAGAGGACAGAGAGAAAGCGAGAGAGAGGCAGGAGGCAGAGGGCAGAGAGAGAGAGAGAGAGGCAGAGGGCAGCGAGCGAGGGCAGAGGGCAGCGACGGAGGGCAGAGGGCAGAGAGAGAGAGAGCAGACGGCAGAGAGAGAGGGAGGAGAGGGAGAGAGGGCAGAGAGAGAGGGAGGCAGAGGGCAGCGAGGGAGAGGCAGAGGGCAGCGAGAGAGGGAGGAGAGGGAGAGAGGGCAGAGAGAGAGGGAGGCAGAGGGCAGAGAGAGAGAGTGAGAGAGAAAGGCAGAGGGCACAGGGGAGAGAGAGGGCAAAGAGAGAGAGAGGCAGAGAGAGAGAGGGAGGCAATGGGCAGTGAGAGAGAGGCAGAGGGCAGAGAGAGAGAGTCAGAGGTTAGAGAAGAGAGAGAGAGTGAGGCAGAGGACAGAGAGAAAGCGAGAGAGAGGCAGGAGGCAGAGGGCAGAGAGAGAGAATGAGAGAGAGAGAGAGAGAGAGAAAGGGAGGCAGAGGTAAGAGAGAGAGACACACAGAGGGGAGAGAGAGAGAGAGAGAAAGAGAGGCAGAGGGCACAGAGAAAGAGAGAGAGGGAGGGAGGCAGAGGGCAGAGAGAGCGAGGGAGGCAAAGGGCAGAGAGAGAGAGGCAGAGGGCAGCGAGGGAGGGCAGAGAGAAAGCGAGAGAGAGAGAGAGAGAGGCAGAGGGCAGGGAGAGAAAGTGAGAGTGAGAGATAGAAAGGGAGGCAGAGAGCAGTGAGACAAACACAAAGAGGGCAGAGAGAGAGGGAGGCAGAGGGCAGCGAGGGAGGGCAGAGGGCAGCAAGTGAGGGCAGAGAGAGAGAGGGGGGCAGAGGGCAGAGAGAGAGAGTGAGAGAGAGAGAGAGAGAAAGGGAGGCAGAGGGCGAGAGAGGGAGAGAGAGGCAGAGGACAGAGAGAGAGGGCGAGAGAGAGAGAGAGTGGCAGAGGACAGAGAGAGAGAGGCAGAGGGCAGAGAGAGAGAGAGAATGAGGGAGGCAGAGGGCAGAGAGAGAGAGGCAGAGGGCAGAGAGAGAGGGAGGCAGAGGGCAGAGCGAGAGGGAGGCAGAGGGCAGAGCGAGAGGGAGGCAGAGGGCAGAGAGAGAGGGAGGCAGAGGGCAGAGCGAGAGGGAGGCAGAGGGCAGAGCGAGAGGGAGGCAGAGGGCACAGAGAAAGAGAGAGAGGGAGGGAGGCAGAGGGCAGAGCGAGAGAGAGAGGGAGGGAGTCAGAGGGCAGAGAGAGCGAGGGAGGCAAAGGGCAGAGAGAGAGAGGCAGAGGGCAGCGAGGGAGGGCAGAGAGAAAGCGAGAGAGAGAGAGAGAGGCAGAGGGCAGGGAGAGAAAGTGAGAGTGAGAGATAGAAAGGGAGGCAGAGAGCGAGAGAGGGAGAGAGAGGCAGAGGACAGAGAGAGAGGGCGAGAGAGAGAGAGAGTGGCAGAGGACACAGAGAGAGAGGCAGAGGGCAGAGAGAGAGAGAATGAGAGAGGCAGAGGGCAGAGAGAGAGGGAGGAGAGGGAGAGAGGGCAGAGAGAGAGGGAGGCAGAGGGCAGAGAGAGAGAGTGAGAGTGAGAGAGAGAGAGAAAGGCAGAGGGCACAGGGGAGAGAGAGGGCAAAGAGAGAGAGAGGCAGAGAGAGAGAGGGAGGCAATGGGCAGTGAGAGAGAGGCAGAGGGCAGAGAGAGAGAGTCAGAGGTTAGAGAAGAGAGAGAGAGTGAGGCAGAGGACAGAGAGAAAGCGAGAGAGAGGCAGGAGGCAGAGGGCAGAGAGAGAGAATGAAAGAGAGAGAGAGAGAGAGAGAAAGGGAGGCAGAGGTAAGAGAGAGAGACACACAGAGGGGAGAGAGAGAGAGAGAGAGAAAGAGAGGCAGAGGGCACAGAGAAAGAGAGAGAGGGAGGGAGGCAGAGGGCAGAGAGAGCGAGGGAGGCAAAGGGCAGAGAGAGAGAGGCAGAGGGCAGCGAGGGAGGGCAGAGAGAAAGCGAGAGAGAGAGAGAGAGGCAGAGGGCAGGGAGAGAAAGTGAGAGTGAGAGATAGAAAGGGAGGCAGAGAGCAGTGAGACAAACACAAAGAGGGCAGAGAGAGAGGGAGGCAGAGGGCAGCGAGGGAGGGCAGAGGGCAGCAAGTGAGGACAGAGAGAGAGAGGGAGGCAGAGGGCAGAGAGAGAGAGTGAGAGAGAGAGAGAGAGAAAGGGAGGCAGAGGGCGAGAGAGGGAGAGAGAGGCAGAGGACAGAGAGAGAGGGCGAGAGAGAGAGAGAGTGGCAGAGGACAGAGAGAGAGAGGCAGAGGGCAGAGAGAGAGAGAATGAGGGAAGCAGAGGGCAGAGAGAGAGAGGCAGAGGGCAGAGAGAGAGGGAGGCAGAGGGCAGAGCGAGAGGGAGGCAGAGGGCAGAGCGAGAGGGAGGCAGAGGGCAGAGCGAGAGGGAGGCAGAGGGCAGAGCGAGAGGGAGGCAGAGAGCAGAGCGAGAGGGAGGCAGAGGGCAGAGCAAGAGGGAGGCAGAGGGCAGAGAGAGAGAGAGGCAGAGGGCACAGAGAAAGAGAGAGAGGGAGGGAGGCAGAGGGCAGAGAGAGAGAGAGAGAGGGGCAGAGAGAGAGAGAGAGAGAGAGGGTGGCAGAGGTCAGAGAGAGAGAGGCAGAGAGCAGAAAGAGAGAGAGAGAGAGGGAGGGAGTCAGAGACCAGAGAGAGCGAGGGAGGCAAAGGGCAGAGACAGAGAGGCAGAGGGCAGCGAGAGAGGGAGGAGCGGGCAGAGAGAGAGGGAGGCAGAGGGCAGTGAGGGAGGGCAGAGGGCAGCGACGGAGTGCAGAGGGCAGCGAGGGAGGGCAGAGAGAAAGCGAGAGAGAGAGAGAGAGAGAGAGGCAGAGGGCAGAGAGAGAGAGAGTGAGAGAGAGAGAAAGGGAGGCAGAGGGCGAGAGAGGGAGAGAGAGGCAGAGGACAGAGAGAGAGCATGAGAGAGAGTGGCAGAGGACAGAGAGCGAGCGAGAGAGAGAGGGGAGGCAGAGGGCAGAGAGAGAGGGAGGCAGAGGGCAGAGAGAGAGAGAGAGAGAGAGAGGGCAAAGAGAGAGGGAGGCAGAGGGTAGAGAGAGAGGGATGGCAGAGGGCAGAGGGCAGAGAGGGAGGGCAGAGAGGGCAGAGGGCAAAGGGCAGAGAGGGCAGATGGCAGAGAGGGCTGAGAGAGAGAGAGGGCAGGCAGAGAGAGAGAGAGAGGCAGAGGGAGAGAGAGAGAGGGAGGCAATGGGCAGTGAGAGAGAGGCAGAGGGCAGAGAGAGAGAGAGTCAGAGGTTAGAGAAGAGAGAGAGAGTGAGGCAGAGGACAGAGAGAAAGCGAGAGAGAGGCAGGAGGCAGAGGGCAGAGAGAGAGAGAGAGGCAGAGGGCAGCGAGCGAGGGCAGAGGGCAGCGACGGAGGGCAGAGGGCAGAGAGAGAGAGGCAGACGGCAGAGAGAGAGGGAGGAGAGGGAGAGAGGGCAGAGAGAGAGGGAGGCAGAGGGCAGCGAGGGAGAGGCAGAGGGCAGAGAGAGAGGGAGGAGAGGGAGAGAGGGCAGAGAGAGAGGGAGGCAGAGGGCAGAGAGAGAGAGTGAGAGAGAGAGAGAGAGAAAGGGAGGCAGAGGGCAAGAGAGGGAGAGAGAGGCAGAGGACAGAGAGAGAGCGCGAGAGAGGGAGGGAGGCAGTTTACAGAGAGAGAAAGAAAGGCAGAGGGCAGGGTGAGAGAGAGAGTGGGGCAGTGGGCAGAGGGAGAGAGAGAGATAGGCAGAGGGCAAATGGGAGAGAGAGGGCAGAGAGAAAGAGAAGGCAGAGAGAGAGGGAAGCAGAGGGCAGAGAGAGAGGGAGGGCAGAGGGCAGATGGGAGGGCAGAGGGCAGAGAGGGCAGAGGGCAAAGGGCAGAGAGGGCAGAGAGAGAGAGGGCAGAGAGAGAGAGGGCAGAGAGAGAGAGGGCAGAGAGAGAGGACACAGAGAGAGAGGGAGGCAGAGGCCAGAGAGAAAGAGAGAGAGAGAGAGAGGGTGGCAGAGGTCAGAGAGAGAGAGAGAGAGAGAGGCAGAGGGCACAGAGAGAGAGAGGCAGAGGGCACAGAGAGAGAGAGAGAGGGAGGGAGTCAGAGGGCAGAGAGAGAGTGAGGGAGGCAGAGGGCACAGAGTGAGAGAGAGGCAGAGGACAGAGAGAAAGCACGAGAGAGAGAGTGAGGCACAGGACAGAGAGAAAGCGAGAGAGAAATTGAGGCAGAGGGCAGAGAGGGAGGCAGAGGGCAGAGAGATGGAGATAGAGGCAGAGGGCAGAGAGAGAGAGAGTGAGGGGCAGAGGGCAGAGGGCAGAGAGAGAGAGAGATAGGCAGAGGGCAGAGGGGAGAGAGAGGGCAGAGAGAGAGGGAGTCAGAGGGCAGCGAGGGAGGGCAGAGGGCAGTGAGGGAGGGCAGAGGGCAGCAAGGGAGGGCAGAGAAAGAGAGAAGAGAGAGAGGCAGAGGGCAGAGAGAGAGAATGTGAGAGAGAGAGAGGGTGGCAGAGGTCAGAGAGAGAGAGGCAGAGGGCAGAGGGCAGGGAGAGAGGCAGAGCGCAGAGGGCAGAGAGAGAGAGAGAGATAGGCAGTGGGGAGAGAGAGGGCAGAGAGAGAGGGCAGAGAGACAGGGTGGCAGAGGTCAGAGAGAGAGAGAGGCAGAGGGCAGAGAGAGAGAGAGAGAGAGGCAGAGGGCACACAGAGAGAGGCAGACGGCAGAGAAAGAGAGATAGACACAGAGGGCAGAGAGAGAGAGAGGGAGGCAAAGGGCAGAGAGAGAGAGAGAGGGAGGCAGAGGGCAGAGGGTAGAGAGAGGGCAGAGAGAGAGAGGTCAGAAAGAGAGGGAGGCAGAGGGCTGTGAGGCAGGGCAGAGGGCAGCGTGAGAGTGCAGAATGCAGTGAGGGAGGGCAGAGAGAGAGAGAGAGAGAGGCAGAGGGCAGAGAGAGAGTGAGCGAGATAGATAAAGGGAGGCAGAGGGCAGAGAGTGAGAGGCAGAGGGAGAGAGAGAGAGAGAGAGAGGGAGGCAGAGGGCAGAGAGAGAGGGAGGCAGAGGGCAGAGAGAGAGGGAGGCAGAGAGCAGAGAGAGAGGGAGGCAGAGGGCAGAGAGAGAGGGAGGCAGAGGGCAGAGAGAGAGGGAGGCAGAGGGCAGAGAGAGAGGGAGGCAGAGGGCAGAGAGAGAGGGAGGCAGAGGGCAGAGAGAGAGGGAGGCAGAGGGCAGAGAGAGAGAGAATGAGGGAGGCAGAGGGCAGAGAGAGAGAGGCAGAGGTCAGAGGGAGAGAGAAAGAGATAGGGAGGCAGAGGGCAGAGAGAGAGGGAGGCAGAGGGCAGAGAGAGAGGGAGGCAGAGGGCAGAGAGAGAGGGAGGCAGAGGGCAGAGAGAGAGGGAGGCAGAGGGCAGAGAGAGAGGGAGGCAGAGGGCAGAGAGAGAGGGAGGCAGAGGGCAGAGAGAGAGGGAGGCAGAGGGCAGAGAGAGAGGGAGGCAGAGGGCAGAGAGAGAGGGAGGCAGAGGGCAGAGAGAGAGGGAGGCAGAGGGCAGAGAGAGAGGGAGGCAGAGGGCAGAGAGAGAGGGAGGCAGAGGGCAGAGAGAGAGGGAGGCAGAGGGCAGATGGGAAGGCAGAGGGCAGAGAGGGAGGACAGAGGGCAGAGAGTGAGAGAGAGAGATGCAAAGGGCAGAGAGAAAGAGAGAGAGGCAGAGAACAGAGAGAGAGCGCGAGAGAGAGTGAGGCAGAGGACAGAGAGAGAGCGCGAGAGAGAGAGTGAGGCAGAGGACAGAGAGAGAGCGAGAGAGAGAGAGAGGGAAGCAGAGGGCAGAGAGAGAGACGGAGGGAGAGGGCAGAGAGAAAAGGAGGCAGAGGGCAGAGAGAGAGGGAGGGCAGAGGGCAGAGAGGGAGGGCAGAGGGCAGAGAGGGCAGAGGGCAGACAGGGCAGAGAGAGAGAGGGCAGAGAGAGAGAAGGCAGAGAGAGAGAAGGCAGAGAGAGAGAGGGCAGAGAAAGAGGACAGAGGCCGGAGAGAAAGAGGCAGAGGGCAGAGAGAGAGGCAGAGGGCACAGAGAAAGAGAGAGAGGGAGGGAGTCAGAGGGCAGAGAGAGAGAGAGGGAGGCAGAGGGCAGAGAGAGAGAGAGAGAGAGAGAGAGGCAGAGGGCAGAGAGAGAGATGCAGAGGGCAGGGAGAGAGAGAGAGGGAGTGGCAGAGGGCAGACAGAGAGAGGCAGAGGGCAGAGAAAGAGAGATAGACACAGAGGGCAGAGAGAGAGAGAGGGAGCCAGAGGGCAGAGAGAGAGAGAGAGATAGGCAGAGGGCAGAGAGAGAGAGAGAGATGGAGAGAGAGGCAGAGGACAGAGAGAGAGCTTGAGAGAGAGAGGGGGGCAGAGGACAGAGAGAGACAGAGGCAGAGGGCAGAGAGAGAGTGAGAGAGAGGGGGAGGCAGAGGGCAGATAGAGAGAGAGGGAGGCAGAGGGCAGAGAGAGAGGGAGGCAGAGGGCAGAGAGAGAGAGAGAGAGGCAGAGGGCAGAGTGAAAGAGAGAGAGGCAGAGGACAGAGAGAGAGCGCGAGAGAGAGAGTGAGGCAGAGGACAGAGAGAGAGCGAGAGAGAGAGGCGGAAGGCAGAGGGCAGAGAGAGAGAGAGAGGGAAGCAGAGGGCAGAGAGAGAGACGGAGGGAGAGGGCAGAGAGAAAAGGAGGCAGAGGGCAGAGAGAGAGGGAGGGCAGAGGGCAGAGAGGGAGGGCAGAGGGCAGAGAGGGCAGAGGGCAGACAGAGCAGAGGGCAGAGAGAGAGGGTGGCAGAGGGCAGAGAGAGAGGGAGGCAGAGTGCAGAGAGAGAGGGAGGCAGACGGCAGAGAGAGAGAGAGAGAGGCAGAGGGCAGCGAGAGAGAGAGACACACACACAGAGGGCAGAGAGAGAGAGAGAGGGAGGCAGACAGCAGAGAGAGAAAGAGGGAGGCAGAGGGCAGAGAGAGAGAGAGAGAGAGAGAGGGAGAGAGAGGCAGAGGACAGAGAGAGAGCTCGAGAGAGGGAGGGAGGCAGATTACAGAGAGAGAAAGAAAGGCAGAGGGCAGGGTGAGAGAGAGAGGGAGGCAGAGGGCAGAGAGAGAGAGAATGAGGGAGGCAGAGGGCAGAGAGAGAGAGGCAGAGGTCAGAGGGAGAGAGAAAGAGATAGGGAGGCAGAGGGCAGAGAGAGAGGGAGGCAGAGGGCAGAGAGAGAGGGAGGCAGAGGGCAGAGAGAGAGGGAGGCAGAGGGCAGAGAGAGAGGGAGGCAGAGGGCAGAGAGAGAGGGAGGCAGAGGGCAGAGAGAGAGGGAGGCAGAGGGCAGATGGGAAGGCAGAGGGCAGAGAGGGAGGGCAGAGGGCAGAGAGTGAGAGAGAGAGATGCAAAGGGCAGAGAGAAAGAGAGAGAGGCAGAGAACAGAGAGAGAGCGCGAGAGAGAGTGAGGCAGAGGACAGAGAGAGAGCGAGAGAGAGAGGTGGGAGGCAGAGGGCAGAGAAAGAGAGAGGGAAGCAGAGGGCAGAGAGATAGACGGAGGGATAGGGCAGAGAGAAAAGGAGGCAGAGGGCAGAGAGAGAGGGAGGGCAGAGGGCAGAGAGGGAGGGCAGAGGGCAGAGAGGGCAGAGGGCAGACAGGGCAGAGAGAGAGAGGGCAGAGAGAGAGAGCGCAGAGAGAGAGAAGGCAGAGAGAGAGAAGGCAGAGAGAGAGAGGGCAGAGAGAGAGGACAGAGGCCGGAGAGAAAGAGGCAGAGGGCAGAGAGAGAGGCAGAGGGCACAGAGAAAGAGAGAGAGGGAGGGAGTCAGAGGGCAGAGAGAGAGAGGGAGGCAGAGGGCAGAGAGAGAGAGAGAGAGAGGCAGAGGGCAGAGAGAGAGATGCAGAGGGCAGGGAGAGAGAGAGAGGGAGTGGCAGAGGGCAGACAGAGAGAGGCAGAGGGCAGAGAAAGAGAGATAGACACAGAGGGCAGAGAGAGAGAGAGGGAGCCAGAGGGCAGAGAGAGAGAGAGAGATAGGCAGAGGGCAGAGAGAGAGATGGAGAGAGAGGCAGAGGACAGAGAGAGAGCTTGAGAGAGAGAGGGGGGCAGAGGACAGAGAGAGACAGAGGCAGAGGGCAGAGAGAGAGTGAGAGAGAGGGGGAGGCAGAGGGCAGATAGAGAGAGAGGGAGGCAGAGGGCAGAGAGAGAGGGAGGCAGAGGGCAGAGAGAGAGAGAGAGAGGCAGAGGGCAGAGTGAAAGAGAGAGAGGCAGAGGACAGAGAGAGAGCGCGAGAGAGAGAGTGAGGCAGAGGACAGAGAGAGAGCGAGAGAGAGAGGCGGGAGGCAGAGGGCAGAGAGAGAGAGAGGGAAGCAGAGGGCAGAGAGAGAGACGGAGGGAGAGGGCAGAGAGAAAAGGAGGCAGAGGGCAGAGAGAGAGGGAGGGCAGAGGGCAGAGCAGAGGGCAGAGAGGGCAGAGGGCAGACAGAGCAGAGGGCAGAGAGAGAGGGAGACAGAGGGCAGAGAGAGAGGGAGGCAGAGTGCAGAGAGAGAGGGAGGCAGACGGCAGAGAGAGAGAGAGAGGCAGAGGGCAGCGAGAGAGAGAGACACACACACACAGAGGGCAGAGAGAGAGAGAGAGGGAGGCAGACAGCAGAGAGAGAAAGAGGGAGGCAGAGGGCAGAGAGAGAGAGAGAGAGAGGGAGAGAGAGGCAGAGGACAGAGAGAGAGCTCGAGAGAGGGAGAGTGGGGGCAGAGGACAGAGGGAGAGAGAGGCAGAGGGCAGAGAGAGAGCGCGAGAGAGAGAGTGAGTCAGAGGACAGAGAGAGAGCGAGAGAGAGAGGGGGGAGGCAGAGGGCAGAGAGAGAGAGAGGGAAGCAGAAGGCAGAGAGAGAGACGGAGGCAGAGGGCAGAGAGAAAAGGAGGCAGAGGGCAGAGAGAGAGGGAGGGCAGAGGGCAGAGAGGGAGGGCAGAGGGCAGAGAGGGCAGAGGGCAGACAGGGCAGAGAGAGAGAGGGCAGAGAGAGAGAGCGCAGAGAGAGAGAAGGCAGAGAGAGAGAAGGCAGAGAGAGAGAGGGCAGAGAGAGAGGACAGAGGCCGGAGAGAAAGAGGCAGAGGGCAGAGAGAGAGGCAGAGGGCACAGAGAAAGAGAGAGAGGGAGGGAGTCAGAGGGCAGAGAGAGAGAGAGGGAGGCAGAGGGCAGAGAGAGAGAGAGAGAGAGGCAGAGGGCAGAGAGAGAGATGCAGAGGGCAGGGAGAGAGAGAGAGAGGGAGTGGCAGAGGGCAGACAGAGAGAGGCAGAGGGCAGAGAAAGAGAGATAGACACAGAGGGCAGAGAGAGAAAGAGGGAGCCAGAGGGCAGAGAGAGAGATGGAGAGAGAGGCAGAGGACAGAGAGAGAGCTTGAGAGAGAGAGGGGGGCAGAGGACAGAGAGAGACAGAGGCAGAGGGCAGATAGAGAGAGAGGGAGGCAGAGGGCAGAGAGAGAGGGAGGCAGAGGGCAGAGAGAGAGAGAGAGAGGCAGAGGGCAGAGTGAAAGAGAGAGAGGCAGAGGACAGAGAGAGAGCGCGAGAGAGAGAGTGAGGCAGAGGACAGAGAGAGAGCGAGAGAGAGAGGCGGGAGGCAGAGGGCAGAGAGAGAGAGAGGGAAGCAGAGGGCAGAGAGAGAGACGGAGGGAGAGGGCAGAGAGAAAAGGAGGCAGAGGGCAGAGAGAGAGGGAGGGCAGAGGGCAGAGAGGGCAGAGGGCAGACAGAGCAGAGGGCAGAGAGAGAGGGAGGCAGAGGGCAGAGAGAGAGGGAGGCAGAGTGCAGAGAGAGAGGGAGGCAGACGGCAGAGAGAGAGAGAGAGGCAGAGGGCAGCGAGAGAGAGAGACACACACACAGAGGGCAGAGAGAGAGAGAGAGGGAGGCAGACAGCAGAGAGAGAAAGAGGGAGGCAGAGGGCAGAGAGAGAGAGAGAGAGAGGGAGAGAGAGGCAGAGGACAGAGAGAGAGCTCAAGAGAGGGAGAGTGGGGGCAGAGGACAGAGGGAGAGAGAGGCAGAGGGCAGAGAGAGAGCGCGAGAGAGAGAGTGAGTCAGAGGACAGAGAGAGAGCGAGAGAGAGAGGGGGGAGGCAGAGGGCAGAGAGAGAGAGAGGGAAGCAGAAGGCAGAGAGAGAGACGGAGGCAGAGGGCAGAGAGAAAAGGAGGCAGAGGGCAGAGAGAGAGGGAGGGCAGAGGGCAGATGGGAGGGCAGAGGGCAGAGAGGGAGGGCAGAGGGCAGAGAGGGCAGAGGGCAGAACGGGCAGAGAGAGGGCAGAGAGAGACGGAGGCAGAGAGAAGAGAGAGAGAGAGGCAGAGGGCACAGTGAAAGAGAGAGGGGGAGGGAGTCAGAGGGTAGAGAGAGAGCGAATGAGGCAAAGGGCAGAGAGAGACAGAGGCAGAGGGCAGAGAGTGAGAGAGAGAGATGCAAAGGGCAGACAGAAAGAGAGAGAGGCAGAGGACAGAGAGAGAGCGCCAGAGAGAGAGTGAGGCAGAGGACAGTGAGAAAGCGAGAGAGAGGGGGGAGGCAGAGGGTAGAGAGAGAGGGAGGCAGAGGGAAGAGAGAGAGGGAGGAGAGGGAGTGAGGGCAGAGAGAGAGGGAGGCAGAGGGCAGCGAGGGAGGACAGAGAGAAAGCGAGAGAGAGAGAGAGGCAGAGGGCAGGGAGAGAGAGTGAGAGTGAGAGATAGAAAGGGAGGCAGAGGGCAGTGAGACAAACACAAAGAGGGCAGAGAGAGAGGGAGGCAGAGGGCAGTGAGAGAAACACACAGAGGCCAGAGAGGGAGAGGGAGGCAGAGGGCAGAGAAAGAGGGTGGCAGAGGTCAGAGAGAGAGAGGCAGAGGTCAGAGAGTGAGAGAGAGAGAGAGGCAGAGGGCACAGAAAAAGAGAGGGAGGCAGCGGGCAGTGAGAGAGAGAGGGAGGCAGAGAGCAGAGAGAGAGGCAGAGGACAGAGAGAGAGCGCGAGAGAGGGAGGGAGGCAGAGGACAGAGAGAGAGGGAGGCAGAGGGCAGAAGAGAGGGAGGCAGAGGGCAGAGAGAGAGTGAGGGAAGCAAAGGGCAGAGAGAGAGAGAGGCAGAGGGCAGAGAGAGAGAGAGGCAGAGGGCAGAGAGAAAGACAGAGATGCAGAGGACAGATAGAGAGCGCGAGAGAGAGAGTGAGTCAGAGGACAGAGAGAGAGCGCGAGAGAGAGAGTGAGTCAGAGGACAGAGAGAGAGCGAGTCAGAGGACAGAGAGCGAGCGAGAGAGAAAGGAAGGGAGGCAGAGGGCAGAGAGAGAGGGATGGCAGAGGGCAGATGGGAGGGCAGAGGGCAGAGAGGGAGGGCAGCGGGCAGAGAGGGCAGAGGGCAGAGGGCAGACAGGGCAGAGAGAGAGGGCAGAGAGAGGGCAGAGAGAGACGGAGGCAGAGGGCAGAGTGAAAGAGAGAGGGGGAGGGAGTCAGAGGGCAGAGAGAGACAGAGAGAGGCAGAGGGCACAGAGAAAGAGAGAGAGGGAGGGATGCAGAGGGCAGAAAGAGAGAGAGGGAGGCAGAGGGCAGAGAGAGAGAGAGAGAGAGAGAGAGGGAGAGAGAGAGAGGGGCAGAAAGCAGAGAGAGAGCGAGAGTGAGAGGGGGAGGCAGAGGGCAGAGAGAGAGAGAATGAGGGAGGCAGAGGGCAGAGAGTGAGAGGCAGAGGGAGAGAGAGAGAGAGAGAGAGGGAGGCAGAGGGCAGAGAGAGAGGGAGGCAGAGGGCAGAGAGAGAGGGAGGCAGAGGGCAGAGAGAGAGGGAGGCAGAGGGCAGAGAGAGAGGGAGGCAGAGGGCAGAGAGAGAGGGAGGCAGAGGGCAGAGAGAGAGGGAGGCAGAGGGCAGAGAGAGAGAGAATGAGGGAGGCAGAGGGCAGAGAGAGAGAGGCAGAGGTCAGAGGGAGAGAGAAAGAGATAGGGAGGCAGAGGGCAGAGAGAGAGTGAGGCAGAGGGCAGAGAGAGAGAGAATGAGGGAGGCAGAGGGCAGAGAGAGAGAGGCAGAGGTCAGAGGGAGAGAGAAAGAGATAGGGAGGCAGAGGGCAGAGAGAGAGGGAGGCAGAGGGCAGAGAGAGAGGGAGGCAGAGGGCAGAGAGAGAGGGAGGCAGAGGGCAGAGAGAGAGGGAGGCAGAGGGCAGAGAGAGAGAGAATGAGGGAGGCAGAGGGCAGAGAGAGAGAGGCAGAGGTCAGAGAGAGAGAGGCAGAGGTCAGAGGGAGAGAGAAAGAGATAGGGAGGCAGAGGGCAGAGAGAGAGTGAGGCAGAGGGCAGAGAGAGAGAGAATGAGGGAGGCAGAGGGCAGAGAGAGAGAGGCAGAGGTCAGAGGGAGAGAGAAAGAGATAGGGAGGCAGAGGGCAGAGAGAGAGTGAGGCAGAGGGCAGAGAGAGAGGGAGGCAGAGGGCAGAGAGAGAGGGAGGCAGAGGGCAGAGAGAGAGGGAGGCAGAGGGCAGAGAGAGAGGGAGGCAGAGGGCAGAGAGAGAGAGAATGAGGGAGGCAGAGGGCAGAGAGAATGAGGGAGGCAGAGGGCAGAGAGAGAGAGGCAGAGGTCAGAGGGAGAGAGAAAGAGATAGGGAGGCAGAGGGCAGAGAGAGAGGGAGGCAGAGGGCAGAGAGAGAGGGAGGCAGAGGGCAGAGAGAGAGGGAGGCAGAGGGCAGATGGGAAGGCAGAGGGCAGAGAGGGAGGGCAGAGGGCAGAGAGTGAGAGAGAGAGATGCAAAGGGCAGAGGGAAAGAGAGAGAGGCAGAGAACAGAGAGAGAGCGCGAGAGAGAGAGTGAGGCAGAGGACAGAGAGAGAGCGAGAGAGAGAGGCGGGAGGCAGAGGGCAGAGAAAGAGAGAGGGAAGCAGAGGGCAGAGAGAGACGGAGGGAGAGGGCAGAGAGAAAAGGAGGCAGAGGGCAGAGAGAGAGGGAGGGCAGAGGGCAGAGAGGGAGGGCAGAGGGCAGAGAGGGCAGAAGGCAGACAGGGCAGAGAGAGAGAGGGCAGAGAGAGGGCAGAGAGACACGGAGGCAGAGGGAAGAGAGAGAGAGAGGCAGAGGGCACAGTGAAACAGAGAGGGGGAGGGAGTCAGAGGGCAGAGAGAGAGCGAATGAGGCAGAGGGCAGAGAGAGAGAGAGAGCTGCAGAGGGCAGAGAGAAAGAGAGTGAGGCAGAGGGCAGAGAGAGACGGAGGAGAGGGAGTGAGGGCAGAGAGAGAGGGAGGCAGAGGGCAGGGAGAGAGAGTGAGAGTGAGAGATAGAAAGGGAGGCAGAGGGCAGTGAGAGAAACACACAGAGGCCAGAGAGGGAGAGGGAGGCAGAGGGCAGAGAAAGAGGGTGGCAGAGGTCAGAGAGAGAGAGGCAGAGGTCAGAGAGTGAGAGAGAGAGAGAGGCAGAGGGCACAGAAAAAGAGAGGGAGGCAGCGGGCCGTGAGAGAGAGAGGGAGGCAGAGAGCAGAGAGAGAGGGAGAGAGAGGCAGAGGACAGAGAGAGAGCGCGAGAGAGGGAGGGAGGCAGATTACAGAGAGAGAAAGAAAGGCAGAGGGCAGGGTGAGAGAGAGAGGGGGGCATTGGGCAGAGGGAAGAGAGAGAGAGAGATAGGCAGAGGGCAAAGGGGAGAGAGAGGGCAGAGAGAGAGAGAGGGCAGAGAGAGAGGGAGGCAGAGGGCAGAGAGAGAGGGAGGGCAGAGGGCAGATGGGAGGGCAGAGGGCAGAGGGCAAAGGGCAGAGAGGGCAGAGGGCAGAGAGGGAGAGGGCAGAGAGAGAGAAGGCAGAGAGAGCGAGGGCAGAGAGAGAGGACAGAGGCCGGAGAGAGAGAGAGAGAGAGGCAGAGGGCAGAGAGAGAGAGAGAGATAGGCAGAGGGGAGAGAGAGGGCAGAGAGAGTGGGCAGAGAGAGAGGGAGGCAGAGGGCAGCGAGTGAGGGCAGAGAAAGAGAGAAAGGCAGAGGGCCGAGAGAGAGAATGAGAGAGAGAGAGAGAGACAGGGTGGCAGAGGTCAGAGAGAGAGATGCAGAGGGCAGAGAGAGAGAGAGAGAGTGGCAGAGGGCAGACAGAGAGAGGCAGAGGGCAGAGAAAGAGAGATAGACACAGAGGGCAGAGAGAGAGAGAGGGAGCCAGAGGGCAGAGAGAGAGAGAGAGATAGGCAGAGGGCAGAGAGAGATGGAGAGAGAGGCAGAGGACAGAGAGAGAGCTTGAGAGAGAGAGGGGGGCAGAGGACAGAGAGAGACAGAGGCAGAGGGCAGAGAGAGAGTGAGAGAGAGGGGGAGGCAGAGGGCAGATAGAGAGAGAGGGAGGCAGAGGGCAGAGAGAGAGGGAGGCAGAGGGCAGAGAGAGAGAGAGAGAGGCAGAGGACAGAGAGAGAGCGCGAGAGAGAGAGTGAGGCAGAGGACAGAGAGAGAGCGAGAGAGAGAGGCGGGAGGCAGAGGGCAGAGAGAGAGAGAGGGAAGCAGAGGGCAGAGAGAGAGACGGAGGGAGAGGGCAGAGAGAAAAGGAGGCAGAGGGCAGAGAGAGAGGGAGGGCAGAGGGCAGAGAGGGAGGGCAGAGGGCAGACAGGGCAGAGAGAGAGAGGGGAGCGAGAGGGCAGAGAGAGACGGAGGCAGAGGGAAGAGAGAGAGAGAGAGGCAGAGGGCTCAGTGAAACAGAGAGGGGGAGGGAGTCAGAGGGCAGAGAGAGAGCGAATGAGGCAGAGGGCAGAGAGAGAGAGAGAGGGATGCAGAGGGCAGAGAGAAAGAGAGTGAGGCAGAGGACAGAGAGAAAGCGAGAGAGAGGGGGGAGGCAGAGGGCAGAGAGAGAGAGGCAGAGGGCAGAGAGAGAGAGAGAGAGATAGGCAGAGGGCAGAGGGCAGAGAGAGAGATGGAGAGAGAGGCAGAGGACAGAGAGAGAGCTTGAGAGAGAGAGGGGGCAGAGGACAGAGAGAGACAGAGGCAGAGGGCAGAGAGAGAGTGAGAGAGAGGGGGAGGCAGAGGGCAGATAGAGAGAGAGGGAGGCAGAGGGCAGAGAGAGAGAGGCAGAGGGCAGAGAGAGATACGTAGAGTTCAGAGGGGAGACCGAGGGCAGAGAGAGAGGGCAGAGAGACAGGGTGGCAGAGGCAGAGGTCAGAGAGAGAGCGAGAGAGAGGCAGAGGGTACAGAGAAAGAGAGAGGGAGGGAGGCAGAGGGCAGAGAGAGAAAGAGAGAGGCAGAGGGCAGACAGAGAGATGCAGAGGGCAGCGAGAGAGAGGGAGAGACACACAGAGGGCAGAGAGAGAGAGAGGGAGGCAGAGGGCATAGGGCAGAGAGAGAGGCAGAGGGCAGAGTGAAAGAGAGAGAGGCAGAGGACAGAGAGAGAGCGCGAGAGAGAGAGTGAGGCAGAGGACAGAGAGAGAGCGAGAGAGAGAGGCGGGAGGCAGAGGGCAGAGAGAGAGAGAGGGAAGCAGAGGGCAGAGAGAGAGACGGAGGGAGAGGGCAGAGAGAAAAGGAGGCAGAGGGCAGAGAGAGAGGGAGGGCAGAGGGCAGAGAGGGAGGGCAGAGGGCAGAGAGGGCAGAGGGCAGACAGGGCAGAGAGAGAGAGGGGAGCGAGAGGGCAGAGAGAGACGGAGGCAGAGGGAAGAGAGAGAGAGAGAGGCAGAGGGCTCAGTGAAACAGAGCGGGGGAGGGAGTCAGAGGGCAGAGAGAGAGCGAATGAGGCAGAGGGCAGAGAGAGAGAGAGAGGGATGCAGAGGGCAGAGAGAAAGAGAGTGAGGCAGAGGACAGAGAGAAAGCGAGAGAGAGGGGTGAGGCAGAGGGCAGAGAGAGAGAGGCAGAGGGCAGAGAGAGAGAGAGAGAGATAGGAAGAGGGCAGAGGGCAGAGAGAGAGATGGAGAGAGAGGCAGAGGACAGAGAGAGAGCTTGAGAGAGAGAGAGGGGGCAGAGGACAGAGAGAGACAGAGGCAGAGGGCAGAGAGAGAGTGAGAGAGAGGGGGAGGCAGAGGGCAGAGAGAGAGAGAGGGAGGCAGAGGGCAGAGAGAGATACGTAGAGTTCAGAGGGGAGACCGAGGGCAGAGAGAGAGGGCAGAGAGACAGGGTGGCAGAGGCAGAGGGCAGAGAGAGAGCGAGAGAGAGGGGTGGAGGCAGAGGGCAGAGAGAGAGAGAGGGAGGCAGAGGGCAGAGAGAGAGAGGGAGGCAGAGGGCAGAGAGAGAGCGAGGGAGGCAAAGGGCAGAGAGAGAGAGTGGCAGAGGGCAGAGAGAGAGAGAGAGAGAGAGAGAGAGATGCAGAGGACAGAGAGAGAGCGCGAGAGAGAGAGTGAGTCAGAGGACAGAGAGAGAGCGAGAGAGAGAGGGGGGAGGCAGAGGGCAGAGAGAGAGAGAGGGAAGCAGAAGGCAGAGAGAGAGACGGAGGGAGAGGGCAGAGAGAAAAGGAGGCAGAGGGCAGAGAGAGAGGGAGGGCAGAGGGCAGAGAGGGAGGGCAGAGGGCAGAGAGGGCAGAGGGCAGACAGAGCAGAGGGCAGAGAGAGAGGGAGGCAGAGGGCAGAGAGAGAGGGAGGCAGAGTGCAGAGAGAGAGGGAGGCAGACGGCAGAGAGAGAGAGAGAGGCAGAGGGCAGAGAGAGCGCTCGAGAGAGAGAGGGGGCGGAGGACAGAGGGAGAGAGAGGCAGAGGGCAGAGAGAGAGGGAGGGCAGAGGGCAGTGACGGAGGGCAGAGGGCAGCGAGGGAGGGCAGAGGGCAGAGAGAGAGAGAGAGAGAGAGAGAGAGAGAGAGAGATAGAAAGCGAGGCAGAGGGCAGAGAGAGAGACACACACACAGGGCAGAGAGAGAGGGAGGCAGAGGGCAAGAAAGAGGGTGGCAGAGGGCAGAGAGAGAGAGGCAGAGGGCAGAGAGAGAGAGGCAGAGGGCAGAGAGAGAGAGGCAGAGGGCAGAGAGAGAGCGAGAGAGAGGGGTGGAGGCAGAGGGCAGAGAGAGAGAGAGGGAGGCAGAGGGCAGAGAGAGAGAGAGGCAGAGGGCAGAGAGAGAGAGAGAGAGAGAGAGAGGCAGAGGGCAGAGAGAAAGAGAGAGATGCAGAGGACAGAGAGAGAGCGCGAGAGAGAGAGTGAGTCAGAGGACAGAGAGAGAGCGAGAGAGAGAGGGGGGAGGCAGAGGGCCGAGAGAGAGAGAGAGAGAGGGAAGCAGAGGGCAGAGAGAGAGACGGAGGCAGAGGGCAGAGAGAAAAGGAGGCAGAGGGCAGAGAGAGCGCTCGAGAGAGAGAGGGGGCGGAGGACAGAGGGAGAGAGAGGCAGAGGGCAGAGAGAGAGGGAGGGCAGAGGGCAGTGACGGAGGGCAGAGGGCAGCGAGGTAGGGCAGAGGGCAGAGAGAGAGAGAGAGAGAGAGAGAGAGAGAGATAGAAAGCGAGGCAGAGGGCAGAGAGAGAGACACACACAGAGGGCAGAGAGAGAGGGAGGCAGAGGGCAGAGAGAGAGGGTGGCAGAGGGCAGAGAGAGAGAGGCAGAGGGCAGAGAGAGAGAGGCAGAGGGCAGAGAGAGAGAGGTAGAGGGCAGAGAGAGAGCGAGAGAGAGGGGTGGAGGCAGAGGGCAGAGAGAGAGAGAGGGAGGCAGAGGGCAGAGAGAGAGCGAGGGAGGCAAAGGGCAGAGAGAGAGAGAGGCAGAGGGCAGAGAGAAAGAGAGAGATGCAGAGGACAGAGAGAGAGCGCGAGAGAGAGAGTGAGTCAGAGGACAGAGAGAGAGCGAGAGAGAGAGGGGGGAGGCAGAGGGCCGAGAGAGAGAGAGAGAGGGAAGCAGAGGGCAGAGAGAGAGACGGAGGCAGAGGGCAGAGAGAGAGGGAGGGCAGAGGGCAGAGCAGAGGGCAGAGGGCAGAGAGAGAGGGAGAGCAGAGGGCAGATGGGAGGGCAGAGGGCAGAGAGGGCAGAGGGCAAAGGGCAGAGAGAGAGGGCAGAGAGAGAGAGGGCAGAGAGAGAGAGGGCAGAGAGAGAGAGGGCAGAGAGAGAGAGGGCAGAGAGAGAGAGGGCAGAGAGAGAGAGGGCAGAGAGAGAGAGAGGGCAGAGAGAGAGAGTGCAGAGAGAGAGAGGGCAGAGAGAGAGAGGGGCAGAGAGAGAGAGGGCAGAGAGAGAGAGAGGGCAGAGAGAGAGAGAGGGCAGAGAGAGAGAGAGGGCAGAGAGAGAGAGGGGGCAGAGAGAGAGAGGGGGGCAGAGAGAGAGAGGGGGCAGAGAGAGAGAAGGCAGAGAGAGAGAAGGCAGAGAGAGAGGACAGAGAGACAGGACAGAGATAGAGAGGGAGGCAGAGGCCGGAGAGAGACAGGCAGAGGGCAGAGAGAGAGAGAGAGTGAGAGAGGCAGAGGGCACAGAGAAAGAGAGAGAGGGAGGGAGTCAGAGGGCAGAGAGAGAGTGAGGGAGGCAGAGGGCACAGAATGAGAGAGAGGCAGATGACAGAGAGAGAGGGAGGCAGAGGGCAGAGAGAGAGCGAGGGAGGCAAAGGGCAGAGAGAGAGAGAGAGGCAGAGGGCAGAGAGAGAGAGAGGCAGAGGGCAGAGAGAAAGACAGAGATGCAGAGGACAGATAGAGAGCGCGAGAGAGAGAGTGAGTCAGAGGACAGAGAGAGAGCGAGAGAGAGAGTGAGTCAGAGGACAGAGAGAGAGCGCGAGAGAGCGAGTGAGTCAGAGGACAGAGACAGAGCGAGAGAGAAAGGAAGGGAGGCAGAGGGCAGAGAGAGAGGGATGGCAGAGGGCAGATGGGAGGGCAGAGGGCAGAGAGGGAGGGCAGAGGGCAGAGAGGGCAGAGGGCAGAGGGCAGACAGGGCAGAGAGAGAGAGGGCAGAGAGAGGGCAGAGAGAGACGGAGGCAGAGGGCAGAGTGAAAGAGAGAGGGGGAGGGAGTCAGAGGGCAGAGAGAGACAGAGAGAGGCAGAGGGCACAGAGAAAGAGAGAGAGGGAGGGATGCAGAGGGCAGAAAGAGAGAGAGGGAGGCAGAGGGCAGAGAGAGAGAGAGAGAGAGAGAGAGAGGGAGAGAGAGAGAGGGGCAGAAAGCAGAGAGAGAGCGAGAGAGAGAGGGGGAGGCAGAGGGCAGAGAGAGAGAGAATGAGGGAGGCAGAGGGCAGAGAGTGAGAGGCAGAGGGAGGCAGAGGGCAGAGAGAGAGGGAGGCAGAGGGCAGAGAGAGAGGGAGGCAGAGGGCAGAGAGAGAGGGAGGCAGAGGGCAGAGAGAGAGGGAGGCAGAGGGCAGAGAGAGAGGGAGGCAGAGGGCAGAGAGAGAGGGAGGCAGAGGGCAGAGAGAGAGGGAGGCAGAGGGCAGAGAGAGAGGGAGGCAGAGGGCAGAGAGAGAGGGAGGCAGAGGGCAGAGAGAGAGGGAGGCAGAGGGCAGAGAGAGAGGGAGGCAGAGGGCAGAGAGAGAGGGAGGCAGAGGGCAGAGAGAGAGGGAGGCAGAGGGCAGAGAGAGAGGGAGGCAGAGGGCAGAGAGAGAGAGGCAGAGGTCAGAGGGAGAGAGAAAGAGATAGGGAGGCAGAGGGCAGAGAGAGAGTGAGGCAGAGGCCAGAGAGAGAGGGAGGCAGAGGGCAGAGAGAGAGAGAATGAGGGAGGCAGAGGGCAGAGAGAGAGAGGCAGAGGTCAGAGGGAGAGAGAAAGAGATAGGGAGGCAGAGGGCAGAGAGAGAGAGTGAGGCAGAGGGCAGAGAGAGAGTGAGGCAGAGGGCAGAGAGAGAGGGAGGCAGAGGGCAGAGAGAGAGGGAGGCAGAGGGCAGAGAGAGAGAGAATGAGGGAGGCAGAGGGCAGAGAGAGAGAGGCAGAGGTCAGAGGGAGAGAGAAAGAGATAGGGAGGCAGAGGGCAGAGAGAGAGGGAGGCAGAGGGCAGAGAGAGAGGGAGGCAGAGGGCAGAGAGAGAGGGAGGCAGAGGGCAGAGAGAGAGTGAGGCAGAGGGCAGAGAGAGAGGGAGGCAGAGGGCAGAGAGAGAGGGAGGCAGAGGGCAGAGAGAGAGAGAATGAGGGAGGCAGAGGGCAGAGAGAGAGAGGCAGAGGTCAGAGGGAGAGAGAAAGAGATAGGGAGGCAGAGGGCAGAGAGAGAGGGAGGCAGAGGGCAGAGAGAGAGGGAGGCAGAGGGCAGAGAGAGAGGGAGGCAGAGGGCAGAGAGAGAGGGAGGCAGAGGGCAGAGAGAGAGGGAGGCAGAGGGCAGAGAGAGAGGGAGGCAGAGGGCAGATGGGAAGGCAGAGGGCAGAGAGGGAGGGCAGAGGGCAGAGAGTGAGAGAGAGAGATGCAAAGGGCAGAGAGAAAGAGAGAGAGGTAGAGAACAGAGAGAGAGCCCGAGAGAGAGAGTGAGGCAGAGGACAGAGAGAGAGCGAGAGAGAGAGGCGGGAGGCAGAGGGCAGAGAAAGAGAGAGGGAAGCAGAGGGCAGAGAGAGAGACGGAGGGAGAGGGCAGAGAGAAAAGGAGGCAGAGGGCAGAGAGAGAGGGAGGGCAGACGGCAGAGAGGGAGGGCAGAGGGCAGAGAGGGCAGAGGGCAGACAGGGCAGAGAGAGAGAGGGCAGAGAGAGGGCAGAGAGACACGGAGGCAGAGGGAAGAGAGAGAGAGAGGCAGAGGGCAGAGAGAGAGAGGCAGAGGGCAGAGAGAGAGAGGTAGAGGGCAGAGAGAGAGCGAGAGAGAGGGGTGGAGGCAGAGGGCAGAGAGAGAGAGAGGGAGGCAGAGGGCAGAGAGAGAGAGGGAGGCAGAGGGCAGAGAGAGAGCGAGGGAGGCAAAGGGCAGAGAGAGAGAGAGGCAGAGGGCAGAGAGAGAGAGAGAGAGAGAGAGAGGCAGAGGGCAGAGAGAAAGAGAGAGATGCAGAGGACAGAGAGAGAGCGCGAGAGAGAGAGTGAGTCAGAGGACAGAGAGAGAGCGAGAGAGAGAGGGGGGAGGCAGAGGGCCGAGAGAGAGAGAGAGAGAGGGAAGCAGAGGGCAGAGAGAGAGACGGAGGCAGAGGGCAGAGAGAAAAGGAGGCAGAGGGCAGAGAGAGCGCTCGAGAGAGAGAGGGGGCGGAGGACAGAGGGAGAGAGAGGCAGAGGGCAGAGAGAGAGGGAGGGCAGAGGGCAGTGACGGAGGGCAGAGGGCAGCGAGGTAGGGCAGAGGGCAGAGAGAGAGAGAGAGAGAGAGAGAGAGAGATAGAAAGCGAGGCAGAGGGCAGAGAGAGAGAGGCAGAGGGCAGAGAGAGAGAGGTAGAGGGCAGAGAGAGAGCGAGAGAGAGGGGTGGAGGCAGAGGGCAGAGAGAGAGAGAGGGAGGCAGAGGGCAGAGAGAGAGAGGGAGGCAGAGGGCAGAGAGAGAGCGAGGGAGGCAAAGGGCAGAGAGAGAGAGAGGCAGAGGGCAGAGAGAGAGAGAGAGAGAGAGAGATGCAGAGGACAGAGAGAGAGCGCGAGAGAGAGAGTGAGTCAGAGGACAGAGAGAGAGCGAGAGAGAGAGGGGGGAGGCAGAGGGCAGAGAGAGAGAGAGGGAAGCAGAAGGCAGAGAGAGAGACGGAGGGAGAGGGCAGAGAGAAAAGGAGGCAGAGGGCAGAGAGAGAGGGAGGGCAGAGGGCAGAGAGGGAGGGCAGAGGGCAGAGAGGGCAGAGGGCAGACAGAGCAGAGGGCAGAGAGAGAGGGAGGCAGAGGGCAGAGAGAGAGGGAGGCAGAGTGCAGAGAGAGAGGGAGGCAGACGGCAGAGAGAGAGAGAGAGGCAGAGGGCAGAGAGAGCGCTCGAGAGAGAGAGGGGGCGGAGGACAGAGGGAGAGAGAGGCAGAGGGCAGAGAGAGAGGGAGGGCAGAGGGCAGTGACGGAGGGCAGAGGGCAGCGAGGGAGGGCAGAGGGCAGAGAGAGAGAGAGAGAGATAGAGAGAGAGAGAGAGATAGAAAGCGAGGCAGAGGGCAGAGAGAGAGACACACACAGAGGGCAGAGAGAGAGGGAGGCAGAGGGCAGAGAGAGAGGGTGGCAGAGGGCAGAGAGAGAGGCAGAGGGCAGAGAGAGAGAGGCAGAGGGCAGAGAGAGAGAGGCAGAGGGCAGAGAGAGAGAGGCAGAGGGCAGAGAGAGAGCGAGAGAGAGGGGTGGAGGCAGAGGGCAGAGAGAGAGAGAGGGAGGCAGAGGGCAGAGAGAGAGAGAGGCAGAGGGCAGAGAGAGAGAGAGAGAGAGAGAGAGGCAGAGGGCAGAGAGAAAGAGAGAGATGCAGAGGACAGAGAGAGAGCGCGAGAGAGAGAGTGAGTCAGAGGACAGAGAGAGAGCGAGAGAGAGAGGGGGGAGGCAGAGGGCTGAGAGAGAGAGAGAGAGGGAAGCAGAGGGCAGAGAGAGAGACGGAGGCAGAGGGCAGAGAGAAAAGGAGGCAGAGGGCAGAGAGAGCGCTCGAGAGAGAGAGGGGGCGGAGGACAGAGGGAGAGAGAGGCAGAGGGCAGAGAGAGAGGGAGGGCAGAGGGCAGTGACGGAGGGCAGAGGGCAGCGAGGTAGGGCAGAGGGCAGAGAGAGAGAGAGAGAGAGAGAGAGAGAGAGAGATAGAAAGCGAGGCAGAGGGCAGAGAGAGAGACACACACAGAGGGCAGAGAGAGAGGGAGGCAGAGGGCAGAGAGAGAGGGTGGCAGAGGGCAGAGAGAGAGAGGCAGAGGGCAGAGAGAGAGAGGCAGAGGGCAGAGAGAGAGAGGCAGAGGGCAGAGAGAGAGCGAGAGAGAGGGGTGGAGGCAGAGGGCAGAGAGAGAGAGAGGGAGGCAGAGGGCAGAGAGAGAGCGAGGGAGGCAAAGGGCAGAGAGAGAGAGAGGCAGAGGGCAGAGAGAAAGAGAGAGATGCAGAGGACAGAGAGAGAGCGCGAGAGAGAGAGTGAGTCAGAGGACAGAGAGAGAGCGAGAGAGAGAGGGGGGAGGCAGAGGGCCGAGAGAGAGAGAGAGAGGGAAGCAGAGGGCAGAGAGAGAGACGGAGGCAGAGGGCAGAGAGAGAGGGAGGGCAGAGGGCAGAGCAGAGGGCAGAGGGCAGAGAGAGAGGGAGAGCAGAGGGCAGATGGGAGGGCAGAGGGCAGAGAGGGCAGAGGGCAAAGGGCAGAGAGAGAGGGCAGAGAGAGAGAGGGCAGAGAGAGAGAGGGCAGAGAGAGAGAGGGCAGAGAGAGAGAGGGCAGAGAGAGAGAGAGGGCAGAGAGAGAGAGAGGGCAGAGAGAGAGAGAGGGGCAGAGAGAGAGAGAGGGGCAGAGAGAGAGAGGGCAGAGAGAGAGAGGGCAGAGAGAGAGAGAGGGGCAGAGAGAGAGAGGGGGGCAGAGAGAGAGAAGGCAGAGAGAGAGAAGGCAGAGAGAGAGAAGGCAGAGAGAGAGAGGACAGAGAGACAGGACAGAGATAGAGAGGGAGGCAGAGGCCGGAGAGAGACAGGCAGAGGGCAGAGAGAGAGAGAGAGTGAGAGAGGCAGAGGGCACAGAGAAAGAGAGAGAGGGAGGGAGTCAGAGGGCAGAGAGAGAGTGAGGGAGGCAGCGGGCACAGAATGAGAGAGAGGCAGATGACAGAGAGAGAGGGAGGCAGAGGGCAGAGAGAGAGCGAGGGAGGCAAAGGGCAGAGAGAGAGAGAGAGGCAGAGGGCAGAGAGAGAGAGAGGCAGAGGGCAGAGAGAAAGACAGAGATGCAGAGGACAGATAGAGAGCGCGAGAGAGAGAGTGAGTCAGAGGACAGAGAGAGAGCGAGAGAGAGAGTGAGTCAGAGGACAGAGAGAGAGCGCGAGAGAGAGAGTGAGTCAGAGGACAGAGACAGAGCGAGAGAGAAAGGAAGGGAGCCAGAGGGCAGAGAGAGAGGGATGGCAGAGGGCAGATGGGAGGGCAGAGGGCAGAGAGGGAGGGCAGAGGGCAGAGAGGGCAGAGGGCAGAGGGCAGACAGGGCAGAGAGAGAGAGGGCAGAGAGAGGGCAGAGAGAGACGGAGGCAGAGGGCAGAGTGAAAGAGAGAGGGGGAGGGAGTCAGAGGGCAGAGAGAGACAGAGAGAGGCAGAGGGCACAGAGAAAGAGAGAGAGGGAGGGATGCAGAGGGCAGAAAGAGAGAGAGGGAGGCAGAGGGCAGAGAGAGAGAGAGAGAGAGAGAGAGAGGGAGAGAGAGAGAGGGGCAGAAAGCAGAGAGAGAGCGAGAGAGAGAGGGGGAGGCAGAGGGCAGAGAGAGAGAGAGAATGAGGGAGGCAGAGGGCAGAGAGAGAGGGAGGCAGAGGGCAGAGAGAGAGGGAGGCAGAGGGCAGAGAGAGAGGGAGGCAGAGGGCAGAGAGAGAGGGAGGCAGAGGGCAGAGAGAGAGGGAGGCAGAGGGCAGAGAGAGAGGGAGGCAGAGGGCAGAGAGAGAGGGAGGCAGAGGGCAGAGAGAGAGGGAGGCAGAGGGCAGAGAAAGAGGGAGACAGAGGGCAGAGAGAGAGGGAGGCAGAGGGCAGAGAGAGAGGGAGGCAGAGGGCAGAGAGAGAGGGAGGCAGAGGGCAGAGAGAGAGGGAGGCAGAGGGCAGAGAGAGAGGGAGGCAGAGGGCAGAGAGAGAGGGAGGCAGAGGGCAGAGAGAGAGGGAGGCAGAGGGCAGAGAGAGAGGGAGGCAGAGGGCAGAGAGAGAGGGAGGCAGAGGGCAGAGAGAGAGGGAGGCAGAGGGCAGAGAGAGAGGGAGGCAGAGGGCAGAGAGAGAGGGAGGCAGAGGGCAGAGAGAGAGGGAGGCAGAGGGCAGAGAGAGAGGGAGGCAGAGGGCAGAGAGAGAGGGAGGCAGAGGGCAGAGAGAGAGGGAGGCAGAGGGCAGAGAGAGAGGGAGGCAGAGGGCAGAGAGAGAGGGAGGCAGAGGGCAGAGAGAGAGGGAGGCAGAGGGCAGAGAGAGAGGGAGGCAGAGGGCAGAGAGAGAGGGAGGCAGAGGGCAGAGAGAGAGGGAGGCAGAGGGCAGAGAGAGAGGGAGGCAGAGGGCAGAGAGAGAGGGAGGCAGAGGGCAGAGAGAGAGGGAGGCAGAGGTCAGAGGGAGAGAGAAAGAGATAGGGAGGCAGAGGGCAGAGAGAGAGTGAGGCAGAGGCCAGAGAGAGAGGGAGGCAGAGAGAGAGAGAATGAGGGAGGCAGAGGGCAGAGAGAGAGAGGCAGAGGTCAGAGGGAGAGAGAAAGAGATAGGGAGGCAGAGGGCAGAGAGAGAGAGTGAGGCAGAGGGCAGAGAGAGAGTGAGGCAGAGGGCAGAGAGAGAGGGAGGCAGAGGGCAGAGAGAGAGGGAGGCAGAGGGCAGAGAGAGAGGGAGGCAGAGGGCAGAGAGAGAGGGAGGCAGAGGGCAGAGAGAGAGGGAGGCAGAGGGCAGATGGGAAGGCAGAGGGCAGAGAGGGAGGGCAGAGGGCAGAGAGTGAGAGAGAGAGATGCAAAGGGCAGAGAGAAAGAGAGAGAGGTAGAGAACAGAGAGAGAGCCCGAGAGAGAGAGTGAGGCAGAGGGCAGAGAAAGAGAGAGGGAAGCAGAGGGCAGAGAGAGAGAGACGGAGGGAGAGGGCAGAGAGAAAAGGAGGCAGAGGGCAGAGAGAGAGGGAGGGCAGACGGCAGAGAGGGAGGGCAGAGGGCAGAGAGGGCAGAGGGCAGACAGGGCAGAGAGAGAGAGGGCAGAGAGAGGGCAGAGAGACACGGAGGCAGAGGGAAGAGAGAGAGAGAGGCAGAGGGCAGAGAGAGAGAGGCAGAGGGCAGAGAGAGAGAGGTAGAGGGCAGAGAGAGAGCGAGAGAGAGGGGTGGAGGCAGAGGGCAGAGAGAGAGAGAGGGAGGCAGAGGGCAGAGAGAGAGAGGGAGGCAGAGGGCAGAGAGAGAGCGAGGGAGGCAAAGGGCAGAGAGAGAGAGAGGCAGAGGGCAGAGAGAGAGAGAGAGAGAGAGAGAGGCAGAGGGCAGAGAGAAAGAGAGAGATGCAGAGGACAGAGAGAGAGCGCGAGAGAGAGAGTGAGTCAGAGGACAGAGAGAGAGCGAGAGAGAGAGGGGGGAGGCAGAGGGCCGAGAGAGAGAGAGAGAGAGGGAAGCAGAGGGCAGAGAGAGAGACGGAGGCAGAGGGCAGAGAGAAAAGGAGGCAGAGGGCAGAGAGAGCGCTCGAGAGAGAGAGGGGGCGGAGGACAGAGGGAGAGAGAGGCAGAGGGCAGAGAGAGAGGGAGGGCAGAGGGCAGTGACGGAGGGCAGAGGGCAGCGAGGTAGGGCAGAGGGCAGAGAGAGAGAGAGAGAGAGAGAGAGAGAGATAGAAAGCGAGGCAGAGGGCAGAGAGAGAGACACACACAGAGGGCAGAGAGAGAGGGAGGCAGAGGGCAGAGAGAGAGGGTGGCAGAGGGCAGAGAGAGAGAGGCAGAGGGCAGAGAGAGAGAGGCAGAGGGCAGAGAGAGAGAGGTAGAGGGCAGAGAGAGAGCGAGAGAGAGGGGTGGAGGCAGAGGGCAGAGAGAGAGAGAGGGAGGCAGAGGGCAGAGAGAGAGCGAGGGAGGCAAAGGGCAGAGAGAGAGAGAGGCAGAGGGCAGAGAGAAAGAGAGAGATGCAGAGGACAGAGAGAGAGCGCGAGAGAGAGAGTGAGTCAGAGGACAGAGAGAGAGCGAGAGAGAGAGGGGGGAGGCAGAGGGCCGAGAGAGAGAGAGAGAGGGAAGCAGAGGGCAGAGAGAGAGACGGAGGCAGAGGGCAGAGAGAGAGGGAGGGCAGAGGGCAGATGGGAGGGCAGAGGGCAGAGAGAGAGGGAGAGCAGAGGGCAGATGGGAGGGCAGAGGGCAGAGAGGGCAGAGGGCAAAGGGCAGAGAGAGAGGGCAGAGAGAGAGAGGGCAGAGAGAGAGAGGGCAGAGAGAGAGAGGGCAGAGAGAGAGAGGGCAGAGAGAGAGAGGGCAGAGAGAGAGAGAGGGCAGAGAGAGAGAGGGCAGAGAGAGAGAGGGCAGAGAGAGAGAGGGCAGAGAGAGAGAGGGCAGAGAGAGAGAGGGCAGAGAGAGAGAGGGCAGAGAGAGAGAGGGCAGAGAGAGAGAGAGGGCAGAGAGAGAGAGGGGGCAGAGAGAGAGAAGGCAGAGAGAGAGAAGGCAGAGAGAGAGAGGACAGAGAGACAGGACAGAGATAGAGAGGGAGGCAGAGGCCGGAGAGAGACAGGCAGAGGGCAGAGAGAGAGAGAGAGAGGCAGAGGGCACAGAGAAAGAGAGAGAGGGAGGGAGTCAGAGGGCAGAGAGAGAGTGAGGGAGGCAGAGGGCACAGAATGAGAGAGAGGCAGATGACAGAGAGAGAGGGAGGCAGAGGGCAGAGAGAGAGCGAGGGAGGCAAAGGGCAGAGAGAGAGAGAGAGGCAGAGGGCAGAGAGAGAGAGAGGCAGAGGGCAGAGAGAAAGACAGAGATGCAGAGGACAGATAGAGAGCGCGAGAGAGAGAGTGAGTCAGAGGACAGAGAGAGAGCGAGAGAGAGAGAGTGAGTCAGAGGACAGAGAGAGAGCGCGAGAGAGAGAGTGAGTCAGAGGACAGAGACAGAGCGAGAGAGAAAGGAAGGGAGGCAGAGGGCAGAGAGAGAGGGATGGCAGAGGGCAGATGGGAGGGCAGAGGGCAGAGAGGGAGGGCAGAGGGCAGAGAGGGCAGAGGGCAGAGGGCAGACAGGGCAGAGAGAGGGCAGAGAGAGGGCAGAGAGAGACGGAGGCAGAGGGCAGAGTGAAAGAGAGAGGGGGAGGGAGTCAGAGGGCAGAGAGAGACAGAGAGAGGCAGAGGGCACAGAGAAAGAGAGAGAGGGAGGCAGAGGGCAGAGAGAGAGAGAGAGAGGGAGAGAGAGAGAGAGAGGGAGAGAGAGAGAGGGGCAGAAAGCAGAGAGAGAGCGAGAGAGAGAGGGGGACGCAGAGGGCAGAGAGAGAGAGAATGAGGGAGGCAGAGGGCAGAGAGTGAGAGGCAGAGGGAGAGAGAGAGAGAGAGAGGGAGGCAGAGGGCAGAGAGAGAGGGAGGCAGAGGGCAGAGAGAGAGGGAGGCAGAGGGCAGAGAGAGAGGGAGGCAGAGGGCAGAGAGAGAGGGAGGCAGAGGGCAGAGAGAGAGGGAGGCAGAGGGCAGAGAGAGAGGGAGGCAGAGGGCAGAGAGAGAGGGAGGCAGAGGGCAGAGAGAGAGGGAGGCAGAGGGCAGAGAGAGAGGGAGGCAGAGGGCAGAGAGAGAGGGAGGCAGAGGGCAGAGAGAGAGGGAGGCAGAGGGCAGAGAGAGAGGGAGGCAGAGGGCAGAGAGAGAGGGAGGCAGAGGGCAGAGAGAGAGGGAGGCAGAGGGCAGAGAGAGAGGGAGGCAGAGGGCAGAGAGAGAGGGAGGCAGAGGGCAGAGAGAGAGGGAGGCAGAGGGCAGAGAGAGAGGGAGGCAGAGGGCAGAGAGAGAGAGGGAGGCAGAGGGCAGAGAGAGAGGGAGGCAGAGGGAAGAGTGAAAGAGAGAGAGGCAGAGGACAGAGAGAGAGCGCGAGAGAGAGAGTGAGGCAGAGGACAGAGAGAGAGCGAGAGAGAGAGGCGGGAGGCAGAGGGCAGAGAGAGAGAGAGGGAAGCAGAGGGCAGAGAGAGAGACGGAGGGAGAGGGCAGAGAGAAAAGGAGGCAGAGGGCAGAGAGAGAGGGGGGGCAGAGGGCAGAGAGGGAGGGCAGAGGGCAGAGAGGGCAGAGGGCAGACAGGGCAGAGAGAGAGAGGGGAGAGAGAGGGCAGAGAGAGACGGAGGCAGAGGGAAGAGAGAGAGAGAGAGGCAGAGGGCTCAGTGAAACAGAGAGGGGGAGGGAGTCAGAGGGCAGAGAGAGAGCGAATGAGGCAGAGGGCAGAGAGAGAGAGAGAGGGATGCAGAGGGCAGAGAGAAAGAGAGTGAGGCAGAGGACAGAGACAAAGCGAGAGAGAGGGGGGTGGCAGAGGGCAGAGAGAGAGAGGCAGAGGGCAGAGAGAGAGAGAGAGAGAGATAGGCAGAGGGCAGAGAGAGAGATGGAGAGAGAGGCAGAGGACAGAGAGAGAGAGAGAGAGATAGGCAGAGGGCAAAGGGGAGAGAGAGGGCAGAGAGAGAGAGAGGGGCAGAGAGAGAGAGAGGGCAGAGAGAGAGGGAGGCAGAGGGCAGATGGGAGGGCAGAGGGCAGAGGGCAAAGGGCAGAGAGGGCAGAGAGGGCAGAGGGCAGAGAGAGAGAGGGCAGAGAGAGAGAGGGCAGAGAGAGAGAGAGGGCAGTGAGAGAGAAGGCAGAGAGAGAGAGGGCAGAGAGAGAGGACAGAGGCCGGAGAGAAAGAGGCAGAGGGCAGAGACAAGGCAGAGGGCACAGAGAAAGAGAGAGAGGGAGGGAGTCAGAGGGCAGAGAGAGAGAGAGGGAGGCAGAGGGCAGAGAGAGAGAGAGAGAGAGGCAGAGGGCAGAGAGAGAGAGAGAGATAGGCAGAGGGGAGAGAGAGGGCAGAGAGAGTGGGCAGAGAGAGAGGGAGGCAGAGGGCAGCGAGTGAGGGCAGAGAAAGAGAGAAAGGCAGAGGGCCGAGAGAGAGAATGAGAGAGAGAGAGAGAGACAGGGTGGCAGAGGTCAGAGAGAGAGATGCAGAGGGCAGAGAGAGAGAGAGAGAGAATGGCAGAGGGCAGACAGAGAGAGGCAGAGGGCAGAGAAAGAGAGATAGACACAGAGGGCAGAGAGAGAGAGAGGGAGCCAGAGGGCAGCGAGAGAGAGAGATAGGCAGAGGGCAGAGAGAGAGAGATGGAGAGAGAGGCAGAGGACAGAGAGAGAGCTTGAGAGAGAGAGGGGGGCAGAGGACAGAGAGAGACAGAGGCAGAGGGCAGAGAGAGAGTGAGAGAGAGGGGGAGGCAGAGGGCAGATAGAGAGAGAGGGAGGCAGAGGGCAGAGAGAGAGGGAGGCAGAGGGAAGAGTGAAAGAGAGAGAGGCAGAGGACAGAGAGAGAGCGCGAGAGAGAGAGTGAGGCAGAGGACAGAGAGAGAGCGAGAGAGAGAGGCGGGAGGCAGAGGGCAGAGAGAGAGAGAGGGAAGCAGAGGGCAGAGAGAGAGACGGAGGGAGAGGGCAGAGAGAAAAGGAGGCAGAGGGCAGAGAGAGAGGGGGGGCAGAGGGCAGAGAGGGAGGGCAGAGGGCAGAGAGGGCAGAGGGCAGACAGGGCAGAGAGAGAGAGGGGAGAGAGAGGGCAGAGAGAGACGGAGGCAGAGGGAAGAGAGAGAGAGAGAGGCAGAGGGCTCAGTGAAACAGAGAGGGGGAGGGAGTCAGAGGGCAGAGAGAGAGCGAATGAGGCAGAGGGCAGAGAGAGAGAGAGAGGGATGCAGAGGGCAGAGAGAAAGAGAGTGAGGCAGAGGACAGAGACAAAGCGAGAGAGAGGGGGGTGGCAGAGGGCAGAGAGAGAGAGGCAGAGGGCAGAGACAAAGCGAGAGAGAGGGGGGTGGCAGAGGGCAGAGAGAGAGAGGCAGAGGGCAGAGAGAGAGAGAGAGAGAGATAGGCAGAGGGCAGAGAGAGAGATGGAGAGAGAGGCAGAGGACAGAGAGAGAGAGAGAGAGATAGGCAGAGGGCAGAGAGAGAGATGGAGAGAGAGGCAGAGGACAGAGAGAGAGAGAGAGAGAGATAGGCAGAGGGCAGAGAGAGAGATGGAGAGAGAGGCAGAGGACAGAGAGAGAGCTTGAGAGAGAGAGGGGGCAGAGGACAGAGAGAGACAGAGGCAGAGGGCAGAGAGAGAGTGAGAGAGAGGGGGAGGCAGAGGGCAGAGAGAGAGAGAGGGAGGCAGAGGGCAGAGAGAGAGAGGCAGAGGGCAGAGAGAGATACGTAGAGTTCAGAGGGGAGACCGAGGGCAGAGAGAGAGGGCAGAGAGACAGGGTGGCAGAGGCAGAGGTCAGAGAGAGAGCGAGAGAGAGGCAGAGGGTACAGAGAAAGAGAGAGAGGGAGGGAGGCAGAGGGCAGAGAGAGAAAGAGAGAGGCAGAGGGCAGACAGAGAGAGGCAGAGGGCAGCGAGAGAGAGAGAGACACACAGAGGGCAGAGAGAGGGAGAGACACACAGAGGGCAGAGAGAGAGGGAGGGAGGCAGAGGGCATAGGGCAGAGAGAGAGAGAGAGGGAGAGAGAGGCAGAGGACAGAGAGAGCGCTCGAGAGAGAGAGGGGGCGGAGGACAGAGGGAGAGAGAGGCAGAGGGCAGAGAGAGAGGGAGGGCAGAGGGCAGTGACGGAGGGCAGAGGGCAGCGAGGGAGGGCAGAGGGCAGAGAGAGAGAGAGAGATAGAAAGCGAGGCAGAGGGCAGAGAGAGAGACACACACAGAGGGCAGAGAGAGAGGGAGGCAGAGGGCAGAGAGAGAGGGTGGCAGAGGGCAGAGAGAGAGAGGCAGAGGGCAGAGAGAGAGAGGCAGAGGGCAGAGAGAGAGCTAGAGAGAGGGGTGGAGGCAGAGGGCAGAGAGAGAGAGAGGGAGGCAGAGGGCAGAGAGAGAGAGGGAGGCAGAGGGCAGAGAGAGAGCGAGGGAGGCAAAGGGCAGAGAGAGAGAGAGCCAGAGGGCAGAGAGAAAGAGAGAGATGCAGAGGACAGAGAGAGAGCGAGAGAGAGGGGTGGAGGCAGAGAGAGAGCGAGGGAGGCAAAGGGCAGAGAGAGAGAGAGGCAGAGGGCAGAGAGAGAGAGAGAGAGGCAGAGGGCAGAGAGAAAGAGAGAGATGCAGAGGACAGAGAGAGAGCGCGAGAGAGAGAGTGAGTCAGAGGACAGAGAGAGAGCGAGAGAGAGAGGGGGGAGGCAGAGGGCCGAGAGAGAGAGAGAGGGAAGCAGAGGGCAGAGAGAGAGACGGAGGCAGAGGGCAGAGAGAAAAGGAGGCAGAGGGCAGAGAGAGAGGGAGGGCAGAGGGCAGATGGGAGGGCAGAGGGCAGAGAGAGAGGGAGAGCAGAGGGCAGATGGGAGGGCAGAGGGCAGAGGGCAAAGGGCAGAGAGAGAGGGCAGAGAGAGAGGGCAGAGAGAGAGGGCAGAGAGAGAGAGAGAGGGGCAGAGAGAGAGAGGGCAGAGAGAGAGAGAGAGGGGCAGAGAGAGAGAGAGAGGGCAGAGAGAGAGAGAGAGGGGCAGAGAGAGAGAGGGCAGAGAGAGAGAGGGCAAGCGAGAGAGAGGGCAGAGAGAGAGAGGGCAGAGAGAGAGAGGGCAGAGAGAGAGGGGAGAGAGAGAGGGCAGAGAGAGAGAGGGCAGAGAGAGAGAGAGAGGGCAGAGAGAGAGAAGGCAGAGAGAGAGAAGGCAGAGAGAGAGAGGGCAGAGAGAGAGGACAGAGATAGAGAGGGAGGCAGAGGCCGGAGAGAGACAGGCAGAGGGCAGAGAGAGAGAGAGAGAGAGAGAGAGAGAGGCAGAGGGCACAGAGAAAGAGAGAGAGGGAGGGAGTCAGAGGGCAGAGAGAGAGTGAGGGAGGCAGAGGGCACAGAATGAGAGAGTGGCAGATGACAGAGAGAGAGCGCGAGAGGGAGAGTGAGGCACAGGACAGAGAGAGAGAGATTGAGGCAGAGGGCAGAGAGGGAGGCAGAGGGCAGAGACATGGAGAGAGAGGCAGAGGGCCGAGAGAGAGAATGAGAAGAGAGAGAGGGTGGCAGAGGTCAGAGAGAGAGATGCAGAGGGCAGAGAGAGAGAGAGAGAGAGAGAGAGAGGCAGAGGGCACAGAGAAAGAGAGAGAGGGAGGGAGTCAGAGGGCAGAGGGCAGGGAGAGAGGCAGAGCGCAGAGGGCAGAGAGAGAGAGAGAGAGATAGGCAGTGGGGAGAGAAAGGGCAGAGAGAGAGGGCAGAGAGACAGGGTGGCAGAGTTCAGAGAGAGAGATGCAGAGGGCAGAGAGAGAGAGAGAGAGAGTGGCAGAGGGCAGACAGAGAGAGGCAGAGGGCAGAGAAAGAGAGATAGACACAGAGGGCAGAGAGAGAGAGAGGGAGCCAGAGGGCAGAGAGAGAGAGAGAGATAGGCAGAGGGCAGAGAGAGAGATGGAGAGAGAGGCAGAGGACAGAGAGAGAGCTTGAGAGAGAGAGGGGGGCAGAGGACAGAGAGAGAGAGGCAGAGGGCAGAGAGAGAGAGAGAGAGGGAGTGAGTCAGAGGGCAGAGAGAGAGCGAGAGAGGCAAAGGGCAGAGAGAGAGAGGCAGAGGGCAGAGAGAGAGAGAGGCAGAGGACAGAGAGAGAGCGAGAGAGAGAGAGGGGGGGCAGAGGACAGAGAGAGAGAGGCAGAGGGCAGAGAGAGAGAGAGAGAGGGAGTGAGTCAGAGGGCAGAGAGAGAGCGAGAGAGGCAAAGGGCAGAGAGAGAGAGGCAGAGGGCAGAGAGAGAGAGAGGCAGAGGACAGAGAGAGAGCGAGAGAGAGGGGGGGAGGCAGAGGGCAGAGAGAGAGGGAGGCAGAGGGCAGAGAGAGAGAGAGAGAGGGAGGCAGAGGGCAGAGAGAGAGAGAGAGATAGAGAGGCAGAGGGGAGAGAGAGGGCAGAGAGAGAGATGTCAGAGAGAGAGGGAGGCAGAGGGCAGTGAGAGAGACGGAGGCAGAGGGCAGAGAGAAAAGGAGGCAGAGGGCAGAGAGGGAGGGCAGAGGGCAGAGAGGGAGGGCAGAGGGCAGAGAGGGAGGGCAGAGGCAGACAGGACAGAGAGAGAGAGGACAGAGAGAGGGCAGAGAGAGATGGAGGCAGAGGGAAGAGAGAGAGAGAGAGAGGCAGAGGGCACAGTGAAAGAGAGAGGGGGAGGGAGTCAGAGGGCCAGAGAGAGAGATGCAGAGGGCAGAGGGCAGAGAGAGAGAGGCAGAGCACAGAGGGCAGAGAGAGAGAGGCAGAGCGCAGAGGGCAGAGAGAGAGAGGCAGAACGCAGAGGGCAGAGAGAGACAGGGAGATAGGCAGAGGGGAGAGAGAGGGCAGAGAGACAGGGTGGCAGAGGTCAGAGAGAGGCAGAGCGCAGAGGGCAGAGAGAGAGAGGCAGAACGCAGAGGGCAGAGAGAGACAGGGAGATAGGCAGAGGGGAGAGAGAGAGCAGAGAGACAGGGTGGCAGAGGTCAGAGAGAGAGAGGCAGAGGGCAGCGAGAGAGAGAGACACACACAGAGCGCAGAGAGAGAGAGAGAAGGAGGCAGACAGCAGAGAGAGAAAGAGGGAGGCAGAGGGCAGAGAGAGAGAGAGAGAGTGAGAGAGAGGCAGAGGACAGAGAGAGAGCTCGAGAGAGTGGGGGCAGAGGACAGAGGGAGAGAGAGGGCAGAGGGCAGAGAGAGAGGGAGAGAGGGCAGAGAGAGAGGGAGACAGAGGGCAGTGGGAGAGAGAGAGAGGGGGAGGCAGAGGGCAGTGAGAAAGTGAGTGAGAGAGAGGTAGAGGGCAGACGGCACAGAGAGAAAGAGTGAGAGGGAGGCAGAGGACAGAGAAAGAGAGCGAGAGAGAGACAGAGAGGGAGAGAGGGAGGCAGAGGGCAGAGAGGGAGAGAGGGAGGCAGAGGGCAGAGAGAGAGAGAGGGAGGCAGAGGGCAGGGAAAGAGAGAGGGAGGCAGAGGGCAGGGAGAGAGAGAGAGAGGGAGGCAGAGGGCAGAGAGAGAGAGGCAGAGGGCAGAGAGAGAGAGGCAGAGGGAGAGAGGGAGAGAGAGAGAGAGAGAGAGGGGGGAGGCAGAGTGCAGAGAGAGAGAGAGGGAGGCAGAGGGAGAGAGAGAGAGAGAGGGAGGCAGAGGGCAGAGAGAGAAAGGCAGAGGGCAGAGAGAGAGAGGCAGAGGGAGAGAGGGAGAGAGAGAGAGAGAGAGAGGGGGGAGGCAGAGTGCAGAGAGAGAGAGAGGGAGGCAGAGGGCAGGGAGAGAGAGAGAGGGAGGCAGAGGGCAGAGAGAGAGAGGGAGAGAGAGACAAGGCAGATGGAGAGAGAGAGAGGGAGAGAGAGGCAGAGGGAGGCAGAGGGCAGAGAGAGAGAGAGAGAGAGAGAGAGAGAGAGAGGCAAAGGGCAGAGGGCAGAGAGAGAGAGAGAGAGGGAGGCAGAGGGCAGGGAGAGAGAGAGAGGGAGGCAGAGGGAGTCAGAGGGCAGAGAGACAGAGGCAGAGGGAGAGAGGGAGAGAGAGAGAGAGAGAGAGAGAGAGAGAGTGAGAGAGGGGGAGGCAGAGTGCAGAGAGAGAGAGAGGGAGGCAGAGGGCAGGGAGAGAGAGAGAGGGAGGCAGAGGGCAGGGAGAGAGAGGCAGAGGGAGGCAGAGAAAGAGAGAGGCAGAGGGAGAGAGAGAGAGAGAGAGAGGGAGACAGAGGGCAGAGAGAGAGAGAAAGAGGAGGCAGAGGGCAGGGAGAGAGAGAGGGGGGAGGCAGAGGGGAGTGTGAAAGTGAGTGAGAGAGAGGTAGAGGGCAGACGGCACAGAGAGAAAGAGTGAGAGGGAGGCAGAGGACAGAGAAAGAGAGCGAGAGAGAGAGACAGAGAGGGAGAGAGGGAGGCAGAGGGCAGAGAGAGAGAGAGGGAGGCAGAGGGCAGGGAAAGAGAGAGGGAGGCAGAGGGCAGGGAGAGAGAGAGAGAGGGAGGCAGAGGGCGGGGAGAGAGAGAGAGCGAGGCAGAGGGCAGGGAGAGAGAGGCAGAGGGAGGCAGAGGGCAGAGAGAGAGAGAGGCAGAGGGAGAGAGAGAGAGAGAGAGAGAGAGAGGGAGACAGAGGGCAGTGGGAGAGAGAGAGGGAGACAGAGGGCAGTGGGAGAGAGAGGGGGAGGCAGAGGGCAGTGAGAAAGTGAGTGAGAGAGGTAGAGGGCAGACGGCACAGAGAGAAAGAGTGAGAGGGAGGCAGAGGACAGAGAAAGAGAGCGAGAGAGAGACAGAGAGGGAGAGAGGGAGGCAGAGGGCAGAGAGAGAGAGAGGGAGGCAGAGGGCAGGGAAAGAGAGAGGGAGGCAGAGGGCAGGGAGAGAGAGAGAGGGAGGCAGAGGGCAGAGAGAGAGAGGCAGAGGGCAGAGAGAGAGAGGCAGAGGGAGAGAGAGAGAGAGAGGGAGGCAGAGGGCAGAGAGAGAAAGGCAGAGGGCAGAGAGAGAGAGGCAGAGGGAGAGAGGGAGAGAGAGAGAGAGAGAGAGGGGGGAGGCAGAGTGCAGAGAGAGAGAGAGGGAGGCAGAGGGCAGGGAGAGAGAGAGAGGGAGGCAGAGGGCAGAGAGAGAGAGGGAGAGAGAGACAAGGCAGATGGAGAGAGAGAGAGGGAGAGAGAGGCAAAGGGCAGCAGGCAGAGAGAGAGAGAGAGAGGCAGAGGGCAGAGGGCAGAGAGAGAGAGAGAGAGGGAGGCAGAGGGCAGGGAGAGAGAGAGAGGGAGGCAGAGGGAGTCAGAGGGCAGAGAGACAGAGGCAGAGGGAGAGAGGGAGAGAGAGAGAGAGAGAGAGAGAGAGTGAGAGAGGGGGAGGCAGAGTGCAGAGAGAGAGAGAGGGAGGCAGAGGGCAGGGAGAGAGAGAGAGGGAGGCAGAGGGCAGGGAGAGAGAGGCAGAGGGAGGCAGAGAAAGAGAGAGGCAGAGGGAGAGAGAGAGAGAGAGAGAGAGGGAGACAGAGGGCAGAGAGAGAGAGAAAGAGGGAGGCAGAGGGCAGGGAGAGAGAGAGGGGGGAGGCAGAGGGGAGTGTGAAAGTGAGTGAGAGAGAGGTAGAGGGCAGACGGCACAGAGAGAAAGAGTGAGAGGGAAGCAGAGGACAGAGAAAGAGAGCGAGAGAGAGAGACAGAGAGGGAGAGAGGGAGGCAGAGGGCAGAGAGAGAGAGAGAGGGAGGCAGAGGGCAGGGAAAGAGAGAGGGAGGCAGAGGGCAGGGAGAGAGAGAGAGAGGGAGGCAGAGGGCGGGGAGAGAGAGAGAGCGAGGCAGAGGGCAGGGAGAGAGAGGCAGAGGGAGAGAGAGAGAGAGAGAGAGAGAGAGGGCAGAGAGAGAGGGAGACAGAGGGCAGTGGGAGAGAGAGAGAGGGGGAGGCAGAGGGCAGTGAGAAAGTGAGTGAGAGAGAGGTAGAGGGCAGACGGCACAGAGAGAAAGAGTGAGAGGGAGGCAGAGGACAGAGAAAGAGAGCGAGAGAGAGACAGAGAGGGAGAGAGGGAGGCAGAGGGCAGGGAAAGAGAGAGGGAGGCAGAGGGCAGGGAGAGAGAGAGAGGGTGGCAGAGGGCAGAGAGAGAGAGGCAGAGGGCAGAGAGAGAGAGGCAGAGGGAGAGAGAGAGAGAGGGAGGCAGAGGGCAGAGAGAGAGAGGCAGAGGGCAGAGAGAGAGAGGCAGAGGGAGAGAGGGAGAGAGAGAGAGAGAGAGAGGGGGGAGGCAGAGTGCAGAGAGAGAGAGTGGGAGCCAGAGGGCAGGGAGAGAGAGAGAGGGAGGCA